>MU228109.1:285868-325192 GCA_018584345.1 Thuja plicata
TAGATACATGCAGCTCAATAGACCATATAATGTGAAATATATACTTACCAATTTTGATCAATCCTGAGATATGATTATAATCAGTAGAAATCAAAGGAACATCATCAAAGTTTTTATCTTCATATCTATCAAATAAATTAGTAACAACTAGTGGCACTAGATTCCATGTACCTAAATATCCATAGTCTTGATTGATGTATTCCTCATAAGTATCAGCAATGCAGTGATAACAAAAGCATGAGTAGTCCCTAGTGTTCAACATCCAATTGCGACAATTTGTACTCATAACTGAATGCAAAGATCACTTCTTTTTTATCCGCTTGCAACCATGCATAATTTTTCTATCCACACCTAAACAAATGCATATATAATATTCCATTCTATAAATATAAGTTGAATAAATAATGTACATAAAAATTTTAAACACTTGAATAATTTAAAAATGTGTGCATAAATTATATCCCCCAAAATTATCTATGGTACTGCTTGAGTCATTCTTGATGATGTGCCATTCTCATTTGGCATGAAATGTTTCTTGCACCATTCAACAACATCATGTGCATTTTTTATATGAACTCCCTTATAATTCATTTGATACTTTCATAGAACACGTTTGATGCAAGATCCAACACCATCATGTTCACTTTTTTCATATCCACTCTCAAAGGAACTCTAGACATGTGGTATGTTTTCATTACGATGATATCTACATAGTGCATAAAATGGTCTGGATGATTTGAATTGTGCAACACATCCATCTAACCAAACATAATATTTATCAATTTTTATACCTCTTTCTTTGAAATTTGCAAAAAACATCTTGAAGCAATGTTCTACATAATGAATGTCATTCTCTCTATCATCACTTATATAAAAATGATATTCCTTCTTGATGACCCATTCTTCAAACATGCTCTAAATACCATCCAAATCTAATTGTGCATGTCAATGACACACATGTCCCATAATAGTAATTTTCTCTAAAAAATAGTATTACAATTGAAATTCCTTTTCATGAACAAAGGAATAGTTTTCTGCAAAATCAACAACTGATACAAAAAATGCATGATGAATGTAGGGTTGAATCAATTTTTTAAATTTGTCCATAAATACTCCATCATTTAAATCTCCTCTTCAACATATTCTAACCTTTTAGATTCTTTCCCAAACTTTGTTTGATTCTTTACATATTTGTAACAATTGCAATTTATCGCCTTTGTTACATTAATGTTTTCATTTTTTAAAGGAAAAAGAATCAAATGAGCACATGTTTATCATATTCCTTTTATGCCATTCTTTTTTCTAGCTGCATCATCTCTTTTGTCACATAAAATGGACGAGACAAACTCACTTCATCTACTAGGAGAAGCATTTTCAAAACCATAAGTGTCTTCTACAAAATTTTGAAAAACTTGATAGTGGAGCTCAAATTCAATATGATAATGAAAACAACAAGTTTGAAACACTTTGTTTGTCCTAATATAATATGGCTTCAATCTTTCAAACAATATTTTCCCAATATTTATATTAGGATTTGAACTACTAAATGACACATACATTTCATGTTGTGTTGTGTCCAACCAATGTTTCGTATGATATTCATATTGATTAGCTAAAATACTATATCTGATAACATCTCTACTGTTTGATAAATGACGTGTATTATCATTCCAAAATAATGTGACCAAATTCTTTATTCCTCCATCAATCCTATCAGAACAAGGAGCTCTACACATGATTTCCCAATTTCCTTCCAATGTGCTATCATCCAAAAACATTCTCCTATTAACATATCACGATATTTTTTTCCTACTAAAACCAATCTGAGATGAAACTGAAGATATTTGTCTTTTTAAGAGCATAGTGTTAGCTACAATGGATGTCAACATAACTTTTCTTATAATGGACTTATCTTTAGTTCAAGACTGCTTCCCTACCTGGTTCAAACCTTTCCTAAGATTTTCAATCATATCAGTTTGCATGTCAACAAATTTTCTCTTTTGTGATGTTGCATCTATACCCAATAATTTTAATGCCCCTTCCAACTTTTTGTTTATAAGTACAACTGAAAGCAACTGGGCTTGTTCGAGTGTTTCTAAGTTATCAAATTTAGCCAATGTTTCTCTTGCTATCATATTTATTGACCTCTTCTTAGCAAGACTTAAGAGTTGAACAGTAGCAAGTGATCTCAAATTCTCCACATCCGTTGTAAGTAAATGATCTAAGTTTCTCTAATTAATATTTCTCTTTACAGTTTGAGATAAATTTATAAGTTCATCCATACAATAGGAGAACATGATCCTGAACCTTTTCCAACGTTGATTTTTGGAGCTTCCGTAGGGAGTGATCTCAGCCCTTCTTCAATGTGCAATTCTTCGACTTGACTTGACCCTCCTACTTTAGCTTGTCCTTCACCTTTTTTTAGTTTATGATAATATGCCAATGCAGCTTCATGATTTCTTTGTTCGGTACTAGATGACCTTTTTCTAACAGATTTAATTTTTCTTCCCTTCTTGTTCCCCATTTCTTCTATTCAAAAAATATCTTCCAAAAGATCAGCAATAAAAATTATTTTCTTAAAAAAAATACTTTGATCTAATATTTCTCCTCTCCAAAATTATGCCTTAAAAAAATAAGAAATAAAAATCCTTCACTAAAAAATGCCTTTGTAAAAATTGATCAATAATAGAAAAAGTGAATTAACTTATTGCAATTCGGTGTAAAAAACTGAAAATAAAAAACTTTACTTTTATACCATTCTAAATTAAAAAAAAAAAACAAATTCAAAATGGTCGACCTAGTTTGTGCAAAGTAGCTTAGGTAAAATTCCAGCAGGGTGTTTCTCACTGGAATTTTCACATAGGGGTCTTTGCACGAAGAGCCTTCATGCAAATGCCCTCAGATCCCTTCATGCAAAGACCTCTAAAATGAAATTTTTCCCTCAAAAAAAGAAAACTCCAAAAAAATGGCCTTTCAAGGCCTGGGACAAGGACCAAACCAAATGCTTTTCTAAAACACATGATGCCAAATGATGCTATTCAAATCATGCTTTCTAATGAATATAATTTTAATACATATTGAGTTCATTGTCGCTTTCAAATATTACTTTAACTAAACATAGGTTTTTTGGTCATTCAACAACCTGTCTCTTCAAGGCTTCGGGAAAATAGTAAATTACCAAAAAATTATATGAAAAATATGTAGGAAAATATTATTTGTGTTACCTTTCTATAAAAAATAATAATAATAATTTTGATATATACAGATCAAGTTAGAGTGATCCAAGTGACCTTATGTCTAAATTATAGTTACAGTCACTTTAGAACTTAATAAACTATGAAATATTGACCCAAAATAAATGAAACCAATTGCATCCTTTAGATATTGAAGTTAAAAATATAATCTCAAAAGAATTACATCTTTATCATATTTTTTTAAAAAAATATTCTAATCCAAGTGACAGTCACTTCTTGAAAGCATAGTTTTTTCACACAAACCACTTTTCGAAGGAGAAGAAAACACGAGTTTAATTGAATTTTAAATTTAAAAAAAAAAATATTTAGAAACTAGAAAGAAATTTCTAAAATATTTTAGTTTACATCATCTTCAAATTCCTAATATTTTTGTGGCAACAATTATTTGAAATTGAATTTTTCTCTCAGGATGTTCATCTTTGTGTCAAAGTTGGCCAAAAAGTGGGACAGACTATTGTGGTACCACTCGTATGCAATCTTTCATACCATGCTTGGGGTGCTTGTTTCAAGCCATATAGTGTTCTGTACAATTTACATACCGTGTCCTTGTTAGTATTCTCAGAAAATCTTTTAGCTTGTTTAATATGCACTTCCTCTTCTAGGATACCATTAAGAAATGTAGACTTCACATCCATTTGATAAAATTTGAATCCCTTATAAGCCTCATATGCTAGTATAATTTTAACTCCTAATCTAGCATCAGGTGCAAAATTTTCACCATAGTCCATACCTTCTTCTTGTGCATACCCCTTGCAAACTAATCTTGCTTTATATTTGATTACATTACCATGCTCATTCAACTTATATCTAAAAAATCCACTTAGTATCGATTACATTCTTATCTTTTGGTCTTGGTACAAAAGTCCTTTTGGAATTATTATATCAAAAAGAAAGATACTAAGAGGGGGTTGAATTAGGATACATAAAACTTTTACACTTTTAGAAACAAACCGATTCATCATGTATATCATGAATCACATAAACATTAACTTCAATACTGTAATAGATCTAACTACTAATCACATCCATGATATCAATATGATAAATACATAACACAAAGATTTGGTAACCCAGAAACCCTTCAAAGGTAAAATGGAGGTGGGGATGACACTCAAAAATCTTCACTACTGCAGTAACCAAGTGTTCCTATTAGGGTTAAAAAGTTTTGATCACTTCTAATAATCTACCATGTGAGGGGTATTCCCTGTTAAGAGCTTATAGATTTATCCAATCTACGTTGATTAAAGGATTTAAAATTAAAACTAAGTAAGAACTATCTTAGGATATTTACAAAGGTCTGTTAGGGCCACTCTGTTAAGATATTTAACCCGATTTACTTTCTATAATGTATCAGTACCGGATCCTTTGATATGCACTTCAATTGATAATGACGGATCTCCTCTTTCCAAATCTTAACTGATCTCAAAATTTGATACAACTCTTGGGTAAAAGCACAATAATCTGTCACCCTTTTATAAAGGAAAAGACTAACAAAATCAAAGTTGTTCAACTTCAATAGTATAAAAGTGACATTTATGTTTGGAATTTGAAGATGATTTAAACTAATTATATGTGTTAAAATGGATGAAGTTTATGACTAATATTATTAATATAATTTTTGAATAATAATTGATATGTTTTTTTAATTTTTAAAAATAATTTTTCAATTGCTGAAAAATGCTGAAAATTAGGGGTCTCGTTCCCACCAAAAACTTATATGTAAATAAACATGTTTTCTCCTAATTTCAAAAGATGTTATAGATGACATATATATCTAGTGCATTAAGAAATAAAAATTGGTTTGTGACCTATATTTTCTCTTTTATAACAATTCAAATTCCAACCCACCTGAAATCGATAGTTTTCATCTCCTGCCATATTTTTCATACAAATCTATCCCAATAAAAAAAGGAGATATATATTCTTAAATAGGAATCTCTCCTCTAGTGCACCATATGATTTTCAAATTTATTTAATATGATTTACCATTTTTTTCTTTCTTGGAATCAACATCTCCTTGACTGTTAAAATACCTACTTGCAATATTTTTTAATTACAATAGACTATGTCTAATTAAAACACTATAAAATATATATGAGGGTATTCTTGACTCGTATCTCTACAAAAGGGTATTTATGTATTTAAAAAAAATATATATATATATATCATTAAAAAGACTAAGAGTTATTGAAACGTCACTTTTCTGAAATAATTTTATTTCTATGGTAATTGGATTCAAAGTGTTATAAAACAAGCATTTAATAGACATTTCCATTTGGAAAAGTTAAAGCACTTACCTAACCTAGCTAGAATGAATCTAGCTAGACCATATTTTTGAGAAAAAATATTTTTTAGTTAGAAATACTGAAATTTAGCTGTGCTAATAAGTTAGCCTAAAAGGTGACAGATTATTGTGCTTTTACCGTCTTTTCTATCCTTCACTTCTCTGTCTGATCACTCTTCCTAGTGTATGCTTCTGATATACAGAACTCTACTTCTTTCACATACACACACAATCTCTTCTCCTCTACTTTGATTAGGGTTTGAATCTTTCCCCATATAGATAATTGATGAAGCTTCTAGATCAAGATCAACAATTTAGATTCATCACTTTTGCCGCTTAAGCATTCCTAATTTTTGATTGGTTACAATTCTTCCATAGGGATTAATGATCTCTCTCATAACACATAATTAACTCATTAAATCTCTTTAATGATCATTAAATCATATATCAAATTCGGCCAAAAGAGTTTACCTAAGTGTTTGTGTCATTCCAAACACATATACCAAAACTGGCTTACTCGGCATATGAAATCTCTAGTGCTCGGTCAAAACTATTATTCATATGTTGTCACTTGGCACTAACTATTATATTTAGCTCAGCATTCATTCTGCTCGGTAACTACTGAGTACTCAGCAACCATTGACATGCATGGCAGTAACTATTGCTCGGTCCATACATGATATTTACACAATTCAAATACATTTCTCAGCCTTAGTAAGATGGTTCGGTCGTAGTGATGACTGACCAACCTACCTTGATAATGACTAAGTGTGTGACACTAATAGACAACATGACTTGGAGATCAACAATCTCCCCTTTTGAAATTAGTGGCAAAGACACTTTGTCATGACTTTTTAGTTCCTTAATAAAATAGTACTCAAGTACTCCAGTACTCCCCCTAAGATTATGACTCGATCTTCATAAAGGCTTCAATACATATATATCATATGTACATAGCTTCAAACATACTCAAGACTTCAAAAAAGAGTATTCAAAACTAACAAAATTGTATGTGATACCTTTATGATCATATGGATTTTCAGCTATTTCCCTTTGTCTTCATTTATTTCCCCCTTATTTTTGTCACTCTTGGCTACTAAGGGTGTTGGGCTCAGAGAGTACTTATCCAAAAATGGTTTGTTGAGATATAGAATTATTACTAATGCATTGTCCCAACTAGATCTCATAAACTCCAAAATGTTTAATTTCTACCTGAGCAGCTAGCTCAACCAAACTTTCTTCTATAGAGAGAGGAGGGTCTCTCTATACTACTTCCTTTGTAGCTGTCAATTCTCTCTGCATGACCTCCAAATGAGGTATCAACATTGTTTGAATAGAGATTAATTTTTCCCTTATTTTACCATCATTATCCATTAGCTCGGCTAGTCTACATTTGGCATGAGTCAACCTAGCGAAATGAATGGAGCTGGAACTTGCATCCATGCTCAAAGAATGTCCTATTGACTTTAAATCTAATTGAATCTTCTCAATAAGATTTTGGTTCTCCTTTGCAAATAATTATACATCACAAAGTTTTTTGTACAAAGAATGAACATTTTGTAGTTCACTTCCTCTAAATTACTTACAAGATCAGAAAGTGCAACTTGTTTCATAGCAAGCTTTGTTGCAACTTTCTCAAGAAAGTTTCTCTCAAACTTCCTCTAAGACCATTACATGAGCTTCTCAGTAGCTTCAATATCATCATTGTTCACCTTTTGAATAATATGAATCAATTGATCTAGAATAGGTTTTTTCTCATTTATATCTTGTAAATCAAATGCATCAATAAAGATATCCTTTATCTCATGTAATACCTTTTTCTAGTGATATTCTATTCTCAATTTCTCTTGGTTGTTGTTTCTTTTCAATAAATCCTGCAAAGTTAGCATTTTCTCATATGACAAGTTATCTGTGTCCTATTTTTAAATTACTATAACTTCATCTAGTGTCACTTTTGTTCTAGGAGACTTGTCCTTCTTGTGTCACTTTTTCTTCTTTGTCTCAGGTGTGCTAATACTCAGTCTTCTCTCCCTATAATGTACGGGTGTCACCATCAATTGGAACAGACTCCGTCTAAGTAGTAAGCACCTGCTATCTAGGTGTATCAGTGATCTTAGTTTTAGTGAGTGCAAGAGGTGTGACATTCAGTAGTTGTACTATTACTTGAATAGCCTCTTGTTCCTTATGCTCCTATCTCTCCTTGGTTTCTATAGGCTTGGTCTCCTTTTTTTCCTTCACCATGAGGTCCTGAGACATCTGTTGCAGACTTATCAACTTGACAGTTCATGCTCTCATCTCTTTCTACATTAATTTCAAAGTTAACCATGGTAGGTCAATCTAGAATGTTGATTGTTTGCTTACCCTACTCCTTGGCACTTAAACCTTGTATCCTCAACTGTGATTATGGTGGAATTATTAAGTGTTGAATCTATAGCTGGTGCATCATCAATCTTCTTCCTTATTTCTTCCTCAAGATTCGCTAGCTCATCAATGTCTTCTTTATTGTCAAGCTCTACATGTCTAGATGTGCCTTCATCTATGTTTGCATTCTTATCAACCATCAGTCAAAAAATTGTCTTCTAGACTAATTTGATATGTTGAGAAACCCCTTCAAAATCCTTCCTCAATATATAATATGCTCTCAATTTAGGAATAAACATGTTCCTATATTGTTCCATCAATTTTTTTCTTTTTTTTTTTGTGTCAAATCAGACATTAGTTGGGCTAATGTGCTTTCTCTTATATGTATTTCAGTCTTAATGGAAACTACCATCTCTCATCAATATTGTTGAACAATTCATCAAAAGCAAGTTTCTCAATTTCTAATGGTGTCATCTTGTATGATCCCAACATTTTTATCATTTCATCCTTTATCTTTTCCTTATTAATTATACTCAACTTATCAAAATTAATCAATTTAAGTCCTGAAAAACTTACGAAACTTTTGATGTTATGGAAAATCTCATCCACATTTGTCAGATGCTTATGTGTGGCCACCTTGAATTTGCTGATATCATCTGTGTCTTTCATCTCCTCATCTTCATCATCTTTTTTCAATACATATCTCCTTCTTTGTTTCTTCTTAGGGTGGCTCGGCTCAACCTTAATTTGAACTTGCTTTCTTTTCCCAGAGCTCTCCCCTTTAGCTTACTTTACTAAAATTCTCTTTTGTGCCATGGCTTTAGTTGGAATTGTAGATGCCCTTGTTCTTGGTCTTTTTATGGTAGGAGGATTAGGCTTCTTCTTTGAACTCTTCTTTATAGTTGGCTCGAAAACCATTATTTCCTTACCCTTCTTATGTGCATCCACTTATTCATCTTCACTTTCTTCTAAATCACTGGATTGGTCCTCACTATGACCTTGTGTGATCTGAAATGGTGCATTATCCTCTTCTTCTTGACCTAACATTTTTTCAATATTCTTAACTATCTTCTTTTTTTTTTCTCTCCAAGGTTTCAACCTTCAAGCCCATGGTTATCTTAGATTTTGCTTCTTCATACCTCCCAAACATCTTAGCATTTTTGTCAATTTCTTCATAGAGTAAATTTGTTATTGTTGTAGATGTTTCATCAATATTTACCTCATAGTGAAATTGCCTAAGCCATGCTACCCTTGGAACAATGGCTTGTACATATGTAAAATCAGTATCAAAAAGAAAACAAACATCAACATAATGTTTCTCAACTAATGATACAAGGATTTTTCTCCTTATCCTCATTTGCTTCTTGAAATCAACAAAGTAATTTTCCATAATATTATCAAAGTTGTCTCCTAATTGCTGAGTAAAATCATTTATCTGCAGTGTCATTGTCAGTGCTAACTCCAAACAACATCTCCTAAGGTAGGAAAAGTATTTTGAATATAGAAATATATACAGACTATTAGGGATCCAAACTTACACATTGAGTTCTTCATTGTTCTGGTTGATGATAAATTCTCTACCAATTGAATCATTTGCAGCTCGGCAAGATCATATGTGTGATCTTTCTTGACTATCTTCCATGCCTAGTCAACTACAATACAAGGAACACTATCCAGTCTGCTTGAATGATAAAATTTGTGTGCTATTACCTTTACTATTAAGTCAATTTTAGGATCTATGACTGTAGAGATTGTCGTACCTCGTTTGTTCCATTCTGTCATAGTGTTTTATTCAATCGCTTCCTTACTCTGACATAGAATAGTTCTCTTCCCTAGAAATCAGGGTATGCATTAACTTGGTGAATGATTTTCTTGGTTACTTTTACGGTCCCATTCTCCAACCATAAATTTATGTCATGAACTCTACTCAAAAATATTCTAATCCATTCAAATTTGACATCACAAGGTAAGTCTAGGGCATGAACTAACCCTTTGTTGACTATACATTGGCATTCAGCCTTCAACACTCCATCTATGCACTATTTATTATATGCTTTCCACAGCTCATAATCTCCAATCTCTCTTACTTTGCACATGTAGCACACCCTCACATCATGAATCTTTAAAACCTTTAGCAGGATCGATGATAGGGCTCTTGAGAGATCTCCCTTAATCACACTCTAAGGTGCAATTTGGAAATTAGGCAGTTCACTTACATCACTCTTGACTAATTGAATGTTCTTTACCTCATTTTCTTTCTTCTTCACTTTAATTGATGAGCTAGAAGCCATTTCTTTAGGTTAGGGTTCGTAATATGGATTATGAGTAACTCAGCAACAACGGGTCTTATCAATTCTTCATAGTATTTGTCGGTGATACGTAGTTGAATCTTCACAGAATTTGCACAAATCACACTTTCAATCATTTTTGAATCACTTTGCAAATTCTCTAATCACTTTATGAAATGAAAATTAATGGAAAAATTTATTATACAGACTTGAACGGTCAAATTAAGTCTTCAATAAATGCTTCATACATAAGTAAGTGTAAAACATCTATCTCAGTCCTTATATAATAGATCGGTTAACTCATTCCATCACTCAGTCAAAATCATGACTGGCTCATTACTAACACTTCCACACTTAAACACCAAATGGCGGATGGGCACCAAAGGACCATCCACGGTATCTTCTCTCAAAGTAAGAAATTAAGGTCATCTCATGGAATATCAGGGGATTAAATAGACCCCATAAACAAGATCTTCTTAGAAATTTTTTTAGAGATCATAAGCCGGATATCATCCTTATTCAAGAAACTAAAATGGCTAGAGAAAAAGTTGAAAAAATAAAATTGTTTAAGAATTTAGTTGTTTTTTGTTGTAGCTCTGAAGGAGCCTCCAGGGGCATGACTTCTTTCTAGAATCTGAATACTATTAATAGAGACATTATAAAAACTGAAGGAAACATTTATTCTATTAGATTTAATCATATAAGAGATTGCTTTAGCTGGGTTCTTTCAAATATCTATGTGCCTAGCTCTAAAGGTGGCAGGGATAAATTTTGGAAATGTCTGGAAGCTGAGAGAAGTAATTTTCTAAATGAAATTTGGATGATGGTAGGAGACTTCAATCCTCCTCTTAGTGACTCTAAAAAATTTGTTGGAGTCTCATCTCATAATGATGGTAGCTTGGAACTCATAGAATTCATTAATAACCAACAACTTTTGGAATTAGATCTCAGAGGAGGTACCTTTACCTAGTCTAACCATAGAACTCATGATGACCTAATCTAGATTTAGCTTTGTAGGGATCTGATATCTATAGACTCGCTTCTCAACTATTCTTTCTCGCTATCAAGCTTGCATCATATTGGCTCCGATCACTCTCCCATCTCTCTCTTTTCTAATCCCATCTCTGATAAAAGAAACTCCCCTTTCAGATTTGAAAAAATGTGGATGCATCACCCTAATCTGGAAAGGAACATTGTTGACTGGTAGGATGTCCACGTGGAGGGATTGAATATGTTTAGAGTTTTCCATAAACTTAAGATAAAATAAAACAAAGTTAGAAATTGGAATGAAGAAGTCTTTGGGGATATTTTCTAGGCTAAAACTTCTATTCAATCTGATCTCCAGAACCTCCAAGGTATTATTCAGATGGAGAGTATGTCTAAGGAGAATAAACTAAAGATAAATAAGATCCAGACTGATTATCACAACATCATCTCAAAAGAAGAATTCTTATCGAAGAAAAGGTCAAGGGTACTCTAGCTAAAAGATGGGGATAAAAAAACTCACTTCTTCCATATGACAGCTCAAAAACATAAAGCTGGTAAAAAAATAGACTACCTTAATAGTAGTCAAGAAAAGCTAGAGAAATAAGAGGACACCAAGAATAAAATATTGGGATACTTTTCTTCTCTTCTTATAGTGGAACCCTCCCTCTCTATGGATAATCAAAAATTGCTTCTAGATACCATCCCTAGCTTTATTGACAAGGAGACTAATGAAATGATTTGTATAATCCCTTCTAATAAGGAGATGGAAGAGTTTACCTTTTCTTTTGAAGAGGAAAAGTCTCTTGGACCTGATCATTTTCTTCCTTTCTTCTTTCAATCCTTTTGGCACATTGTGGAAAAACATTTCTCGGATGCAGTTAAAGATTTTTTGGGGCTAAAACTCTGCTGAAAGAAGCTAACTCTACTTTTTTTGTTCTTATTCCCAAGATACCTGGGGCTGATTCGGTGGATAGCTTCAGACCAATCACCCTATGTAATAATTTCTATAATACTATCTCCAAAGCCATCACTCTCAGAATTCTCTTGATCCTCCAATCAATTATTTCCCCCCAGCAGACCAGTTTTGTGTCGGGAAGACAGATATTGGACTCCATTGTGACAATTCATGAAAATATCCACTCGCTGGAGGCTTCTTAGAAACAAGGATTACGTTTGAAGGTGGACCTTTCAAAAGATTATGATTGGGTGGACTGGTTTTTTCTTTGTAAATTTCTTGTGGCCTTTGGTTTCTATGGGAAAACAATTAAGTTAATCTATGAGTTGATTTCCTCTCCCTCCATCTTTGTCTTGGTGAATGACTCTGCTTCAAGATTTTTCTCCCCTTTTAGGGGCCTCTGCCAAGGGGATCCTATCTCCCCCATTCTATTTTTTATTATGGCTGAAATCATGGGGAAATTTTTCTCTAATTTGGTCCAGTCTTGGTTGTTTTAGTGTCTCCTTGCTTCCATAAATAGTTAGTCTTTCTCTCACGAATAGTTTGTGGATGACACTATTCTCATAGGGTCTTCTTCTATCAAGGAATCTAGAAATGTCAAGAAGGCCTTGGAATATTTCTTTCTTTCTATAGGAAAACTTATCAACTGGGAAAAAATTTCCTTGTTTTCTATTAATACTCCCCCTCATAGACAACAGAAAATGGAAACCATTCTATGGTGTAAAATCTCTCCCTTTCCCTCTGTCTATCTAGGCCTCCCTCTGGGTTTGAAACCTCTGGATTCCTTCTAGAATGGCATCATAGATAGATTCAATAATAAAAAATTGGATGGAAAGGATCTCTTCTCAGCCAAGATGGGAAGGTCCTACTCCTTAAATCTTCCCTCCACAAACTTCTTGTGTATGCTCTAAACATGTTTCATATCCCGTCCAAATTTGCTGACTCAATCAAGAAATTGTAGAAAATATTCTTGTGGTAAAGAACTAAGGATAAAAATTGGATTCATCTTGTGTCTTTGGAGAATGTTTTTAGAGCTCTAAATTATAGAGGATTAGGCATCAGAAAAATTAAAGAGGTTAATCAAGAGCTACTGGCTAAACAGATATGGAGAATATTTGATGAAGAAAAAGAATGGAACAAAATTCTCAAATCTAAATACCTGTATGCCACCATAATTTTAGGTGATTTTTTCACCTTTCCAATCAATGTGCATGGTTCCTTTATTTGGAATAGCATTCTGAAAGCTAAAGCCCTTGCTACAAAAGGTGCTAGATGGAGGGTTGGAAATGGTACGAAGATCAATTTTTGGGAGGACCCATGGATTAAAGAGAAACCTCTCATCTAGTATGTTGAACTTGCTCAACATGCTCAAATCTATATAAGAAGGCTTGGTAGAAACGTTTCTGATTATTGGTTAAAAATAAATGGGTTAGACTCTATGAAATAGCCCCATCTGGGAGCTATTGATCACAATATGGCTCCCCGAGGGGTTAGAGAGAATTCTCATGACCAGCTTATCTAGTCTCCTATCCAAGAGGAAGATTCTTGGTGTCCTCATCTTATTCCCTCACTTCCAATCAGGATTATTCTTCCTTTTTGCCTAAGGTTTGGATTCCTTATCTCATCCCTAAGATTAACATTTTTTACTGGTTATTTGTCTAGGATAAGGTGCTCTCTACTGAGAATCTTACTAAGAGAGATTGGGTGCTTCCTAATAGATTCTACCTGTGTATGCAAGAGGTTGAAAACACTACCCACTTTCTCTTGCATTGCTCATTCTCTAGAAAGGTCTTGTTAATTGTAATGTAGAATTGGAACATCAATTGGGTTCTCCCAGATTCCATTGATTTTTCTTCCCAATGGTACTCTCCTTTCTCTCACAAGTTGAGGAAGTTTTTATGGAACATATCTACCCCTCATGTTATCTGGATGATATGGAAGGGAAGGAACAAGTAGATCTTTAGAAATGACACCTTTGTTGCTTTGGTGGTGGGTTCTAAAATCATCAAAAATATGGTTGAAAATATTTATTTGGCTTGTGATCATAAAACTACTTTTATGGAAGGTATTAAAGACAAGAGTGTCCTAAGAAAATCAACTTTTTATTCAATATCTGAACTTGGTAATAACAAACCTGATGGAGCGGTGTGGTGCTCCCCCAATAGGATGGCATAAGGCTAACTTTGATGGGGCTAAAAAAGGGAACCCAGGTAAGGCAAGTTGTGGTGGCATTTTTTGAAACTCTCATGGAAACTGTGTTTCTTCTGTGGCTCTCCACATTCGCATCCAGACTAGTCAAATGGCTAAAGAAATGGCCGCTCTTTGGGTCTGTAAGATTGCAAAGTGTCATAATTGTACTAAAATTTGGCTTAAAGGTGACTCAATGAATATCATTAACTACATTAAAGACAATCACAAACCTTCATAGAATATAAGTCACATCATAGTTTCGACTAAAATTCTCTTAAGTAGTTTTGAGGCCACCTACGTTACCCATACTTTCAGAGAAATGAACATTGTGGCTGACAACCTAACCAATTTGGGATTACAAAGTGATGATGTTAGCTCCTGGCAAGGCGAACAAGGATAAATTATGAGGTTCTAAGCCTTATAAAGTATGATCAAATCCATCAGAATCAAAGTATAATTAGTATTTATGATGATAAGGAAAGGTAAGTCATTAAAAATTTGTACGAAGGTGTCTAGTACGCACAAAAAACAAAAATTATTATTCCAAGAGTGAGATTTGTAAAGCACGGGGTCTTTTAAGCCCATTAAAAAAATCATTTTAATTATTCTCTTTGTGTTCTACATTTTTTTCTGTGTCTCTGGTAGAGAAATTCTCACGTTGAATATTTCCTCTATTTCATTCTATGTGACCATGGGAGGCAAGCTCAAAGGTGAAGAATCCAGTGTCAGTAAGTGGAAGAAAGAGGAAAAGGTTTGGAGTATTCTCAAAGAGGGTAAAGTCACGTATTACATGGAGATGATACACAGTTACGAAAAATATATCTCTATAGAATTTGTTGAAAGCTGGGATAATGGCAAGGTAACTCTATGTGGTAAGACCTTCACTGTCAATGAGAAGTTAATTTCAGATATTACTCGTATGAATATGTCTGGTCTGAAGTACTATAGAGGTCATGTCATGGCCAAGAATGCAGCACATTTATACCCTAAAATCCCTAAGAAAATATCCATCTTAGTGAAGTAGAGTGGAGATTTCTACCTACAAAGTCATATGAAGATGCTCTAGGGAAAAATTGGTTAAGGATTTAATGTAATATTTTACTTTACAAGGTTTCTACACTAGAGTGTATAATTTCCATTTTATGTTGATAATCATTTTAGGTATAAGAGAAAGATGTGTTTTCCTTTTCTATTTTTGGAGTCTTTAGGCACGAATATCATGGAAAATAGGAAAAGCTCTGGGAATCCAATTTCACATGATAGGTTAATTCTTCTCATCTATGAGTATGCTAATTTTAACCTACAGGATCTTACCATGAAATTTGAGAAGGGAAAAGACAAGAAGGGTAAAAGACCTCTCACGACTCAGAATAACACTATCAAGAAGAAACACAAGCTATCTAAAATTGAGAAGGTTGAGCTTGAGATATTCCTCACTAAGGAGGCTGGTATGGACACTAAGAATGATATGGAGGTGTGGGAGGAACATAAATATTGTAGTGTCTCCTCGCACCAAGAAGAAGAAGAACAAGGATCTCGGGATGATGCTGGTGAGTACACTTTGGATACAGAGAGTGACAATATCAATAGTGACAAGCCTGGGGAAATGGAAACTGAGGACCTAGATGAAAATTATGTGCCTAAGGAGGAAGGTAGCAAGGAGGTTACTGAGGAAAACAAATTCCATGTTAACCCGTGCCCTAATGTTCTAGAGGTAGTTGTTTTACAAAATGTTGTTGTGAGCCCGACCATATGACTCAGTCCATTCTTGAGTCGAGAAACAAGTTGTTGAATGGCCCCATCTCCACTATTTTAGTGGATTATGAGGACTTTGTGATAAAGGATGACACTATGTCTAGGGTTAACTCTAAGAAGGAAGATGAAAAAAACAAATAGATTAAGGATCAAATGGATGATGAGAAGGAGGAGCCTATGAAAATCTAGAAGGAGACAAATGAGAAGAGCATAGCAGTGAGTGGGTTTATGAAGGTTGCTAAAGTTTGTCCTGATATAGACATGTAGATAAGCAATTGGCTATTTTAATAAATCAAAGATATCAACATCAAATAGTCTATGTTGGAGGATAGAATTGATAAAATCACCTTGCTGATGGTCAAGCCTAAGGATACTACTAAGGATGGCACTGAAGACTATACTGGATGAGAAGACAAGGGGCCGATGGAGAAACTAGAGCTCAAAATCAATGCTCTAGTCACTTTCTATCGATAGACTACTTCAAGTCACATTCAATCTATCAAGGACACTCTCAGTAGGATTATTAAGAAGAATTATGAAGGAATAAAGGTTACAACTGATTACATGTGTGCTCTCATGTCTGTGCTAGAAGGAAATTCTATTCCAATTAATGTTGAAGACGAAGATGAAAAAGGCACTAGCTTTGTTGGTTTGAGCTCTAGGACTAGAGAAAGTACTAAAAATAAAAAGGTTGTCAACTCAAAAAAAATTGAGACCCTCATGAATTCCACCCAGCAATATGAATTGCTAAAGGAGGACACCACAAATTTTATGAAAAATATGTCTTAGCTGTGTCAGTCCTATTTTTTTGTTTTTTAGTCATTTCTTTTGTTGGTTGTTGGTTCTGGGGGGTGTTTTAATGTCTTTATACGTATCCCCCAACATTTTCTTTTTGTTATATGCTTAACGTTACTAGATCTTCTAGATACTTTTGTAGAGGGTTACGGTTCCCTTCAAAAACTCTTTTTTCCATAATTGAAAACACTGCCACAATTAACTCGGTCAATATATCAACTAGGTCGATATGGGGACTTAGTATATACTGAGAAACTCATTTACCATAGACAATAATACTTATGCTTGGTACCAATTGTGCATATTAATTATTTTCTCAGTTCTTTTCTTAGATCTATCCTATTGCATCTTGACTTATGTAGATATGGAATTTAATACATCTAATGTTAGGAACTGGTGTTAAATATAGAATTTGAAAAACAATTCCATACATACATTTTTTGCTTAATTGGAAGTAGTATGATCACCCGATCCCTTGGATTGGGTGATCTCATCTTCACTAGTTCCACTACTGCTCACTTCTTCTTTCCTTCTCCATGGCTGATTCATCTGGTTCTTTATCTAATCAATATTAGGTCCTGGTGTAGTCTCTCCTTGTATGACCAATCTTGTGACAACTATAATAGACCAAAACTCCATTCATCTAACTCTTGGATTTACCTCTAAAGTGTGTTCTTATACAATTTTCTACAATATGACCATATTCACCACAATAATGACAACTATGCCTTGTATTGTAATCCCAATTGAATGTCTTACATTTCCTAGGTGCATTTCCTTGTTTCATGGATGTCCACTTTGATTTTTCATTAGATTTTCAGTCTTGGGCACTACGACCATACTTCTAGACATTGTAACAATGTCCTCAAAATCTAGGTGTAATTCTAGTCTTTGACATGCATTATGTGCTGGATGTCCATACTTCTTACAGATAAATAAATATCCATTGAATTTAGGCTGGGGATTGGACTTACCATTCTTGCTTCAAAAAATTTTTTTTGTGTGTCTTGGCTTCCCACAATGATCACATGTAGGTTTTTTTTCCTTTGGCTTTGAATTCCACTATTCTCCATCCTTTGATGATTCTCCTTCTCCAGTAGATGATAGTTGCTCGGTATGGCCTATTCCAGAGTTTTCATTGGTTCTTCTTGGTAATCTCATTAGTTCCTCAAAATATCTCATGGATTCATTAGGTTTGTTCATCCTCTCAATGAGTTCCCTTCCAAATCTTAACTCATTTTTCAGATGGTTGTTCTCTGATCTCAGATATGTAATTTCAATGTCTTTCTTGTTTACCTCTTGGTTTGCAAATACCAGTTGGTTTACCATGTCCAACTAATTTTTTTTATCTTCTACATAGCACTTGTCCTTTCATCAAGTCTAGTAGTCATTTGTCTCTTATCTTCCTCTACCATTATCTTTTCTTCTTCATCTTTATTTTTCTGATCAATCACCTCACATAGTGTTACTGATTGAGTTTCTTGTTCTCTCTTTAGACTTCTCAATCATTTATTTAGTGTGTTTTTTTATCTAATATATTTTCAATTGGTCCATTACTTTCTTTGGAATTTCCATTATCAAATAGACCTTCAATGTCTTCTTCTCAATATTGAGGGTCATTCAGTTGAGTTGCCAATTCTTTCCTTATCTTTAAGGATTTCTTCAATTCCTCTCTTTTTCTCTCAAACTACTGCAGTGCAAGTTGGATGTCAATATTATGATTCTCCATTATCTTTCCCAACTTTTAAACCTCTATCTCCAATATATTAACTCTCAAGTGGTTGGACTTTTCTAAGAGAACAAATCTCTGATACCAAATTTTGGAAGTCTTATATGGGAAATCAAGATACTGAGAGGGGGCGGTGAATCAAGATCTATAAAACTTTTACACTTTTAGAAACAAACCAATTCAACATCTATATCATGAATCATATAAACATTAAATTTAATATTGTAAAAGATCTAACTGCTAATCGCATCCATGATATCAATATGATAAACACATAACACAAAGATTTGGTAACCTATAAACCTTTGAAAAGTAAAACTGGGGTGGGGATGACATCCACAAATCTTCACTATTCTAGTAACAAAGTGTGCATGTTAGGGCTACAAGGTTTTGATCACTTTTGATGATCTACCCTGTGAGGGGTCTACCCTACTAAGAGCTTACAGATTCATTCAATCTACCTTGAGTAAAGGATTTAAACTTACAACTAAGTAAGAACTTTGTTAGGAGATTTACAAAGGCTTTTAGGACCACTCTATTAAGAGATTTAACTTGATTCACTTGCTAGAATGTATCAGTACTTGATCATTTGATATGTAATTCAAATGCTAATGACATATCTCCTCTTTACAACTCTTAACTAATCTCAAAATTTGATATAACTCTTTTATGTCTTTCACTACTTTTCCTGGTCACTCTCCCTAAGCTATTATTTTGATAAATAAAAATCAACTTATTTCGCATACACATGCAATCTCTTCTCCACTACTTTGATTAGGGTTTGAATCTTTCCTTATATAGATAATTGATGAAGCTTTCATATCAAGATCAACGATCTAGATTCATCACTTTTTCTTCTTAAGCATTCCAAATTTTTGATTGGTTACATTGCTTGCATAGGGATTAATGATCTATGTCATAACATGTAATTAACTTCTTAAATTTATTTAAAGACAATTAAATCATACATAGAAGTCGGCCAAAATGGTTTACCTAAGTGTTTGAGTCATTCCAAACACATATACCAAAACTAGCTTACTCAGCATATGAAATCTCTAGTGCTCAGTCAAAACTGTTATTCATATGTTGTCACTCGGCACTAATTGTTCTATGCAACTTGACATTTATTCTTCTCAATAACTACTGAGTACTCAATGACCATTGAATTTCTTAGGAGTAACTACTACTCGGTCCATACATGATATTTACAAAAGTCAAATACATTTCTTATCCTTAGTAAGATGGCTTGCTCGCAGTGATGGCTGACCAACCTGCCTTGATAATGACTAAGTGTGTGACAGTAATAGACAACATGACTTGGAGATCAACAAGTCAATGTATTATTCTTTTTAATTTGATCTAACTCTTCTTTCAGTGATTTCATCAGGTCTTCACTTTCTAATGCATTTTTCACTTTTCTCATTTCAAATTATGATATTAAGGATGTATTGTTACTTTGCTTCTTGTCAAAACACTAGCAATATTGTCTTCAACTATTTTACTCAGTGAGTAGTTTCTCTTCACATACTTTTCTAAAACAAGCTCAGTAGCCGGTGGTATCTCTTCATTTACATCATTCGGTGGAAGCTCTCTCTACTCATCTTCTTCCATGGTTTGTGCTATCGGTAAGGTGTCAGGAATCTCAATTTGTACATCAACAAATCTTTGATAATCCTTATGTTCCTTCTTTCTATCTTCATCATTCATCTCTACGAATTCATCAATCCTCAAATTTTCACTTTCTACAATTTTGTTAGTAGTCTTATTCAAACATTTGTAGGCTTTGCTCTTAGTAGAATATCCCAAGAATATTCTATCATCTCCTTTAGAGTCAAATTTTCAATATCTAGCATCTATTAGAAGATAACACCTACTTCAAAATGCTTTGAAGTAACTTACATTCAGTTTGTGTTCATACCAGATCTTATAAGGTGTCTTGTTAGTTCCCTTCTTCAGTTGTACTCAGTTAAGTGTACAAGCAGCAGTGCTAGCTGCTTCTCTCCATAAGGTTTGAGAAGTTTCATGCTCACATCATTTTACTAGCACAATCCACAATGGGTCTATTTCTTCTCTCAGCTATCCCATTTTGTTATGGTGTCCTTGGTGCAGAAATTTGTCTTTTTATACCATGTTCATTACAAAAGAGTGTAAACTCATTAGAAGTAAAATCTCCTCCTCTATCAAATCTCATACATTTCAGTTGTCTTCCATTCTCTTTTCCAAATCTAGCCTTGTACCACTTAAACATTTGGAAAGTATCATATTTTTATTTTACAAACATGACCAACATCATTCTAGAATAGTCATCAACAAACAAAATGAAGTACCTATATACTCAATAGATTTGTGTTCTCATGGGACCACATAGGTAAGTGTGTACTAATTCCAAAATATCTTGTATAGTGTAAGACTTTCTTGTAAAACTTGATTTAGTCATCTTACCGACTTAGCATTCATTGATCTCTTACTCTGTTCTTCTTACTCACTTTGATTAAGTTGTCAAAATTCACATGACATAGGCTTTTATGACATAACCATATATCTTCAGTCTTAGCAAATAAACAACTCTTTGTGGAAGTATCAAGGTTGAATAGGTTACCTTTAGATTGTTCTGCCATAACAATTAGACTTCCCTTTTGACCAAATACCTTTACCTTTCTATTTTGAAATTCTAGTCGGTGTCTTGTATTGTTCAATTGTGCCACACTCAAAAAAATCTACTTTATACCTTCAACCCAATAAACATCATTACATTTAGTATTTTCCAGCAAAATTATAGAACTTTTTCCCTTCACAAGATATGGAGCATCATTTCCAAGTTTAACATTACCTCCATTATGCTCTTTTAAAGTAATAAAATTATTAGTATCACTAGTCCTATGGTGTGAGAAACCACTCTCTATAATCCATGTATCATTTTTACTTACTTGTGAGATTAGGTTTTTTTCCTCTACATACCTTTCTTCATCAGACTCATCTTTAATTGAAACATAAACAACTTCAAAATCTTCATTATTGGTGTGATAATCAGATGATCCTCCTTCAACAATGTAGCGTGATTTCTTTCATTTTTTCATAAAGTCTTTGATTCTTCTGAATCTTTTCTCCCTCTTGTTGTTATCTATGTTGTATTTCTTCTCATTATTGTCAGGACAGCTTCAAGCAATGTGACCAATATTATTGCAGTTAAACCACTTCAAAGGTAGTTTCCCTCGGTACTTTTCTCTAACTCTCAGTAGTCTCCTAGATAATAAAGCTTCAAACTTAGCTTCATGTATTTCATCTTCAACATATAGTTCCTCTATCTCAATTTTACAACTATGAAACCTTTCACTACCACTACTTTCATATCCATCACTAGATCTAGATTCTCTAGACTTTCCGATAGTCAAAGATGATTTGAATGTACATTCAATCTTAGAAGTAGTAGGAAAAATATTATCAAAATCATTCATCTCAAAATTAGTTAGGTCACCGATTGTAGCATCTAGGGTAACAGTCATCTGAGGAATGGATCTCAACTCTTGTATTGAAGATACTCAGATGGTTTAGATAAGTAATAGCATTCTCAGTAACTTTTTTATAACATCTTCTTCTTCAATGTTTCCTCTAGCAGCTCTGATAAAAATAGAAATTTCATTTAGTCTTGTGTTGTAGAGTACAAAAGTTTCTCCTTCTTTCATTCTCGTAGATTTCAAATTTCCTCTTAAGCTTTCACCTTTATCCTTCTAAACATGTTGATCTCTATCATATACAAGTGCTAATTTGTCTCACATCTGCTTTGCATTATCGCATCCTTGAAGATCATTGAACTCTGAGTTGGTGAGAGTAGATGATATATCTATCATAGCTTATGTATGTTCATGTCTTTCTCTTATTTGATCAAGTTTTAAAGGACCAACCAGTGGAGGTGAGTACTCGTTGTCAAAGATAGTTTAATGCATAATCTCCAATTCTAGATATGTGTAGCCTCATCCTATTCTGCCATGTAGAAAAGTTATTCCTGTTCAACTTAGGTGCCTCCCTTTTATACATTTTCAGATCTTTCACTCAAGTCCCTTTAAACTTATCTCTCATAGAATGAGCTCTAAAACCAATTGTTGGTTTACTGAGGTGGGGTGAATTAGAAAATATTGAATCTTATAACTTAAAACTTAGATCTCTGATTCAACTCGGTCACTAAAATAATAGAAGCAACCGAAACTATGATAACTCTACTTATCTCTATCAGTAACATATACCATAAGAAACTAACATCAACAATTATCAATACAATACACATAACACCACATTTAATGAGAAACCCCAATTTGGGAAAAAAACTCCATGGTAATTGTCAACCACAAAAAGAAATACTCTTCTGAAGTATGCTTGGTTAAGAGCCAATCCTATTAAGGATTACCATACATATTTTTTAGATGTGACCCTATTACAGGATTTACCTTAGATCTATTAAGATCTTCACCTTGTTAGGAGTGGCCTAGTTAGAGGGTTTAAACATTCATCCTACTATTTTACCTTTCTCAAGGATTTAAAAACTTGGACTTATTAGGTCTACTCAGTTAAGAGATTTTTATGTTACAAAGGTTAAAAAAATAGTATAATTATTTGTTCTATATATCTCCAACTACCTCTTCCTTGATTTGATCCCTTATGCGCTCTCTATCAATACTGGCATCAATAACTCATCAGTCTCTTCTCTAGACTAGATATTCACCTCTTTTCTCTTCTCTACTTTACTCAGTAGGTTGACCACACTTCAACCTTTCAACTTTTCTAGCATCTCTTGTAAACATACAAGCTCATCAATATATAGGCCTCTTTTTTTCCTCTTAATCTCCTTGATTAGATTTTCCCTTCTTTTCTCACAATCATCAGAATAACTATTTTAACTGATTCAAAGTATTTGTGACTCAGTTAAATGGTTAAGCTTTACCTTGGGACTTGCACTAATTTTGGAACTTGCAACTTCTCTTTTTTCGTTGAATCTTCATCTCAGATTTTGAACTTAACTTTTCATGACTGTAGATCTTTGTAAAAAACTTTTTCTTCATCCTTAGCATCTTCTTGATCTTTGTGCATTCACATTAAATTCATTTTGATCCTTGAATTCAAACTTGATCTGCGCTTGGTGACTGAATTCACTTAGTGTTTGACTTTGTTGGGTAACCAACCTTGTTGGGTGACTTACCTCTTCTCGGTTGTCAACTTTTCTCGATGACTGACTTTTCTTTTCTCGATTGATTAACACTTCACTTTACCATCAAACTTCTCTCTTCTTGGTAATTAGGCTTGTTCCCTTTACCCACTTGACCTTTCTTTCTTTACCAAATAAACAAGATCAAATGTTAAGAAGAGAAAAATTATACCAATAATACCTTATCATTGTCTAATCTTTATTATTTTCCTAATTAAGTTCTCTATGAATGATATGGTAACTTTAATATAAACTAGAAAGCAATTAATTGACATGAATAACAAAACAACAATTGATCTAACCATTCTATTGTCTTCTATTCTTATGGTCTTGATCTCCATCATTATTACCATCACTTAGTTAACACTAACACCTCTGAAAGGATTGACACCATACATTTCTAGAGAAATCCTTGCATTCCTTGGCTCATTTCTTAAATATGGCCATTTTTCCTCCATCTCTTTCCAATATTTTGTATTTGTAGCCATACACATGAAACCATCTTGGCTCCTCCCTTGTGTATGATAATCCATATTTTTTTCCAACTCCTTGCATTTGAAAATCCTCTCAAACCTTGGCTTTAGTGGAATGTGTCATAGTAATTTATAGGGAACCTTCTTCGATACTTGATCTTGACGATACCTACCTATGTGACATAGGGAATTTCTACAAATTTGCATTATTTCCAGAGTCTAAGATATGGTCATTTAGACATGCATAATATATATTTTAATCCCTTTCAATGTCTTTCATCACTAAAGATACTTCTCTATGAGAATGAGGCAACTTATTGTCCTTTGGAAGTATTTTGTTTGCCAAAAGCCTACATGATGCAATAAATTATTTTTATAAGTACACACAATACTTAAATTTGAAGACATCTAAAGAATTAATTTATAGGAATATCACATTCTACTTTAATATATCAGTAAAGCACTTATTTTCAATCCATGTGTAACCTTCAAGCTCATGAACAACATAAGTGTCGCTAATATAGTAGTATCTACAACTGGGAAAAGAGGTGTCCTAGCCAACTAGTCTAGAGATGAATCAGTAACTTCTTCAGAAGATTTCCTTAGAGGTTTGTAAGAGGGAAGGTTTCCTTCTCAAGCAAGAATTTTCCAAGGCCTATGATCGAGTGGACTCATTTTTCCTGATGAAAGTGCTCGGAGCTTTTGGTTTTAACAGTAACTCTTGCAAGATCATTCATGAACTTATCTCTTCTCCCTCGTTAGTGGTCCTTGCCAATGGGTCTCTTATGATTTATTCAAATCTTCATGGGTTTGAGACAAGGAGACCCCCTATCTCCCATTCTCATCATCATATCAGATGAGTGCCTTGGGAGATTGATTACAGCTAAAAGGAGAACTAGGGAGCTGAAAGGCATTAGGTTGTCCTCTGGTAATACTATTTTCTCTCATCAACAATTTTTTGATCATACCATATTAGGAGGGGAGACTTCAGTGAGTGAGGCCAAAGTTGTTAAACACCTTATGGAGTCCTATACTAGAGCCACTGGGAAATCTATCAATTGGAATAAGAGCTCTCTCTTCTTTATTAATACCCCTGAGGTTAGACAAAGGAGAATTGTAGACATCTTTAGTTGCGGTATTGTCTCCCTTCCCTCTAATTACTTGTGTTTCCCTGTAGTTGTTAAGCTCCCTAAAGAATTTTGGAACAGACTCATTGAAAGATTAAATAGAAAATTGGCTGACTTGAAGGGGATCACTCTTAGTCAAGAGGGAAAAATTCAGCTGGTAAACTCAACTCTTCAAAACCTGCCAACCTATGCCTTAAGTCTCTTCTCTATCCCTGCTAAAGTGGAGGAAGCTATGGAAAAAATATAAAGAATATTTCTCTGGTCTGGGACAGAAGAGAATAAGTGTTTCCCTTTGATTTATTGGGACAAAGTATGCCTCCCTAAAAGTGCTGGAGGGCTTGGTATCAGGAGAATCACGCCTTTCAATAGAGCACTCCAAGAAAAACAGATATGGCTCATCTTCCATGGAAGGGGGGAATGGAGAGACTTATTCAAAGATAAGTATCTTTCCAATGACTCTTTGAGTTACTTCTTTGATTATGAAGAAAACCCAAAAGGATCTTTTATCTAGAATGGCTTCCTCAATGCCAAAGATCATGCCAAATCTAAATTAATGTTCAAAATATTAATATTTGGAATGAAAATTGGTTACACTGGCCCTCTAAAAGATAATTAGTCCTATAACATATGGAAGGATGAGTGAAACTAGCAATTTGGGTCTCGTGTCTGCAACTATGAAGTGGGAAATTCTTGGGTGGACTTGCCATCTATTTTCCTGGATTTTTCCCCCCTCTCCACTTCTTTGAATGCCATCTGTTTGTCCCACAATCAGGATGCCATGATTTTGGAAGGATCCCCAAATGGAACTTTCACAGTTGCTTCAGCCTACTCTTATCAGATGCACCAGGAAGCCAAGACTTTTTGGGCTAAAGCCTGGCTCCCTGGCCTTACTCCCAAAACTAATGTCTTCTTCTAGATTTTTCTTTAGAACTATATTCTAAGTGTAGATAAAATTTTAAAGAGAGGTATCCTAATCCCCAATAGGTGTGTTCTAGGTAAGTGTCAATTTGAATCTATGGACCATCTTTTTCTTCATTTCTCCTATGTCGGTTCTATCTAACATTTCATCCTGTCAGGTTTTAGGATGCAATGGTGCTTTCCTTCCTCCATTCAAGACCTCTTCTCCTACTGGACTATGCCTTTCAAGAATATTTCCTTTCACAAAATTTGGACCTGGGCTCTCCCTCACCTTTGCAAGGGAATTTGGGAAGAGCCTAACAATCGTATCTTCAGGGACTGTAGTGCTCCTCCCAAAATTATTTTTGAGAAGATACATCTTGCTTTATTGGAAAATTTTGTTTCATGTGGAAATAATAATCCCTTTTTAGGAAAAGAAAATTCTGCTGATCCTAAGAAGACCAAAGATAAAAGACATAAATGCACCTGGAGCTATCCACCAGAAGGATGTTTTAAAGCCAACTTTGATGGCATGGCCAAGGGTAACCTGAGAAAGGAAAGAAGTGGTGGTGTGATTTTAAATTGCTTTGGCAGGGGCACTACTTCTTTCATCCTCCCACTTGGCTCACAAACCAATCACTAAGTAGAAGAAAATGTGGCCCTCCAATTTACCAAATTAGCACATGATTTGGGGATTAAAAAACTATAGTTAGAAGGTGACTCTAGCAACATTATTAATTGCCTCAACATTTTACACCCACCGTTGTGGACTATTGCCAACATGATAGATGAAACCCATGACCTTTTGAACACCTTTGATAAGGTACACATATCCCACGTATATAGGGAAGCCAACCAGGTTGCTGACTGGTTTGAAAACATGGTGGTGAAAAGTAACAAGAAGACTTAATGGCTTCACCGAGGAGACCTCCTACGTGAAGTGAAGGATTTAGTTTATTATGACAGAATATAGGAAAGGAGGGATTTATTAGCATTAGTCATGAGAGTTAATGTTGTGCTTTACAACATCTTTCCCTTAAATGGAAAGTATGAGATTGGCAGGAAAGGTAACAATTACAAGTCACACCCACACACTTACTAGGTGCCCATTTGTAAAGGAAAAACTTATCTTTCAAGGCACATTAGAATAACAATCTAGAATAACTCGGTGAGAAAGTGTATGTTAAGTGGTAATTTTGTGTCTGCAAAACAAATCTTTTTCTACCTATGGGAGGTGAAAGACACAGAAGGGAGCCCTTTAAAGACTATGAAAAATGGAGGACATGGACCAAGGTCTGGAACTACCTTCAGCAAGGTGGAATTTCCACCTTCATAGAAAGGCTTCATGGTGGGAAGTTGTCTGTGACTAAAATATTCATGAAAAGATGGGACGAGAGCAGCGTCGTGATTGAGGGAAGAAAATTTATGGTCACTAAGGAGGTTATTTCCATTGTTACTAGAATCCCCATTGTGGGCAAGAAATTTTACAGAGACCATAAAATCTCAAATTATGCGATAAGTGACTTTGTGAGGAATAAGGAAGAGAAGAAATCTCTTAACAAAGTCAAAACCTACTATCTTCTTGAAGGGTTCAAAAGGCTGTGGAGATTTGTCCTGAGGGCCATCATCTCTTATATCACGCTGGACACTAGGTTTGACAGGATCAAAACCTACCACTTTTTCCTCATGAACCATTTTCAACATGGTATGTAGGTTTCTATTCCATTTTACTTATATGCTTCTATTAATGAATATATCAATGGGTTTAGGGATAAGGCTATTGCAAATCCTACTTTGCATGAAAGGATTTTACTTCTTATTTATGAGTTTTTTAAAGCCCAAATTCTGGGGAAGGAGGTCACTCACAAAGAGAACATGGATGCCTCCGACCCTGACTATATTCCTTTAGAGACTAAAGATAGTGAGGGATTGCACTCTAAGGGTCAAGAAGATTATGACACTAAAAATAAGAATCTGGGTTCCTCCTCTAAGAAGGGTATTGTCAGTATTCAAACCATTCAAAAAGAAAAAAAATGGTTACCCCATCAAAAAAGAAGACTACCACGGTAATATCCTCTTAGGAGGAGTATAATGAACATGAGGAAGGGATGAAAACAGAAGGTGAGGAAGATATTTCCAGTGGAAAAGGAAGATAGAGAAGGCAGATGGTCATTGTGAAGTACCAAAACAAAAAGGGAAAGAACAGGGATGAGAGTGCTAGTTGGAAGACTCCCGAGGATCAGACTCATAGAAATTCCCCTGACTCTTACTAAAAGGAGAAGGAGAAGATCCAAGATGATCATTATGATACTAACCAGGAAATTCCCTCTCCCCAGCTCTCGAAACCCCAAAACACGATTAATGAGAAAGGGAAGGACATCGATTACTACTGCTATATGTCTAAATAGGAGAGGAAAATAGTTTGGTGTAACTTCAATGTCAAATTAGCCAAAATTGGGATAACAATGGAAGTCATTAATCCCAAAGTTATCGAAGGTGAGGATGGTCAGATTAAGCTGGAGGAGCTGATTGACCCGGCTATGGTGGTTCTCAGTGACAACTCAAGGGAATTTGAGCTGGATCTTCTTCATAACTCTAGGAAAAGGATGCTGGACAACTACAGGTCTATTAAATGGTTATTCCATGAAGTGGAGGATCTCAGGAATAGAGAAAAAGGGATAGATAATGTCAATGTAGATAGCATTGATGTTGATCAGATGAACCTGAGTACAAAGGTCAGAAAAATGGAGGATAAGATGATAAGGTTTGAGGCTACCCTAAAAATCATTGCAGAATAGAGCTTCAATAACCTCAAATATTCCAACGAACACACCAAGTTTCTCATTGATAAACTGGAAGAAAACTTAGATGGGACTGAAGCAGCCACTAGAGGTGCGAAAAAAGAGCAAAAGATAGAATAGGGTCCTAGTAAGAGAACTAGGACGAGTGCTAAGAAGAAGAAGGATAATGATATGTTAATGGATCTCCAAAAGATCAAGAATTATGCTGCGAATATGGAGCTCCTCGAGGCCAAGGTGGCCAGCCTCATGGTGGATATATCTTTATTGGGGCCCCTAGTTCTTTTCATTGTCCCTGTACTTTTTGCTTTTTAGAAGCTTAGATTTATTTTGTTGTGGCCCTGTGGTGGTCTGATCTGTGTTTTGGCTCTGTTAATTTTTTTCTGGGCTTACTTTTGCTATATTAGTTTGTTTCGGGTTTCAGGAACCTTGTAAAACTTTTTTTACATAATTAAAAACTTCTTCAGAAGATGTGTAGAATTCTTGTGTAAATTCATTGACACCAGCCTCATTTATCTATGAAGTTGTTTCATCCATAAATGTATTTTTTTTTCATCTTGATAGTGGCTATCATTAGTGACATCTATTGGCTCTTCAAAAGTATTTGGAACTGGAAGTGGTTTTTCATCAAAAAATTAATTGAAATGATCAATAATAATGTGTTAAATAATATAAATATTTATTTATTATAATATTAATACGAATATGTTAATTATAGTGTACATCTTCTATATAGACTCCATAGTTTAATCTACATATACCAACAAGTCGTCACTTCTTTAGTTTCCTATTTTGGTATCTATTGCGAGTGAAATATGTCATTTAATTTAAGTATTCATTTGTACCTAGAAGAGGTCTTCTTGCCCGTTCATCTGAACATTCAGATGATTATTACATGTTATTTCCCTTAATGCATCATGTACTATCAACAATAATAGTACAACTTTTAAATTGAGTATTACATCATCTTGAAGAGAACATGAATATTACAACTTACGAAATTTGAAACTTCAAAACTGTGGCTTTAAGGTGACACACAAAAGTGGAAAAGTTTTAGCTAATTTTTATATAGAATTTATTAGCACACAAACAAACCAAAAGTTTTCAACTTTGAAGATATGGGATTTTAAGTGCATTTTCTTGTTCTTGGATCACTCTTTTTTGGACATTTTCTATGTGGATGCATAGCATTAGCATTGGAAGTTGAAAATATTTTTTTCTTATACTAGTACCATATGACACCTACATCAAAGATTCAAATGTAGATTACCAATAGGTTGTATTGAGGCAAATGTAGGGTAAAGAACAACAACAATAACCTAATATGAATGCTTGTGTGTCCTTAGGTAGCTTGAGATAGTATGTTAGAACAATTTCTATCATTGTTTAACACAATTCTATAAAAAAAAATGATACCATGTTTTGAGGTTTGTCTCGTCACATGACCCTTATGTCATGAGTTGCTTGAATCAATAGCCCATTTGTGAAAACCATCATTTACTTGAACCAGAGAAAGTAGTCTATTTTTCAAAAAATTCACTATTATTATTACACTCCAAAGATTAATTAATTTTTCTCATTACACTACCCCTAGTGTCATAGTATGATAGGATTTTTCCAAGGTGTTTGCTAATTTTAAGGGTTTTAGTGATGAGACAAAGGATTTTTATAATTTTTGTAAGTACTCTAAAACATATATTTTTCCATCACTAACTAGTTACATCTTTTTCATCATAACAACGATATGAAATATTACTATATGTGCTACCTATTAAATTGTAGTTTAGTGTTTCATTTCATTAAAATGATACTACAAGTACAAAAAAAACAACATAAATACCTACTCTGCCATTTTGTATGGACACCAATAAGATAGCCTAATAGAAAGCTACACTGAAAAATGTGTGGATGTTAGTTGTGATGATTACATAAATAGTTGTTGAAATATATGAAAATCATGTATCCCCAAAAAAGTAATGCTCACCCAAATAGTGAAAAAGAGAACTTTCATACACAAAATCTTCAATTTTAGCTTTATAAGAACCTTGCAAAAAACAAACACTGGTCAACAAGATGTATCATACTTTAACTGAAAATAGGTCTTATAGATATCATACTAAAAACATGTCACTGAAAACAAGTTTTACTAAAAAAAGAGCCACTAGTGTTCAGGCAACTATTGAAGATAAGTCCGAAATCTCTGAGTAGAATTCTAAACATAATATCTAATAATCAAACATATTAATGGAAATTTGTTAATTCATTAATGAAAAAGAAAAAATATTGAATGTTGATATTTTTAAGTCATATTTTAAGTGTGACTCGTTAATCCAGATTTGTTAATTCACATAGGTTATCTTAAATATGAGTTACACTTTGCAATTATTTATTCTATTGTAATTATTAATAAATATAAATTAGTATATTTTTCATTCAATAGGATTTATTGGTATTATAATTAGTTCAAAAAATATCAACAACCCTCACAACAATTCATAGGTGTTCAGGTAAGTCCTATTCCCTACTCACTATATTAGTAGTATACTAATATTACAATACTATGTCAAGACACTATTCCAAAAATCATATTTATGCAATATACATGAAACCACTAATAATAATAATAATAATACGACCCTTCACCTACCCAAAATGACAACAATAAAACCAAACTTCTTTTATTTTTCTTCTATCAAACTGTTCATCCAAGAGAATACTCAAAATTTTTACAATTTTTATTTCCCTTAACACACCTTTCCAAAACATTTTGAATTTCTAAATTTCATCAAGAAATAAAATTACAAGACTGTTAATGTTATTTTAAAATTAGAACTATATACTGTTGCTCTTCCCAAGTTTCCTATGATCAGTTTGTTTTGAATAATATTATTTTCTCTTCTTTTGGCATTCAATCTTCTCTAGAAAATATGGTCCTCATGGGAAGAGTAGAATGGAATGGAACCGAATAGAATAGTTGCATGAGAATTCAGGGGAGATTCTTCTCAGAATCACTCACGAAACTTGCCAATCTTATAAGCTTGGTATTGAATAATTTGACATTAAGCGGGGAACTAAGTTTTAGCAATAGCCTGGCCAGGCTTGAAAAAATAGATACGAGGGACGTAAAACATATATCTAAGGTCTCAAGTGGAGAGTACCTTGTCAGCTTTAAATATCTCCATGTTGAACTGGATGCAAAGTTTAACACGGGCATTCTGAGGTAGAAGATTTGTCATTTTGTTCATGTCCAAGCTGCTTAGAGAAGATCATCGTGGATGGATGTTCGAAGTTGCAAAAGATCAGGTATATTGAAGAGTTGCAAGGATTGAAATATCTACATCTTTCAGCTGGTATTGTAGCTATATCTATATGGGACTGCATTAAAATGTGGCAGGTATGTTTTTAATTTTGAGAGGAAAGCAATTTTATGTATTGTTTTTATGAAAAGAAAAAAATTACATTGTAAATTTTGTTTTCAATACCCTGTTCTAAATAGGAAAATGTGATATTTTTTTAACTATAGATTTCTGTTACAATTAATTAATATTGAGTTTATCAATATTATTTCTTATACTATATAGAAATATTTTAAAGTTATAAGGTGATTTTAATCTATAATTCTATTATCTTTTATAAAAAATTTAGAAGTTTTTAGTTTCACATTTCAAGTATTAAATACTGATTAGGTTAATCGCTACTATGCCCATTCAAAATGTACCATTATTGGTTACTAGTTTAATTTGCAAATCAAATGGTAATGCGCATAACATTCTACAACTACTCAATGTGTTCTCTTCTCTTATTGGGCCGAATGACACAGTTACCAAAATTCCTAGCAATCAGGCACAGTTAGTTATTCCTATGAAAGAACAGACTAGAGCAATTATCATGATTACATTAATTAAAAGCTCTTACGAAGGGGAAGATTGTTGAAAATTTTTAACGATTCCTCCCATGGACTAGATGGTGATGTAAATTGGAAAAGGATATTATACTATTTTTTATTAGAAAAAACAGCCAAGACAAGGGGGCTAACCCGAACAGACATAGCTAGCACGAGAAGTGCAGACTACCAGAAGACAACCAGTACAACATAGGGGTCAAAACACTCTCACCCAATACCCTTTTTCAGCATCACAAACCAGAAAATAAAACTAACAGGCCCCAACTCCATCATGGAGCTAGTAACCAGCCTGCACTCCCTAACAGACCCCAGCATCACCTTGGAGCTGGTAACCAGTTTGTGCAAGTAAGTATATAAGTACTTGACATTAAAGCAGGAATAATAAGTAGCAGTAAAGAAGGAATTAAAACTAAGCCAATAGTAAGAGTAAATCCTAATAGACCCCAGCTTCACCTTGAAGCTGGTAACCAGTCTGTGAAACTAAAAAACAAAAAAGAAAAAATTACTTTTAGTATGCATGGAGTTAAGTCTAAACCCATCGTAAAAGTTCATCAAAATCACAGTAAAGCCCTCAATGGCTAGCCAACAAAAAAAAAAGACAAAGCAAAGCATGGAAAAAGAGGAGGTTAATTGGCGTTTTTACCCCCATTTTCTAACAACAGCTTAAGCCAATCCTCCACAAGGAATTGGAATAGCTTCTCGTTCTTGTGTGCTTCCTCCTGAGAAGACCCCTTCACCATTTGCAGGAGCTGGAGAGTGGTAGCCGCCGAGGGCATAACTTTTACCGTGAACCTAGCAACTTTGTTGAAGCTTTCATTCAGGTTCTTAATTTCCTCCTTGACCACCGCCATATAAATTTTAGAAACCGAGTCCAGTAAGGAAGCATGAAGAGTTTTAACCTCCTTCTGGATATGGGCAATTTCATTCTCCATGGCCCGAAGACTCTCAGTCATCCTATCCTTAACCTCCGGGGATCCACTTTTGGTTTTCACCTCTCTCTTGGACTCCTCCACCTCCACTTAAGTGTTCGCAGAGAATGGGGAAGTGCTCTGCGAGTCTGCGTTCTTATCTTCGAGACTCTTCCCCTTGGATAGGTTCATGATAGGCATAGTGAAGCTGGCCGAAACATAGGGAGAATCGAGGCTTTTTTTGTCCCCACCCAGATCTTGAGGAACTTTGCCTTCTTCTTTTTCATTGATTTTTCTTTTTTTTCCTTTTTTATTGTTTCCACTAGTGCTTCTTTTTTTAACCTCCTTCTCTGAATCTTCTGTTTCCTCCTCCTCTTCAATGTACCATTTCCTAATCGCTTTCTGCTTGAAACAGGTTTTGGAAATTCTGTGGGACCTCCATCTTTTCTTAGTATCTTCCTCGTCCTCCTCAGACTCAATGGTGATTTGGGTGCCACCCGTGGACCCAGAATTAATTTTTTTATCTGGGGTTTTGGATGAAGACGAGGGGTTAGGAGTGCCCATCGCTTTCATAATGCCCTTAGGCGTGGTAAAACCCTATAGAGACACAATTCTGGGGGGACAAAGGGCGAGGTGGAAATTATAGAGGTGGAGGATAAGCCCTTGGTGGAGGATACAATAATTTTTTTTGGCTTTTAACTTTTCTCTAACATCTAAAACTAAGGTTTCAAGAGACTGCAGAAGGTAGAACAGGAAGGATACAGTATCATTGTACCTGAAGTGATTAAGTAGGGGAAAGTGGTAGTTGTAGCAAGTGCCAAAGCGGCCTTCCAGGGTAATGTACTTCATGAGAATGAGGCAAACATCATTCCATGGGCTAGGTAACTCCTCCCTTTTAAAACCTCCATAGATTGGAACCAGAATCTCAGTTTTTTTTAAGAATCTTGCCTATCTAGTGTCATCGTGGCTCTTTGTAATCTTTTTCCACTTTTTTCCCTCTATGGAGATCCCCGTAGCCTGAACAATAACTTCTTCATTAACCTCGAAGGTAATGCCATTTATAGTAACTTTGCACTCCGAACAAGTTTTAACTAGCTGCATGGAGATTATTTCATCACACCCTCCCATAGCTTCCATGTATGGGTAAAACCCACCTTCCTTCAAATAGGTTATCATGCACTAGTTTTTGAGAAACCTAGCCCTCAATCCTAGAGGGTTCCACCCTCACCATATCGTCACCCATATCAGAGCTATACTCCAGATTAATCTCAATTTGTATCTCCACTGACATAACACCTTTCGCACCACCACCAAACACTCTCCAAACCAGCTTCTTGTGGATGCTACCAAGCCAGAACCAGAGGACAGAATTACAGAGGATGAAAAACCAGAAGGGAATAAAATCTAGCTTTTTGAAATGACAAGTACCGATCACAAGATTAGCCAGATTAATTATAGAGTTTTTGTGTATCTTGTAATGATTACTTTTCTCATAATTAATGCACCACCCAACCCTATATGTCATGTCTAGCGCATCCTGCCTCATGTTATTCTCCACGTCAGTTCAATTTTTGAAAAGGCTCGTACTTTTCCCTAAATTGGAGTTAATAGCCCATCTTTTCAGACTTCTAAAAATATTAAATGCCTTTCCCATCACTTTTTGAAAATTTGAATTTTGCCCAATCCTCGTGATTCTATCTGCCGCCTCATCCATCCAATCATAGTCGAGCTTGTACTTCATAGGTTAAGTATTTTCTTTTTCAACTAACAAAGTAGTTTTCTTCGAAAGGGAGCTTAGGCTCCTCCAGCATCTAAGACCATGTTGATTGAGCCCCTTGGCTACCTGCTTGCCAGCCACCGCATTTACCTCCTAGAAAATGTGTTGTAATTTAAACTCATCTAATCTGGGGAGAAGAGACTAGATGTCCTGTAGCAGATAGGACAATTTCCAGCCATCTTTAAAGTTTCCTTTAACCATCTCAATAATGATTTTGGAGTCCCCCTCTATAACCAGTCTTTTAACTCCAAAGGTAACCGCCACCTTTAGGCCCCATAAAAGGGCAAATATTTCTGCCATGTTATAGACCCCGCGCCAAGGTTTATCGCATAGGCAATGATCATCTTGCCATTAATGTCACGGATGATACCCCCACCCACAGTAGAGCCATCTGAAGCGGCTCCGTCAAAGTTTAGTTTTGTGAAATTTTCCTCCGAGAGGGGACCATTTGGTGTTCACTCTAGCCATAACCTTGGAGCAGTCAAACTTATAGAAGGAGGGATGTAATTTCTGATCCTTAGCAATCAAATAGTCAAGACTCTTGGGGGGGAGGTGGGAGGTTTCTATTGGCAGGTAGAAAGGTTATCCTTCAGTAGATTCATAGTTAGATGTGTCATCCTCTCAGCATCATTTTCCTCCCCTCTAAAGATCTGGTTGTTCCTTTCCTTCCAAAGGCTCCAACAGATATGCGGTGGTAACAATATCCAAAGGATGTTTATAAGCGAGTGCTTCCTAAGGTTTCCCCAATTGCAGACAAATTGGTCGAATTCCTCCATGAAGACCCAATTCCGTCTCATAATACCCAGAATTTTGGTCCAGACCAGGGTCGCATAAGGACAGTGGATGAGAATGTGGTTGATAGATTCCGAATGAGTTTTACAAAGAGCACATCTGTTAACTAATTGTATCCCCCTTTTCTAGAGAGTATCAAGTGTAAGAATTTTACCATGAAGGGCAGTCCACCAGAAGAAATTGATTTTGGGGATTAATTGGGGAGTCCAGACTTTCCCCTAGCTTTTTTCATCTGTGACAATCTTCAGTTTGGTTAGATAAGCAAACTTCATCGTTATTTCCCCAGAGTTTTTATGACACCAAATGGATTTGTCTTCAGTCTGGGAAATAGGAATTATGATGCCTTCAATGAGATTCTGGATTTCTTCTATATAAGGTGAGATTTGTATCTAGTCCTAGAAAGCATCAGTGAGAGCTTTCCAATTCTTACCTTGGGAGATGTAATTGCTGACTTTACCTCCAAAGTGGGAGATCAGTCTATCCTTGAGAGTACCAAACTTTGTTTGTCCCAGGGGTTTTTCCCCCACCCACCAATCATCCCAGAAATGGATGTGAGTGCCATTATTGACCAGCCATTTTAGACCTTTGAGGAGACTTCCTTTGGTTTTATAGATGAAATTCCATATTCTTGAGCCAGAGGGAAGATTTTTCCCATAGGGGAATTGGTCATTGTAGAAATATTTTTCCTTCATAATCCTGCACCATCCAGCAGTTCCTCTAAAGAGCTCCCAGCCCAATTTAGAGACAAGAGCTTTATTTAGGTCCTTGATTTTTCTCACTCCCAGCCCTCCGACCATCTTTGGCTAGCAGATAGTGTCCCCATTAACCAAGTTCATTCTAGCCTTTTCCTCCATCCCAGACCAAAGAAAATTTCTCTAGATTTTTTCTACTTTCTCCGTATTCCTGTCATTAATTTTGAAAAGGGACAGGAAATAAACTGGAATACCTTGGAGTGCAGCTGAAAGAAGTTGTAGTTTCCCAGTGTTGCTGAGAACCTTGCCTTTCCAACCCACCAATTTTTTCTACATTTTCTCCAGAATGGAGTTCCAGAACTCATCAGAAACTTCCTTCACTGTGAGTGGAAGAACAAGATAGGTATCCAGGAGCGAAGCTCCCTTATAGCCCAGGCAATTCACAATTAGAGTTTGCGTTCTCAATTCAGTGTTGAAGAAGTAAATTTTTCTTTTGTTGTAATTGATCACTTGTCCCAACACTAAAGCATATTTGTTCTGTAGGTGTTTCCACTCTCTAGCTTCACAAATGCAGGCTTTTCCAAAGAGAAACGTATCATCTACAAACTGTTGCAGAACCTCTGGGTTGAGGGTGGATGTCGGTTTAAAACCAGCAATAGATCCAACATTTTCCAATTTTAGTAAGTTTTTGTTAGAGTATTTTTACTCTTTTAGCTTATGCTTCTCTTAGGTGCGTTATTAATTAATTCCTAATTAATAATGCACAACCTAGTATTTACCTTTAGGGTTTTGTTCACCTTTATAAGGTCAAACTTTGTATTTGTCTTTCATTAATTCAGTTGATAATTTTTCTCTCACTTTTTGAGTAAACATCTGAGTTCTGCTTTTTCGTCTTTGTGCTTCTACTTTGTATCAGGTTCTTTCATGCAGGTGTATTCGGGTTCTATGGATTTGCACATTTGTGAAATCCTACATGGTATCAGAGCCGCCCTGCTGCTGTCTGGTTTGAAGATGTTTGAAGCCGCGATTTGAAGAAGTCAGTCATAGCCTCTCTGGGGTTTTCTGGAGTTTTTTTGGCACTTTGAAGGAGGCTCGATATTCTGGAGCAGATTGAGCAGAAACGGACTCCACCATTGTGTTCAGAAGGCCCGGGAGAGTCGAAATCACATAAAACTCGACCAGTTTAGCCTCCGTGGGCACAGGAAAATTTTTCTGGCCTCCTAAGGCCGTACGGTACGGATTTCGAGAAAAAAAAACAAAAAAAAACATGTTTTTTGTTGAAAAATGCGCCGCAGCCTGAGCGCCGCCAGCACGCCGCCCGAGCGCAGCCAGCGCGCAGCTCGGGCGCAGCTCAACCGGCGCCGGCCACTGGGCCGCCGCCCCAGCGAGCGCCGCTCCCCAGCGGCCCACCCGCCACCGTTCGGCAGCCCACGCGCCACCAGAACCCAGCCGGGTCGTCACCGCAACTGGCGGTGACCGCCCAGCCACCACTGGCCAGAAAATACCCACGCAGGGCTGACATCACGGTGACGTCAGCTGCCGGGAAACTTTTTCCGGCATATTTTTAAATTTTTCCGGCAGATTTCTTTTTCCCGGCCACCGGTAAATTTTTTTCCGGCGACATATGACGGGCGTCAATTTTAGCCCCACAGACAGGTGACGGCCGGTTGACCGTCAAATTTAAGCTCATCTCTGTGTTTTTCCAAAGAGTTGTATTTTGGAGGGGCAGTTGGTTTTTTGCTCGTAACTTGAGCAAACAGACTCAAAAATGAAAGTGTCTTATATCGTCGAAAAGGTCTTTCCGAGCCGGACGCAGAGGTACAGGTATTATTTCCTATTTTTGCCATTTGGTTTCTATTTTTCATAGTCAAAGTCTCACCTTCCTTTCTACTCCTGTTCAGCTTCTGGTACTCAGGTTTTCTCCTCATTTTTTTGTGTGCTTTCAGTAATTGATTATTCGTGGTGCTCAGGGGATAGAGTATATACATTGTGGGGGGGTGCATTTTACTTTCTATTATTTACTTTCAAAAATATTCCCTTCTACTTCCGTCTTCTCTTCTCTCAATGTCGGACCCCTCTGTGGCCCGGCTGACACCCCATAACTATCACACATGGAAGCCACACATGACCAGACTCCTCATGTCATGAGGTTTATGGTCCT
>MU228109.1:327069-339723 GCA_018584345.1 Thuja plicata
TTTACAGAGATTTCCTTGTACTCGGTACCTGATCAGGCCTTGTTGCCGGGACCCATTTCTTGCTTTCTTAGTCTTGCTAGGTCTGCTTTCTCCCTGCGTTCAGCTTAAGGGGGGGTGTTAGAGTATTTTTACTCTTTTATCTTATGCTTCTCTTAGGTGCGTTATTAATTAATTCCTAATTAATAATGCGCAACCTAGTATTTACCTTTAGGGTTTCGTTCACCTTTATAAGGTCGAACTTTGTATTTGTCTTTCATTAATTCAGTTGATAATTTTTCTCTCACTTTTTGAGTAAACATCTGAGTTCTGCTTTTTCATCTTTGTGCTTCTACTTTGTATCAGGTTCTTGCATGCAGGTGTATTCGGGGTCTGTGGATTTGCACATTTGTGAAATCCTACAGTTTTGAGCCAGAAATTCAGCCACCAAGAGGAAAAGGTAAGGGGAACGAGGGTCCCCCTGATGTAATCCTCTTTCAAGAGTAAAGGATCCCTAGGGAGTGCCATTGACTAGCATGGAAAAGTTGACCATTTCCATTGCCACCTTTATAATATTGATGAACTTTTCATGAAACCCAAATTTCCTGAGAACCTCATATAGGAAATTCCAAATAACCTTTTCATAAGCTTTGGAGATGTCCATTTTTAGAGCCATACCAACATTTTTACCTTTCTTAATGGAGTGAAAGATTTCATGGTTGGTGATAACAACATCAAGAATCTGTCTTCCTGGGATGAACCCCTTCTGGTTGGGGTTGATGATTTTTTCAAGAGGATTGAGCCTGTTAGTAATAATTTTGGATAGGATTTTATAGGTAGTGTTGCAAAGACTTATAGGCCAAAAGTCACTCAAGCATTTAGGGTCTGGCACTTTAGGTACCAAGACAATATAAGTTTTGTTGAGTCTTTTCAGGATACTGCTAGTTCTGACAAAGTCGCGGGCCACATGGATGAGGTCATACAAAACAACCCCCCAAAAGTGTTGGAAGAAGGCCAGGGGAAACCCATCCGGACCCAAGGATTTATAGGCTCCCATGGAGAAAACTACTAGTTTAACTTCCTCCTCTGAGACCTTGGATAACAGGGTCTCATTGTCTCCCTCAGAAACAACATTGGGGATAACTTCCATAAGCAAGTCAAAATCAGCATCCACCCTAAGCTGAGGTGGTCTTCAAAAGATTCCTTGGAAGAACTTAGCAGCATGATTACCAATGTCCTCCCCCTCTGAGAGAAGGTTCCCATAAGCTTCAAGGGATTTAATAGTATTTCTTCTTTTATGGATGGAGGTGGATCTATGGAAAAAGCAGAGTTACGGTCACCTTCCTTCAGCCATTGAACCTGTGAGCTTTGCTTCCAAAAAATTTCCTCCCTCTTGAGGTTTTGTTTCTATTTGTTTCTCCATTCTTCCTCCTCCCAATGCTCCTCCCAGGTTGCCTCCCCCATAGCCATGTCCTTTTCGAGGATGGTCAGTTTCTCCTCAAGATATTTTTGGCAATGGAAGATGTCACCAAACTTGGTTTTGCTCCACCTTTGGGCCTCCCTTTTGATGATTTTCAACTTTTCGGCAATTCTATACATAGTTGTTCCCTTCAACAGAGTATTCCACCATTTCTTAATACATTCTTCAAACTCATTATGAGAGTGCCACATGATTTCATAACAAAAGGGATGGGGTCCATTTCATTTCCTCTCTTCCCATTCAAGGATCAAAGGGGAGTGGTCAGAGACCATTCTTGCAACATGTGATATGCTGAGAAGAGGAGAAATATTCCAACCCCTCAAAATCAATCATCTATCTAGCCTAACTTGAATGAGGTGTCTTCCTTTTCTGTTGTTTGACCAGGTAAACCCCAGTTCCTGTAGGTCTAGATCAACCAGGTCATTGTGTCTTATAAAATCAGCTAGCTCCTGCATACTTTCTGATAATTCCTGAGTGCCCCCACTTTTCTCAAAGTGGAATAAGGGAGTGTTAAAATCTCTCGCACACATAGTGGGGTGACATTAATTATTTTTTATGAGGTTGGAGATTTCCCCCTAGATTATGTTACATTCTCCTCTAGTGTTAGGAGCATAGATATTATACAAGTACCAAGAACTATTATTCTAAGTAAACAAAACAAAAAGGAAGTTATGAGAAAAAACCACAGCATTATCAGATAACTTACAAGGGTTCCAAAGAGTGGCCACACCACCAGAGGCCCCATTCACTTCACTATACAAAAAGGCCGCACCCATCCAAATATTGTCCACCAGCAGAGTGAAGTTTTGATACTTGATTTTCACCTCCTGAATAAGAACCACATCAAACTTGAACTCAAGAATATACTTCTTTAGAGAGAACTATTTTTACGGGTTTTTCATGCCCCTTATGTTCCATGAGAGGAACTTCATCTTTTTCTTTTTTGGGAGTCTTCTAGGGTTAATTTCCTTCCATTGGCAATGGCCCTTGCTGCTTCTTTACCTCTAACTGCTTTCACAGATGGACGATCCAAGTTTGGTTTCATTCCCCACATATGCTTTCTTTTTTGTATCCATGCTCTCATCCCCCTTCTTACTCCTAGTTTTCCTTTTTGGTTCTGACCACTCCAGGAGGCTATTTGATGGTGACGAGTCAGACACTATTGATATTTCCATCACCAAACCCATCTCAAGAAGGGTTGGGGCGAGAAATCCATCCCCATCCCTTAAACTACTCAAATTAGTATTTGTAACAATCAAAATGCTTTATGTGACCAGTGTCTTCTTTCCAATGATGGTTTCTTTATTTTTTTCCCCTTTTGGGCTTTCTCTGTGATATTTGGGGGTCATTTTTAGGTCATCAACCAACTCTCCTTCCTCAATATCTACCACCTTTTCTGCCTCTTTAGTCTTTTCATTCCCCTTAAACCCCATCCCAGAAGTAAGCTTGTGGCCCTTGATAATGGGGGGACGGGTTTCTGAGGTTCTCGAGGAACCATCATCTTGGTTCTTAACCTCATCTTCTACATTCAGGGCTATTGAATCAAGCTCCTGAGAGTCTTGCTTAGCAATCTTAGTCTCTGCCTCGCATTCAGTGACCACATGCCCATTTTTGCCACACTTTTGGCAGTGTAGGGTAGCATTTTAATACACAATGGCCTGGTTCCAGTTCCCCCAATTGGATTTAAGTGTCACAAAGTTGGGGAGGGGGCTATTCATAGTCACATTCACACATAATCTTGTGAAAACCAACCTAGTTTTATGAGCAGTAACCGAGTCCGCGGCCACATAGATTTCAAAAGAGTTCCCAATCCACCGGAGCACCTTCTCATCCCAGAACTCAAGGGGAAGCCAGGTAGTCAAACCCACATTGGCATTTCTTTCTACAATTCCACCTCTAGATTGAAGCCTGGCTTCCATTTATCCATTAGCAGAGCATGTTTGCCATAGCACCAACTTCCTATGGAGACAAGAGTGTCATCCTCCACAGTGTTAAATCGAAAGATGAACATCCCCCCTTCCATGGCCGAGACAGAGATAGTTCCCTTAAACTTCCATCTGTCCGTACACCACCTCCGGACCATATCTATGGTAGGTCAAAAAGTGACAAACCTCCCCACCAGGGCAAGTTGTAGTGAAGCAAAAATTCCTTCCACCACACCATCTGGGACAACAATCTCAGGGCCAAATTCCCCAATTGAGAAAACAAGGGGTGCAGAGGTGTCAGGAGACTCTTTCCCCAACACTGCCAGTTTCCAGACCCCCACTGGGCCCTCATTGACTTTTGTCACAATCTTGGGGCAAGAATCCCCACCATCCAGACACTGCAAAAGACAAGATCCCCCAAAGGAGGAAAATGCAGGATCCACAGCTCTGGGGGCCGCACAAAAGTCACTATTATCCCTACAAGAACGCACAAGGAACAAGTCCAGGAAAAGGACCTCTGTGCTCCCTGAGATCCCTGAGGGAGTAGAGGTCGAAGCTAGCATTCATAGAAAAATGAGTGGGAAAGTTGGAGAAGTTGCAGAGCATTTTAAAAGTTGCCGAAGTTTGTTAAAATTCATAATAAGATATTGTTTTTGTTGTAGTTACTAATGCAAAAAAGTTATTGAAGATGCAAAATAAGATGTCCAATTGGATTCCAATGGTTTTAGATGTGGAAAACAGATTTATAGTAACAATTCAAAAAATGGGACAATGGAAAATCCTACCGTTACTTCAATGTCTTTTCTCTCAGATGTTCTCTCTACCTAGATTTGCAATACACCTCATGCTTCTAAAACACACATTTTTTTGTAGTGCTTAATTGTTATCTTCTTCACCGGAGCGTCAATGAAGATGATAATTATCCTTGACTGCAAGAAATAAAAGGCGCAGAAGAAATGTGTCCAGCAATCTAGCATTTTGCTGAAGATGACCTGATTGTTAAGTATAGATATGTGTCAGGTACTACAATTGCTTTGTACAATTACGTTTATCATTTGTTATGAGAGAAATTGTATATAGATTATAAATTGCATCTTGTGTAATCTGATTGTGAATTGAGAAAAGTAATAAAGAAAGAGCATCTGAAGATTATGTGAAGAAAAGTATGAAGAGAAAGGAATGTGGTAGAAGAAAAGGCAAGTGGAGCTGTAATAAAAGGTGTTGAGATAAAGAGAAAGATAAAAATTGAAAAAATAGAATAGAGGATGAAGAAGATTCTGATGAGAAGAGCTTTAAAGAAACTGATTGGCAGAGGCAAGAAGAAGCTAATGAAAATATGAAAGGTAGACAAGTTGGTTTGGTGAATGATGAAACTGAGACTTTGTACATTATTAAAAGGAGGAATAAGATAGTAGCAAGTGGAGATCTTATTGCAGGGAATGTTGATGAAAGGAGAAAGTTAGAAAAGGTAGAATGAAGATAGCGAAGGAAGTAGAATTTGCAAGGCTGAGTAGCATGGATGGTGAAAAGGATCAGAGGTGGAGACCATGGGAAAAGTACAAAGAGGATTTTGTTGTTGCAAATGAAAGATAGATGGACAAGATCCCTTCAATAAGTAGCGAAGAATATCATAGTAACTATGAACCAAAGTATCAAAAGGACAGGATGCAACATAGGAAATGCCTTTTTCCTTCACGTTAGAATTCACTACCACAAATAGGATTTCAGTCACACTCTCCACCAAAGAAAATCTTTAACAATGATTTTGAATATTCCCAAACTCATTCCCCTAGCTTGGACCATGTCAAACAACCATTAAGATGGAAAGCTCATGACATGATTCCTGAATTTGATGGGTCATCTCCTGAAAAGTTGAAAAATGTTGCAGTGGATAGAAAAGAAGATCAGAGAAAGTTAAAGAGTTACAATGATGTGGAAAGTCAAGAAAATGGTATAAGATAGGAGAAAATTAAAGAAGAGTTACAATGATGTGGAAAGTCAAGAAAATGGTATAAAAATAAGATGTAGGTGACTTGAATCTTGCAGAGAAAAAAATTAATCTCGACAATCTTATCCTATTGTTGATTCAAATCATGCTGCTAATTTTGATTCTGCAAGTGAGTTTAGTAGAACCTTTGTTCAACAACATATTCAACAAGAAGAACCAACCTGTCATCTTCACTTTCCACAATAATGTCAATTGACAGAGACTTTATTTCCCATTTTATGATGATATGAGCAGTCAAAAATTATATAAACAATGCAAACAGTGGCTAATCCAGCTTTTCTCTAAACAGAGCTCTTCTGAGTCATCTTCAACTAGTCGACTTATTTCTTCAACTGATGAAAAATGGGAATGATTGGATTTTAATATGCCCAATCTTGAGCTTGATTTAGGATTGATAGTGTCTTACAATCATCTAAGGAGAAGCCTTGTACATGGATTTAAAAATGGTTCATCTCTTTCTCTCTCACTTTCTTATCCTTCGACCCAGAATGGTCAAACTACCAACACTCATAAAGAAGATTATAAAAAAACCAGTGAAGTAGAGTGTAAATGCATCATTCTATCTATTTGGTCATCATGTAAATGGTTGAGTAAAAACTAAGGTAACACCCTTATAATGTACTGGTAATCCTTCATGAATTTTGGTCAGTAATGCTGAATTTTGGTGAGAAATTTTGTATATGCAATCAATTTCTTTCTCTACAACTTTTTATTAAGATAGCCTGACCATCCTCTGGTGTTAGATCACTATTGTGGAAATAGAGGTACACTGAAACTATAGTTGGAGAGTTTAGTAGAAGCCTACCTCTCATTGCAACATTTTTGTTTATGATGTCTTTACATTTAAAAAATGAACCAATCTATATGATTATGTGTGTAAGTTAAAAGAGGAAAAGAAAGTAGTCTTTATAATTTGGTCGTATATTATCAGAATGCATTCTCAAGTAATTAATTGATCTTCTGGTTTGTGAATTTCAAATATTATTATATTTTTTATTAGAGCTTTTATTTAAATGTATCAGTTGTCTAATATTATTGATATCATTATCCCTAGTTGAAATTATTTTATCTTGCCAGGAAAAATGATGAACTATTAATTTATTATTTCTAGAGATTTGTTCGTGATGTTTTTTATTAAAAAAGTAGCCAAGACAAGGGGGCCGACCTGAATAGACATAGCTAGCACAAGAAGTGTAGACTACCAGCAGAGAACTAGCATAGTACGGGGGTCAAAACACCCTCACCCAATACCCTTTTTCAACATCAAAAACCAGAAAATAAAACTAACAGGCCCCAACTCCACCATGGAGCTGGTAACCAGCCTGCGCTCGTTAAGAAACCCCAGCTTCACCTTGAAGCTGGTAACCAATTTGTGAAAGTAGGTATCCAAGTAATTAAAATTAAAGCAGGAATTATGGCTAACAACAAAGCAAGAATTAAAACTAAACCAGTAGCAAGAGTAATTCCTAATAGACCCCAGCTTCACCTTGAAGATGGTAACTAGTCTGTGAAAGTAAGTTTCAAATTAATTAATATAGAATCAGGAATTACTTATAACAGTAAGGGAATTAAGTCTAAACCCAACGTAAAAGTTCATCAGAAACACAACAAGGCCCACAATGGCCAGCCAACAAAAATCAATAAAAAAACAAAGCATGGAAAAAGGAGAAGGTTAATGGGGCTTTTACCCTCATTGTCCAGCAATAGCTTGAGCCAATCCTCTACAAGTAATTGGAACAACTTCTCATTCTTATGTTCTTCCTCCTGGGTAGACCCCTTCGCCAACTGTAGAAGCTGGAGAGTGGTAGCCACCGAGTGCATAACCTTAACCACGAACCCAACAACCTTGTTGAAGCTTTCACCCAGATTTTTTATTTCCTCCTTGACCTCTCTTAGATCCATTTTAGAAACCGAGTCTAGGGAGGAAGCCTAAAGAGTTTTAACATCTTTCTAGATCTGGGTTATTTTATTTGCCATGGTCCAAAGACTCTCGGTCACTATTTCCTTAACCTTCAGGGTCTCAATTTTGGTATTCTCCTCCCCCTTGGGTTCCTTCACCATCACCTGGGGGTTCACAGACAATGGGGATGTGTTCTATGAGTCTGCAGTCTTATCTTTGAATAACTTCTTCTTGGAAGGGTCCATGGTGGCCAGAGTGAAGCTGGCTGAAACTTGGGGAGAGTCATGGCTCTTCTTATCCTCATCCAGATCTTGAGGGTCTTTACCTTTATCTTTCTCCTTGATCTTTCTTTTCTTCCCCTTTTTAGTGTTTCCACTGGTGTGGATTTTTTTAACCTCCTCCTTCTCTGACTCTTCTACTTCCTCCTCATCTTCAATATACTATTTTCTAATCGCTTTCTACTTGAATCGGGTTTTAGCAATTCTGTGGGACCTCCCTCTCTCATTATCTTCCTCATCCTCCTGAGACTCAATAGTGATTTGGGTTCCACCCGTGGACCCCGCTTTTACCTTCTTAGTTTTTTTAGGGGTTTTGGAGGAAGATGAGGGGTTAGAAGCACCCATCACCTCAACAGGGCCCTTCGACATGGTAATAGCCTATAAAGACACAATTCTGGGGGGACACAGGGCAAGGTAGAAATTATAAAAGTGGAGGATAAGCCCTTGGTAGAGGATGCAATAATTTTTCTTGGCTTTTAACTTCTCTCTCACATCCAAAACCGTGGTTTCAAGAGAGTGAAGAAGGTAAAAAGGGAAGGATATAGTATCATAATACCTGAAGTGATTAAGCAAGGGAAAGTGGTAGTTGTAGCAAGTGTCAAAATGGCCTTCCAGGATAATGTACTTCATGAGAATGAGGCAGACATCATTCCATGGGCTAGACAGCTCCTCCCTTTTAAAACCTCCATGGATCAGAACTGGAACCTCCATTTTCTTGAAGAATCTCACCTTGCCAGAGTTGTCACGGCTCTTCGTAACCTTTTTCCACTTTTTCCACTCTGTGAAAATCCCCGTAGCCTGGGCTATAACTTCTTCATTTACGTCAAAGGTAATGCCATTAATAGTAACTTTGCATTAAGTCAAAGTTTTAACCAGCTGCATGGAGATAATTTCATCACATCCTCCCATAGCTTCCATGTAGGGGTAAAACCCACCTTCCTTCAGATAGGTTACCGCACACTGGTTTTTGAGAAAACCTACCTCAATCCTAGGGGGTTCCACCCTCACCATATCACCATGCATATCAGAGCTATTCTCAGGATTCACCTCAATCTGTATCTCTACCGACGTACCACCCTTCACTCCGCCACCCACCACTCTTAGAACTAGAGTCTTGCAGATGCTATCAACACAAAACTAGAGGCTAGAAATACACAAGACGAAAAACTAGTTGGGAATAAAATCTATCTTTTTAATGATATGACAATTACCTGTCACAACGTTAGCCAGAGTAATAGGAAAGTTTTTTGTGTATTCTGGAATGATTTCCTTTCCCATAATTAATGCACCACTTAACCTCATCCATCTTGTCAAGTGTGCCCAACCTCATGTTATTTTCCACGTTAGTTTCAAATTTGAAAAAGATCATACTTTTTCCTAAATTGGAGTTAATAGCCCGTCTTTTCAGACTTCTAAAAATATTAAAAACCTTTCCCATCACTTTTTGAAAATTTTAATTTCACCCAATACTCATGATTCTATCCGTCGCCTGTCCTGTCCAATCAAAATTGATCTTGTACTTCATAGGTTTCTTTTTTGACAAGTAAGACCATTTTCTTGGAAAGGGAACCCAAGTTTCTCCAACATCTGAGATCTTGTTGATTAAGGCACATGGCTACCAACTTGTCAGCCACTGCATTTCCCTCCCTGAAAGTGTGCTATAATTTAATCTCGTTGAATTTGGGGAGCAGAGACCAGATGTCCTACAACAAATTAGACAGCCTCCAACTAGCTTTAAAGTTTCCTTTAACCATCTCAATAATGATTTTGGACTCCCCCTCTATGACTAGTCTTTTAACTGCCATGTTTAGGCCCCATAAGAGGGCAGAGATTTTTGCCATGTTATTTGACTCCAATCCAAGGCTTATCACAGAAGAAATGATCATCTTGCCATTTTTTTCATGGAAGATACCTCCACTCGTAGCAGCTCCTTTAGAGGTAGCTCCATCAAAGTTCAATTGTATGAAGCTTTCCTCTGGGGGAGACCATTTGGTATTCTATCTTGCCAAAGCCTTGGAGCAGTCAAACTCATAGAAGGAGGGAGGTAGTTGTCAAAGCTTAGCAACCAAACAGTCAAAAATATTAGAGGGGGAGGGGGGTTTTCAGTGGCAGGTAGAAAGGTTGTCCTTTAGCAGATTCCATGTCGTCCCTTCAACATCTTTTTCCTTCTCTTTGAAAACTTGGTTGTTCCTTTCCTTCCAAAGGCTCCAATAGATATGTGGGGGTATCAACCTCCAAAGGGTGTTGATAAGCAGGTGCTTTGCGAGGTTTCCCCAGTTGCATATGAATTGGTCCAAGTCCTCCATGAAGACCCAATTCAGTCTCATAATACTGATAATTTTGGTCCAGAGCAAAGTTGTGTAAGGACAGTGAATGAGAAGGTGGTTGATAGATTCTGTATGAGTTTTGCAAAGAGCACTTCTATTGAATAAATGTATTCCCCTTTTCTAGAGATTATCTAACGTAATAATTTTACCATAAAGGGCAGTCCACCAGAAGAAATTGATCTTGGGGATTAATTGGGGGATCTAGAATTTTCCTCAGCTCTTTTCATTAGCCACAGTCTTTAAATTGGTTAGATCAACAGATTTCACCATTATTTCCCTGAATTGTTATGGCACCAAATGGCTTTGTCTTCAGTCTGGGATATAGGAATTCTGATACCCTCAATAAGCTTCTAAAATTATTTTATATAAGGTGGGACTTGAGTCTGGTCCTGAAAAGCATCGGCGAGTGTTTTCCATTTCTTACCTTGAGAGATGTAACTGCTGACTTTACCTCCAAAGTGAGAGATCAATTTATCCTTGACGAGACCAAACTTTTCCTGTCCTAGGGGTTTTTCCCCCACCCACCAATCTTCCCAGAAAAGGATCTAGGTTCCATTTCCTACCAACCATTTTAGACCTTTGAAGAGACTTCCTTTGCTTTTATAAATGAAATTCCAAATTTTTGAGCCAGAGGGAAGACTTTGCCCATAGGGGAATTGGTCGTTATAAAAGTATTTGACCTTCATAATTTTGCACCACCCAGCAGTTCCTCTAAAGAGCTGCCAAGCCATTTTAGAGATGAGAGCTTTGTTTAGGTCCTTGATTTTTCTCACACCCAGCCCTCGGAGCAGCTTTGGTTGACAAATAGTGTCCCAGTTGACCAGGTTCATTCTAGCCTTTTCCTCCGTCCCAGACCAAAGAAAATTTCTCTAGATTTTTTCCAGCTTCTCTGCAGTTCTGTCATTTATTTTGAAGAGGGACAAGAAATAAATAGGAATACCTTGGAGGGTAGCTAAGAGTAATTGAAGTTTCCCAGCATTACTAAGAACCTTACCTTTCCAACCCGCCATTTTTTTCTGCATTTTCTCCAAAATGGAGTTCCAGAATTCATTAGCGACTTCCTTGACTGTGAGCGGCAGACCAAGATAGTTATCTAGGAGTAAAGCTCCCTTACAGCCTAGGAAATCCACAATTAAAGTCTGTGTTCTCAGTTTAGTGTTGAAGAAGTAAATTTTTCTTTTGTTGTAATTGATCACTTGGCCAGACGCCAAAGCATATTTGTTCAGGAGGTGTTTCCACTCTGTTGGGATTTGTTCATGATGTTGAGATTCACTAAAAGTATGTTTTTAATATAACCCCAATTGTGGATGACAATTTTAATTTTTGGTGTTACAAGGATTTTTGGAATTTTCTAAAATTTATGTTCAGTTTCTATCTATTTTCCAGTTGTGACCTAGCGATTTACATTTGTCCTCTTCAAATATGTTCAATTTATAAGACAATGAACTTTCTTTAGAACACTATCTTAAGTTATTTTATATCATAATTCTCATTCATGTAACACCTCCATTTAATGAGCATAAGAAGACTACATAACTTCCCTTTCAAAATTAAGCTTCTATTACCTACAAACAAAAAGGGCAAATTTTAATTGTCTCTTCTATGTTGTTGAAATTATATTTACCAAACCTGCAACAATGAAGAGAATGATGAATGGTCTCTTACATGTAATATTAGTGTGCACTAAATCACTTTATTGAATAGGGGTGTAACTTGGATTTCATATCACATGCTATGAGTTTGAAGCCTCTATCCTTCCTAGTTACTTGATTCATAACTATAACTGGCACATTATAAACAACCCAAACTATCATACCTAGATCATACCCAAACTAAGCTTAAATGGTTCAGGTGTGTTCGAGAGGGCTTCAATAGTCTAAACCTTGTTCCAAAGCTCCCATTTTGGCACGGGTAGTGAAGATCTTGGCAAAGGTAGTGAAATGTTTTATATAGCCTGCCAATGGTATTTTCTCAAATAGAAAGAGACACACGCATATACAAATGCATGTGTATATTTTGACATATACATTTTGTGCTTATCATAACATGCTATGAGACCACATTTTTTGAGTCATTCTATAAAATAGTTTTCTTTTCCACATTTTGCATGCAAGTCTACCAATGCAGTTACAACTGGAGTATGTGTTTATAGTCAATATGCAAGTCTACCAATACATTTACAACTAAAATATGTATTTACAATCAATAAATCTATATTTTATTTTGCATATCCTACAATCATGGCATGCCATGACCATATTTTCTACATGCATTTTGTCAAACAATTTGCATGTCTTGTCTATGCTTCAATTTTGTACGCATTTCTAGTCTATGATTCAGTTTTGTACGCATGTCTACCACAGAAATTGCAACTATAAATTCTAGCAAAATTCCTTATGCTCTAAGGGCCCATTTGGTGCATGGCATTAACTTATCTAGAATAGACCTATTTTAGAATAAGGACCTATTCTTGGATTAATTAATCCTAAAAATGAAAGCTAGAATAAGCTATTCTGCATTTGGATCCCATATTGTAGAATTGGAATAAGGATAATTTTTCATTTTTTTAATTAATTTGAACAATATGCATTTTTAACTTGTGTACACATATACACATACACATATACACACATATACACACATCTACACACACACACACATACATATGTGTGTGTATATACACACATGTGTATATACACACACATGTATATACACAAGTGTGTATATACACACATGTGTATATACACATGTGTGTATATA
>MU228109.1:358998-379283 GCA_018584345.1 Thuja plicata
TATATATATGTATATATGTATATATATATGCATATATACATGCATATATACACATATATATGCATAAATACACATATACATGTGCATATATACAAACAATGTATAAAAAACAATATACATTATATATACAAACAATATATATTAAAAAACTATTAAAAATGCAATAAAAACATGAAAAACCTGTTGAGTCGACACTTGATATTTTGGATGGCCCACAAAGTTTCAACCTAGCCAAAACAAGGATTTTCATTGTTTCAACGCAGGTTCTATATACGCCAAATTAGACCTAACCTACTTTCGGTCGAAAGTAGGTAAGTACTTTCGATCGAAATTACTTAATTACTTTCGATCGAAAGTAAAAAGTACTCTTGATTGGAAGTAACTTCCAATCAAAAGTATTTGTCTGTTCCGATCGAAAGTATGAAGTATTTTTTTATGGGCCACACTTTTTAGGGTGAAATCCTTCCTCGCGAAAAGTGTAACCCACTATTGTGGGATCACCCTTATTAATTTATTTTTATTTAAGTAGATTATGTATATTAAGAAATGATTTTATATTAGCATGCTAGCAATTGTGGCGAGTCATCTTATGAAAGCCAAAGCTCCAACTATTTTAATCAATCTTGAAGTAGAACCAAAACAAGATCGTGAATAGAATTTTTGGAGGTAATTCCCCCGACTTAGGAAGAGAAAGATACATGCACATAAAAATACACCCTAAGAACTTGAATAAGCTGAGAACCTAACATGACTAGTATAACCATATGCCATAGCCTAATCAAGATGAACAACTTGCACAGTGTCGCCAAATCTCCCTATATGGTAGCATAAAAAAACAACCCCTAAGCTTGGAATGCAACACACCCAGTAATCCATATCCACTAAGAAGAGCCCCAATTTAAGCCTACTAGGAAAGCAAGTCAAACAATAAGAAAAAATCACACCTTACCTACACCATTAACAAGAAAGGGAAATTTTTCCAACAAAGAGTTTAAAACTCTCTTGGACAAAATCACACAATAATAATCTCCATCTTTACTTACATCTAAAACAAACTATCTATAGCTGCATTAGTAAGCTTATCAGCATTCAAGTTAGCTTCTCTATAAACATAATTTATAATATAAAGATCAAAGGAATCCAAACCCTCCAATTTCATTTCGAGAAATGCTAGAAGTTTATAATTTTGTGCCTTCTTGGATTTAATCACATTTACAACCAATGAAGAATCTCCTTCATTCTCTATTTTTCTATCCTCTACTCTTTACATAAGTGGAGACCAAAGTTGTGAGGTTGGAGCTTGCCTCATTGTTTGTTCCATTACGAAGAGATATTGACAATTTACCTATTGTTTGACCTCCTTGTTTCTCAAAAAACACCCAACCCTAAATGGACATGAGTTACCTCTTATAGCCTCATCACAATTTAACTTGTCCCAACCTCAACATAACTATTCTTCATATTTATTTTATATTATTTTAAATGTAATTTTTAAATGTTAAATATTATTTTAAAAACTTAAATTCAATTGTTCTGAATTTAAATCTTAATATATCAATATAATACTAAGCAATCACTATAACATTATAAAGATACTATGTGACACACATTTATTTAAACGAAATAAATTATTTTCTAAATTGTATTCAAGCAAAAAAAATTATTTTTATTTTTTATTTTTTTAAATGATGAGGTGACCTTACTCTAAAATAGAATCAATGTAACTTCAAAACCCACATCATATGGGATGAGAATTGACAAGGTTTATCTATATGAACAAGACTATTCGTTTATGGACAAGCATACAAACCAAAATGACACTGACATCTACAACAATGGAAAATGAAGTCACCTGGTATATAGTGGTTTGCGTGTGTAGTTAATATTACTTATTTATTCTATTTCTTTCCATTTGATATGGAATTTAGAGTATTATATGATTTGTGTAATTTAAGAATTTGGGGGTCTTTTTGTTCTTTTTAATTTATTTTTTAAATTAGGTTTGAGGATTTCGTGTGGAGTGGGCTTTTCATTTTCCCCAAATTATGTTTGAGGATTTTGTGTGGAGTGAAATTTATTTAAAGATTGTATTATTTGATGAGATTCATGCACATTGTGATATATGATTTATTTTTCTGTTTAAAGCAAAAAAAAAAATTATAGTAGAAATTTTATTATTAGCAAGTAGTATGCATATTTTGAAGCAATCATATATTATTTTTTAATAATATAAAGTTATGTATAAATAAATTTCATTCTTACATACAATTATGGTGCAAACTTTGATATCTTAGTTATGGTTTATCTTATAACTTCATCTTTTTTTCTTTAACCTTACAAACATGTATGCAAGAAGACATCCAAATACTATAAAATGTGATAGGGAGGGATTTTTTCTTTTATAGTTTACAAACATGTATGTAAGAAGACATCCAAATAGAATTTTCTTCAACATATCATTGAATTCCTTTGCATCATTTGTATCAAATACAAAGGAATAGAGTTGTCCTTCACTACATGTATTTCTAAATCTTTCTAATGCCTAACATCCTTTTCAATGTCAACAAAATAGAATTCTTTCCTTCCAAAAATAGGGTTTGCATTTAACGAGATGGCATCAAATGATTCAAATCATAATTCTTTAAAGTGTTATTTAATCTTAGTTCAAGCATATCCAAGCTATTTCTAGTGATATCGTGTTCTATAGTTTTTATATCCTCGATAATTTCTACCATACCAATTTTGTTTCCAGAATTTCCCTTAAAAATATCTTTATATTAGTAATTCAAAGAGTTTCTTTTGGAGTGATATTTTATTAGGATAGATCCTCATTTCCATATAGTTCTTCAACTTTGATAGGGGTGTTCCCTTTCACCTTCAAATTGGCTACCTCTATCTTAGGAGATGATTGAGTGGTTTTAGGTCCAAAATTTGAACATTCTTTAAGTGTCCATACATGTAAAGCACCTAACAAAAAAAGATAGCTTTATAACAAGATTTTTGGAACTAATTTATCATACTTTCCTTAATTTCCAAACAATGAAGAAAGGGGATTGTTCAATTTAATTTCCGCACATAAGTAGAAAAAAGTTACAATTTGTCTAGCCAAAGTATGGTAAAAAGTACCAAGATATTTTCCAATAACAGTTTTTATAGATTGCAAAGTATCTTGTATCTAAATCTTGGTTATAAGGTGTACTCAAACCAGGATCTTAAATGGGATTTCATCCATAATATCAAACCCTACATGTCATGTAGGATTTGATAAATAATTCCCCTTGATTATAAAAATAGGGCCCAACTTAAAAAATTGACTTGCAACTTTGTTATCAAGGAAAAATCAATGAAAAAGTAACCATTTGCAACAAAAATTATTTTAATATCTTCTTTTGGATTCCTATTTCTTCTATCTTAGGATTCCAAAAAATGGGAGATATAAATGAATTTCTATATCAAAGCATGATTTTATAGATACAAGACATATTTTTCTATAGTTTTATCAGTAATCACTAGGAAAACATGACAAAATTCAAGCTCAAGCCCAACATCATTGTCTTGTGACTAGAGATCAAATATTAGTGAAAATTCCATCTACAATTTACGTAGACCAAAAAAAATGTAAACCACAATAGCAACAACATAGGCTAGAATGCATTGGACACCCACTCATGCTTGCAAGAAAGCACTCATAGTTGCATTGTAGACTACCATCCCTCTCACATGATGTATCATTTTTTCTCTCCACTTCAAATCTTCAAAAATATATTCTGATTGATTTTTAGCATTCTCAAGGTGTTTATTTCACTTAATACATAAATCCAATTGAAAATAGGAACCTCAAGAATACATCACTAGGTATTTTCGACATAATTTTTTTAAATATAGATATTCTAATATTACTGTGTGTGTGTGTGTGTGTGTGTGTGTGTGTGTGTCAGAGAGAGAGAGAGAGAGATGTTATTCATAGCACTTACTTTATGCTACATTAGTTATATTATGTGTATCTTGACTGTACTTAGTTTCTACCGGACGATGGTTGGAAATCGGTGGTGACATTTGGTCACACCGCTTTGGGTTTTACATTAGCAATGTACTTTCTCTTCAAAGATACAATATAATAGTGACTATTGTGGATTTACGCAAGTTATGAATGTTTAATGAAAGCTCTGATATTCTCTAATCTATCTTATGTCATTTGTATTCCCTGTATAATGTATATGCATCAGTAAACTAGGTTACTCCAGTGGGTAAAACTCTGGTGCCATTGCCTAGACATACTCAGGAAGACCAGAACTAGATGGTGTATGGGCACTATGGACCTACTAGTTGGTGAGATTAACGCAGAGGCTGATGACGCACGTACAAAGCTCTACAAAAGAGAAGACAATACAATGAGGAAATCACTCAATTGAGAAGTGTTGGAATAAAATGACATGAATGAATAAATAAATAAATAAATTGATGTGTTGATTCTTGGCCTATGGAGAAGTGAGAAAAGAATTCATGCCTAATAAATTGAATAAAAGTAGAAAGAAGGAACTTGCGGAGGAACAAGCTACTAGAAAAGTCACACTCACACAATAGCAAGCTGAGCGAAGAGAGAGAGTAAGAAGACGCGTTGAAGGAGTACAAAAGGGAGTAAGTGAAGGTGAGGGTCTGGAGGAATCTGATTAGGAGGCCAAGAGAAGTGACAAGGACCACCTAGAGGAAACAAGGAGCTTGTTTGAGTCCTTAACCTTAACCCCATGGAAAAAAGCAAGAGAAGCCTGAAGGAAGGAAAAAGAGGAAGCCGTACAGAGGGAGGCTCAGGATACTACTCCCATCGCAAGTATTGAAGTGACAGAAGGGCACAGGGATCATAGTAGCCCACCAGGCCTAGAAAGTTCCATTAGTTCAGAGAAATCAAGTGGTACGATACCAAATATTTCCTAGGTACCAACGCCGGAAGTACCATCCTAGCCTGTAACACAACCCATGTTGCAAATACAATCAAAAACTAGAAAAATAAACATGGCGACTAACAAGGAGAAGTTTCCGAATTTCCATGGAGATGGAAAAGAGGATCTTGTCTAGCATTGCCACACATGTCAGATAATTTGGTCTGCGAATGGAGTCGCTGACTAGGTGGAGTGGATGAAATGTTTCCGGCAACCCTCCAAGGGGTAGCAATTGATTGGTACTCTGACTTAGACAAAACTAGAGTGACCACCTAGGATGCATTGAAGAAGGAATTAGAGAAGGAGTTTCATCTCATGAGAGAAAACCATGAAATTGTATTCAAAATATATGGAACCAAGCAAGGGAAAAAGGAGACTTTGCGGGCCTATGGTGGTCGGCTAAAGGAACTAGTGGGAAAGATGGAGGCTCAGCCAGCCGATGACTTGAAGAAAAGATGGTTCATAGAAGGGCTAAAATCAAACCTCTGGAGGAAGATGAAGATAGTTCCTCCCACCTTGTATGATGACGCATATAACCGGGCCATGGACTTGGAAAGTGGTGCAGGAGCACAATTAACTCAAACCCCTAGCTCCTTATTTCTGGCTTTTATTGACTCTGGCCAAGTTAGGAGAGTGTGTGTGGACCTTAGAAGGTCATTTGTTTTCCCTGATATGGATATGACTAGGTTAATCCATGTCTAGCTAGGTTTCTTAGTTGGTTTCCTGATTGTTGGTTAACACTGTCCGTCGGTGAACACTATTTGCTAACACCATCAGGTTAACACTGTTTGCTAACACTATCGGTGAACACTGTTTGCTAACACCATCAGGTTAACACTGTCTGCTAACACCGTCGGCTAACACTGTTTGCTAAAACCATCTGTGAACACTGTCTGCTAACACTGTCGGCTAACACTGTTTGCTAACACCATCGGTGACCACTGTCTGCTAACGCCATCGGTGAACATTGTTTGCTAACACCATCGGTGAACACTGTCTACTAACATCATCGGTTAACACTGTCTGCTAACACCATCAATTATCACAGGCACAGATTTTTACTAGTGGTCAGTTTTGCATTACTGTTGGTCGGTAAAGTTAGTCGTAACAGCTCGCAAGAAGCAAATCTTGTCTTTTATAGATAGTATGGTAAATTGTAACGGTTCCTAAAGAGATGCTTGTGAATATGTGGTAAATTAGGGGTCATTTCAATGAGAGGATGGTTATTAATAACATCCCAAGCCTTCATTTTTTAGATGGAGAAGAAAAAGTAGAGATTGAAGAAAAAGAGAAGCTATAGGAAATCATAGAGTTGCAGATTATTGTACTGTTTTGTCTTGTTTCAAGTAATGAGAAGTTGCAGATAGTTTGTTTAGTGGATATCAACCTTCTTTGTTCATTTTTCATGCAAGTAGATTAATTACTTTATTTTCTATTTTGTAAGTTGTTAGTTCGTCACCCATTCTGGGTTGTAAGCAGTAATGGCCCCTCGAGATTCCTGAATCCATGGTGAGAGTCATGTGTTGGGATGGAACTTGAGAGGAGCCCTTGTACATAGTTTCCTTTTTGTTTTTTGTAGGAGAAGCAACAACAACAAGTCTGGATATCTTACCCTAGGTGAGCTCAGTGATAGTCTCGCTAGGGAAGAGAATGAAAGCAATGTTCAAAAAACATTGAATAAGTGAGAAGAATGAATCTATTTGTGTAGGTTCAGTGAGAAGAAGATGAAAAGCACTTCAATGGTGACTAAGTCTTGAAGAGGAGGTAAAGTTTAGAGTGACTTACCTCAGTTTAGGGTTGTGAACACCCTAAGAGATCTAGGAGAAAGATCTCAAAATATAGCCAAGCTGGTTCTGTAGCAACAGCAAGACTTCTGTCCACATCAGAAAGTGAGCATAAGACATCAAAAAAGAAGAGAAGTAAATCCTCTTTGTCAGATGATGACACTTTTGAAGAAGAAAACAACAGTGATGAGGGATCAAAGAAGAAGGTCACGATGCTCCAAAAATATATGGAGAGAATGTTAAACAAATTCAAGAAAATGAAGGGGGGTATAAGCAAAGACGATGAACTATGGTGCGCAGATCGCAAGGAGAATGGCCACACCAAAGGCTCCTATCCAAAAAAATCATTCTATAATATTTTCAAAGTTATGGGTCACTCCATCAAGGAGTGCCCATACAATATGAAGTCACAAATTACACAAGTATTGTTGACAGAACAGGCCACAACGTTCACACCAGCAGGAACCCCCAAGCAAACAAATACCATGGCGTCATCCAGAGGCTACCGGGATAACACAAAAGGGGAAATAATAATAGTAATAACAATAACAATCAAAGCTGCATCTAGTATGATACAAAAGGGAGACCTATCATCCAATACAAGGCCTCTAGCCAATGTGGGCACTTCACTCATGACTGCAAAGCTGAGGGTGCTTCCCCACAACACTTGTGTAAATGGTGTGGTCTGGGCGACCAGGAAGATATACACTGTCTGAAGCGAGTGAAATTCATAGACATTGATAATATAATGCTCATACTTACAAGGGGACAAGCTAAGAAGGCCACATATCTAGATCCTTGTACGGAGACAAAGAGGGCATGTGAAGCAAAAGAAGCAATTGAGAAGGAGATGGCCGCACAACAGAAGAGAACCCAGGAAGCTACCAACACCTCATGCACAAAGGCAGAGGAAAACATCCTAAGGTAGGTATTATAGACATAGGTGCCAGTAAAAATCTAGTACCTCCTAGGGACCATACCTCAATTAAGAATGGCTATCCTTAACATGGGACCATCACAACCTCGTTAGGTACCCAAAACTTCTCCAAGTCTTACCCCAGATCCTATGTTACTAGCTGTGAATAGTGGGCATCACCCAACGGTGGTCAAGATGGGTATCCTTGACACCACTCTCATAGACATTATTGTAGACGGAGGATCTGAAGTAAATGTACTTCCAGAGGAGACATGGAAAAATTTGGGGAAACCCATGCTATGGCCTTCAACATTCAGCTTGTTGGGAGAAGACCTCCATGACGTCAAACCTATTGGAACCCTCATGGCTCAACACATGATGATTGGGACACAACCCTTCATACTCAAATTTGTGGTGATACCACTAAAGAAAAAGGGGTACTATGTTATTTTGGGATGAGGGTGGCTCACCTTGGTGAAGGTGAACCACAACTAGAAGTAGAACACACTCACCATGGAGACTATCGGGAGGATGTACATGATTGATCTCCACATGCAAATGGTGAGCGAGGAGTTAGCATCTTCAGAATCAGAATCCAAAGGAGAGAAATTGGGAAAAGACAGAGGGGAAAGAAGAATGGAGCCGAATGAGAAAGTGGTGTTGGAGTTGGAAGAATGTTCTGGGGATGATGGAGATTCAATGAATGGCCTCTTTCATTGGCAAATGGAAGATTACATGTTCTTCACACAATCTTGTAACATGCTAAGCATTAGGGAGGAGGAAACCACCCCTACACACCAATTTATGAAGGAGGAACCATGTCTAAAAGCTCTCAGAGCCCTAGGAGGCAAAAGTCTTAAAGGAATTCAATTATTTAATGGAAAAATGGACAGTGAACTAGTTGTGGAATGGATAGAAGGTATTGAGAATCATTTTGAATGCGAGGGCATAACTAAAGCACAAAAGGTAAAAGTTGCAAAGTCAAGGTTAAGAGGTTCATCATTAACATGGTGGAAATACCTCCAAGAAGAGAGGGAGAAGATGGGATGGCATCCAATTTCAAATTGGAAGGCCATGTTAAACAAGGTAAAGGAGCAATACCTACCTGAGGATTATGAAATCCAGCTACACAAGAAGAGGCAGAGTTTGAAGAAAAATGATTTGGATGTGACTACGTATACTGAAGAATTCCAAAAGTTGTGCTTGAGGTCAAGAGTCCAAGAGGATGAGACTATCAAGGTGGCTAGGTATCTTGGAGGCCTAAAATGGAATATCCAAGAGGAAATTAGTTTGTGGAATCCCACAACCATCCATAAGTGTTTCCAACTTGCATTAAAAGTGGAAGAGAAGAACAAAAAGAAATCAGAATCAAACTTCAGAGGAAGAGGAAGAGGTAGAGAAGGAAGAGGACAAGGAGGCTATGGTGGAAGAGGATCAGATTCAAGACAGTAAAGTGAGAACAAGTTCACAAAAAATCAGGAAGGAAACTAAAGTAGAGGAGGTTCCAGCAGAGGTAGAGGTTCTAACGCTAGTTGGAGAGGAAGGAGCAACAGCAGTCAAGGAAGAGGAGCATCCTATTTTTCCACCATGAAGTGCTACCACTGCAATCAGCTAGGGCATCCTACCTATAGGTGTCCTGAAAAGGGTTCTACTTCTCAAGGAGGTGGAAAGAGAGTTAAGTATGTCCAAGAAGAATCAAGTTGTAGCAGCAAGCCATCAGAGATACCTTCAGAATTAGAAGAAGATGAGAACCTCATGATGAGGAGGACCTTAATCAGAGAGCCAAGCAAAGAAGAACCAAGCCAAAGGAGAGCACTCTTTAGGGTGAAGTGCAAGATTATAGGAAAGGTGTGTAGGGTCATTATTTATTTAGGCTCAACTGATAATATCATTAGTGAAGAAGCATCCAGCAAGTTAAATTTGAAAAGGATTCCACATGAAAACCCATACAAGGTTACATGGCTCAACAAAGGATAGCATGTGTTTGTAGGAGAACAAGCATGGGTACAATTCACCATTGGAAAGTATAAAGATAAATTTCTATGTGACATTCTTCCCATGGATGCATGCCACCTTCTACTTGGAAGGCCATGGCAATTTGATAGGCAAGCCATGCATGATGGAACCAAGAATGCATACTCATTTAAGAAAGATGGAGTGACTTTCAAAATTCAGTCATTAATAGAAGAAGGAGAGATGAAGACATCAAGTCCAAGTGTGCTCATGGTTGGTGAGAAGGATTTTTTGAAGACTCTAGGAGAAGGAGAAGGAGTTGGATTCACTTTAGTATTGAAGCCAAAAGTTGAAGCTGCTATCAAGAAATTAGAGATACCAAATGAGGTAAAAGAAATACTGGAAGAGTATAAGGATATTGTTAATGATTTCCAACCCACTCCCCTACCTCCTAAGAGGCTTGTTAGCCACAAGATTGACTTTGTACCAGGAGCTACCTTACCCAACAAAGCTGCCTATAAGATGACCCCTCAACAGAATGAGGAAATAGCCAAGCAAATCAGAGAGTTATTAGACCAAGGCCTAATCAAAAAGAGCATAAGCCCATGTGCAGTCCCTATAGTTTTAGCACCTAAGAAAGGAGGAGCTTGGAGACTTTGCACTGATTCTATAGCCATAAATAGAATCACCATTAGGTATAGGTTTCCAATACCCAGAATTGAAGACCTAATGGATTGTTTAGGGGAGGCAAAGTACTTCAACAAGATTGATCTTAAGAGCGGTTACCACCAAATTAGAATTAATGAAGGATATGAATGGAAGAAAACCTTCAAAACTACAGAAGGTTTGTATGAATGGCTTATAATGCTATTTGGTTTGTCTAATGCTCCCTCAACTTTTATGAGGTTGATGAATGAGGTATTGGTAGAATGCATTGGTAAATTTGTTGTTGTCTACCTAGATGACATTTTAGTTTTCAACAATATTAAGGAGGAGCATATTAGGCATTTGAAATTTGTTTTCAAGAAATTTCATGATGAAAAGATAATTATCAACTTGGAGAAGTGTGACTTCATGAAGTAGGAGCTGGTGTATCTCAGTTTTGTGTTGTCACAAGGTAACCTAAAAATGGACCAAGGAAAGGTGGATGCCATTCTGAGTTGGCCTACTCCCAAGGCTTCCACTGAGGTGAGAAGTTTCCATGGTCTAGCTTAGTATTATAGAAAGTTCATTAGAAATTTCAGTGGGATTTGTGCACCCATGTTAGACACCACCAAAGGTGGGATGAAGACAAAGTTTTAATGGACACCACAAGCTGACCGAGGGTTTGAAACACTCAAGGAGAAGATAGAAAAATTTCCTACTCTAGTTCTTCCAAGATTTGATAAGCTTTTTATAGTAGAATGTGATGCAAGTAATGTGGCCATTGGGGCTGTCATAAGCCAAGAAGGAAGACCAGTAGCTTTCCATAGTGAGAAGCTGAATTATGCAAAGAAGAAGTAATCTTCTTATGACTTAGAGTTGTATGCTCTAGTCCAAGCACTCAAGAAGTGGAGGCACTACTTGCTGCCAATGGAGTTCATAGTATATACTTATAACCAAGCTCTAAGATTCCTTAACTCTCTAGAAAAACTTAGCAGCAAACACATGAAGTGGGTGGAGTATCTACAAGCCTACACTTTCAATATCAAGCATAAAAAGGCAGTACAAAACAAGGTTGTTGATGCATTAAGCAGAAGGCTGCTCACAATACAAGAAGTTCAGCTAAAAATCATAGGTATTGATAGCTTCAAAGACCTATATGCTAAAGATGAATATTTTGCCCAAATCTACAAGGTATGCAAGGAGTTTAAAAACAACTTTCAGGGTGAGTTTTCTGAATATACTTTGCAGAATGATTTGATAATTAAAGGAGGTAAACTTTGTGTTCCTAAAGGATCTATGAGAGAGAATTTGATTTAGGAAAATAATAATGGAGCACTTAGTGGTCATTTTGTAGTCAGTAAGACTCAAGAGCTAGTCACTAGGTTCTATTTTTGGCCTAGAATGAATAGAGATGTTAGACAGTATGTTGAGAGTTGGGTACTGTGTCAAAAAGAAAAGGGAACATCTTCTAATGTAGGTCTTTATCAGCCACTTCAAATCCAAACCAGACCATGGGAATGCATAAGCATGGATTTTGTAGATGGTTTGCCAAGAACAAGGCAGGGATATGACAGTATTTTTGTTGTAGTGGACAGATTTAGTAAGATGGCATGTTTTATACCTTGCAAGACTATTCATGATGTTTGTAACATTTCACAGCTATTTTTTAGTGGAGTGGTGAGGATACATGGACTCCCACTCAGTATTGTTTTAGACAGGGATAGCAAATTCATGAGCCATTTTTGGAAGACCTTATGGCAAAGGCTGGGCACTAACTTGTCTTTTGGATCTGCATATCATCCACAGATAGATGGCCAAACAAAGGTAGTAAATAGGAGTCTTGGTAAATTTCTGAGATGCCGCACAAAGGAGTATGGTCAAGCATGGGACCAACTCACTGGGCAAGCCGAATATGCATACAATGATACAGTGAACAGATCAATGGGTAAGAGTCCTTTTGAAATAGTTTATGGATTTCACCCAAGAGGAATGTTTGAGGTTAGAGAATTGAAGGAAGGAATGCATGGTAGTGGATATGCTGAGGAATTTTCTCATTCAATGAGGGAAGTACATGAAAATGTGAGAAAGAATTTGATTGAAAATGCTGAAAAAGTAAAGCAAAAGGTGGATGCAACAAAGAGGGATGTTCAATTTCAGATTGGAGACTTTGTGATGGTACACTTGAACAAACATAGGATGTAGAAAGGTGTTCCTAACAAGTTACAGATGAAGAGGCTAGGTCCATGTAAGATACTTGCAAAGTATGGAAACAATGCATACAAGGTGGAGCTTCCTTAAGACATTGGGTTGTCACCGGTTTTCAAAATTGTAGATTTGATAGCATACAAAGGACCAATTCAAGATGTTGATTAGAACCTTCAAGAGGTAATACAAGAGGTAAAAGATCTAAAATTAGCCCCTACTCCATCTATGACAGCTGAAAAGATACTAGACTCAAGGGTCTACAAGAAGACTAGGAGAAAACACTATATGGAGAACCTTGTCAAATGGCATGGAAAAGAAGATGGTGATGCTACATGGGTCAAAGAAATATACTTCACAAGGTTGGGCATTGATCCAAACATGCTCGATCCAAGGATGGATTAACCTTTCTCTTGTTTGGGGGAGTATGGTGCAGGAGCACACCTAACTCAAACCCCTAGCTCCTTATTTCTGGCTTGTACTGACTCTAGCCAAGTCAGGAGAGTGTGTGTGGACATTAGATGGTAATTTGTTTTCCCTAAGATGGATATGACTAGTTCAATCCATGTCTAGCTAGGTTTCTTAGTTGGTTTCCTGATTGTCACTTAACATTGTCCATCGGTGAACACTGTTTGCTAACACCATCAGTGAACATTGTTTGCTAACACCGTTGGTTAACATTGTCTGCTAACACCATCATCTAACACTATTTTCTAACACCATCAGTGAACATTGTCTTCTAACACCGTCTACTAACACTATTTTCTAACAACGTCGGTGAACACTGTCTGCTAATGCTGTCGGTGAACATTGTTTGCTAATACTATCAGTAAGTTTTGACTGGTGGTAAGTTTTGCATTACTGTTGGTCGGTAAAGTTAGTCGTAACGGTCTGTGAGAAGTGAATCTTGTCTTTTATGGATAGTATGGTCAATTGTAATGGTTCCTAAAGATATTCTTATGAATATGTGGGCAATTAGGGGTCATTTCAATGAGAGGATGGCTATTAATAACATACCAAGCCTTCATTTTTGAGATGGAAAATAAAAAGTAGAGATTGAAGAAAAAGAGAAGCTACAGGAAATCACAGAGTTGCAGATTATTGTACTGTTTTATCTTGTTTCTAGTAATGAGAAGTTGTAGATAGTGTGTTTAGTGGTTATCAACCTTCTTTGTTCATTTTGCATGCAAGTAGATTAATTACTTTATTTTCTATTTTGTAGGTTCTTAGTTCTTCACCCATTCTGGGTTGTAACCAGTAATGGCCCCTCAAGATTCCTGAATCCATGGTGAGAGTCATGTGTTGGGATGAAACTCAAGAGGAGCCCTTGTACATATTTTCCATTTTCTTTTTTGTAGGAGAAGCAACAACAACAAGTTTGGATATCTTACCCTAGGCGAGCTCAGTGATAGTCCGACTAGGGAAGAGAATGAAAGCAATGTTAAGAAAACATTGAATAAGTAAGAAGAATGAATCTATTTGTGTAGGTTCAATAAGAAGAAGATGAAAAGCACTTTGATGGGGACTGAGTCTTGAAGAGGAGGTAAAGTTGAGAGTGACTTACCTTAGTTTAGGATTGTGAACACCCTAAGAGATCTAGGAGAAAGATCTCAGAACATAGCCAAGCTGGTTCTGTAGTAGCAACAAGACTTCTGTCCACATCAAAAACTGAGCATAAGACATCAAAAAAGAATAGAAGTAAATCCTCTTTGTCAGATGATGAAATTTTTGAAGAAGAAAACATAGTGATGAGGGATCAAAGAAGAAGTTCACGGTGATCCAAAAAGATATGGAGAGAATGTTAAACAAATTCAAGAAAATGAAGGGGGGTATAAGCAAAGACAATAAACTATGGTGCACAGATCACAAGGAGAATGGCCACACCAAAGGATCCTATCCAAAAAAATCATTCTATGATATTTTCCAAGTTATGGGTCACTCCATCAAGGAGTGCCCATACAATATGAAGTCACAAATTGCACAAGTATTGTTCACAGAACAAGCCACAACGTTCACACCAGCAGGCACCTCCAAGCAAACAAACACCATGGTGTCATCCAGAGGCTACCAAGATAATAAGAAAGGGGAAATGATATTAGTAATAACAATAAAAATTGAAGCTACATATAGTATGATGCAAACGGGAGACCTATCATCCAATGCAAGGCCTCTAGCCAATGTGCGCACTTTGCTCATGACTGCAAAGCCAAGGGTGCTTCCCCATAGCACTTGTGTAAATGGTGTGGTCTGGGTGACCATGACAATATACACTATCTACAAGGAGTGAAATTCATAGACATTGATAATATTGTTCTCATACTTACAAGGGGACAAGCTAAGAAGGCCACATATCTAGATCCTTGTATAGAGACAGAGAGGGCATGTGAAGCAAAAGAAGCAATTGAGAAGGAGATGGCCATACAACAGAAGAGAACCCAGGAAGCTACCAACACCTCATGCACGAAGGCAGAGGAAAACATCCTAAGGAAGGTATTATAGACGTAGGTGCCATTAAATATCTAGTACCTCCTGGAGACCATACCTCAATTAAGGATGGCTATCCTTAACATGGCACCATCACAACCTTGTTAGGTACCCAAAACTTCTCCAAGTCTTACCCCAGATCCTATGTTACTAGCTGTGAATAGTGGGCATCACCCAACGGTGGTCGAGATGGGTATCCTTGACACCACTCTCACAGACACCATTGTAGATGGAGGTTTCTAGAGTAAATGTACTTCCAGAGGAGACATGGAAAAAGTTGGGGAAACCCATGCTATGGCCTTTGACATTCAGCTTGTTGGGAGCAGACCCACATGACATCAAACCTATCGGAACCCTCATGGCTCAACACATGATGATTGGGACACAACCCTTCGTAGTCAAATTTGTGGTGATCCCACTAAAGAAAAAGGGGTACTATGTTATTTTGGGATGAGGATGGATCAACTCGGTGAAGGTGAACCACAACTAGAAGCAGAACACACTCACCATGGAGACTGTCAGGAGGAAGTACATGATTGATCTCTACACATAAATGGTGAGCAAGGAGTTAGCATCTTCTAACTCAGAATCTGAAGGAGAGAAATTGGGAGAAGATAGAGGGAAAAGAAGAATGGAGCCCAATGACGAAGTGGTGTTGGAGTTGGAAGAATGTTCTGGGGATGATGGAGATTCAATGAATGGCCTCTTTCATTGGCAAACAAAAGATTACGAGTTCTTCACACCATCTTGTAACATGATAAGCATTAGGGAGGAGGAAGCCACCCCCACACACCAGTTTACAAAGGAACAAAGAATCAAATAGCAGGAGGTAAAATCAAAGGGGAAAAACCTCAGTGATGATAGTTGTGTGGCCGCAGCCTTCAAAATCTTTATTCTCCGTTTCTAATTTACAGGTGAGAGACCATGGTTCATATAGAATTTATGCTTCCAAGCATTGGGATCACCGTTGAAAATAGACTCAATGACATGGAAATATTGAGGGAGCAGTTGCACACTCTCAATAAATTAGATGAAAGAAGAATGATTGTCCAATGGATAACTGAGGTTGGATAACAATGGAGAAAATTCAAGTACCTTCGTCAGATGAAGTTTACATCTGGTCAGTTGGTATTGAAGTTTAATGGGTGAAATGAAACAAAACCTAGAAAATTCAAAGCAAAGTGGCTAGGCCCATATAAAATTTAGGAAGTTGTCACAAATGGGGCAATAAAGTTATGGACACCCAATGGCCAGGCAATTTTGGATGTATTCAATTGGTCAAAATTGAAAATGTATCATGAAATGCCAAACAGAAGGCCCCTGTTGCATTTCAAGAAGGAATAGAAAAAAAATTATTAAAGAAAAAAAAATATTAATCGTACAGTGTCATACGGTGTCATATGACTAAAAACTAAAAAAAGTTCAAGCAAGAACAACCCGTTGTATAGTCTAATGTCGTACGACTGTACGAATGGAAAGCAATGTGCAACACGCTATAACCATATGACACTTGGCCATATGATAATTTCTCCCCAACCGATAGTAGCTCCTATTAATTTACGCCAAGAGAATAACATCATATGACCGTAGGGTCTGGTTGCGGATAGAGAGGAAGTCATACAGTACAACATACACACTAGAAGAAAAGAAAGACTACAGAGTTTAATTTTATCTGTTATGTTGTACAGAATCAGGAAAGGTGGTGACACCAAGTTGCAGCCAACAGGGTCATACAATAAGAAAGTGCAGGAAGAGAGGTCATACAGTATGATATTCAATAAGAAAAGTGTGACTGTACAACAACCAGGGGTTGCAAGTTAGCTCACACTCCACCAAATGTGTAGGAGCACACTGTATGACCGTACAGACTTCTCAGAGATCGTAAAGGCTACCATACGGAGCTTTCAAAATGATAAATAGAAGTCGTATGGTGGGAAGCATCAGAGACCAGCAATAAGACATTTGTATGGTAGGAGAGAGCATTAATATTTTTGAATGCAGACAGTACCAAAGTTTATTTAGTGCGGTCAACACAGAAGAGTGAAAGGTGAAGCATGACCGTACGCCCGTATGGACTAGAGTATTACATACGAATCTACTCATTTTAAACAATACAAAGTAAACTAAGTGTCATACATTCCTCCAGGTAATTAGGGAAAGACAAACATATATATTTGCATTCTATAAAAAAAATGATGACAAATAAAGAATAGTTCACAGTGAATAGCATATGGCACCGAAGGGAAGGACATAAGCAGGTCACAAAGAATAACCAGTTGATAGAAATAGTATGGCATCAAAAGAACATCATGAATACAATGTTCCCCATGGACTTTTGTGTGGGTTTGGAGGTGATACCCCTCAACCCCGCCTGGGGTACCGCCCCTCGACCCCACTGCGGGTGTTGCCCCAAGACCCCCATTTTATTAATTTTGAGGTATACTACAACCTTGAGTATGGGGCACTAGCGCAGTCACGATAAGCGTTGGGTTTGTTATACATGGTGAGAAAGTAGTCATATTGGGTTTTTTCTGCATAGTGAGAAAGTAGTCTAAAGCTAAGTGTTGGATGGGAAGCCATAAGCCACCGAGGGAGATGGATTTGGAGGTTGTGAAAACATAGATTTGAGTAGATGAGATACCTAGAGATGTTGTAGGCATGGATTATCCATGCACTAGTGGTGGTGAGAGAGGTAGAAGGGTACTATGCTTTGAGGCACTCAGAGTATGTTTCAGCTGGACATGAGGCTATCCTGGTGGATGCACAATGAGCTTGGAAGGAGATGACCACAAGGTTGGAAGTAGTAGAGCAAGACTTGGCTCAGCGTACCCAGTAGTTGGATGTGTAGAAGGTTGCATGGCTATTAAAGACAAATTGGCTATGGAGACAATATCATTTGAGCAGCAAATTTGCTACACTTGATACTGATTGAGACTAAGCAACATGTTTTTGTTCTTGTCTGGTGTTGTCCATCATTCCTATTTTTTTCCCATCTCGGACATTCTATTTTTGTCTTTCAGAAATGACTTTTCTTTTTGGGGGGATGATGTTAGTTGTAGTGCTTACTTTATGTTGTGTTAGTTATATTATGTGTATCTAGATGGTACTTAGTTACTAACGGATGGTGGTTGGGAATCAGTGGTGACATTTGGTCACACCCCTTTGCATTTTATATAAGCAATATACTTTCTCTTTGGAGATATAATATAATAGTAACTATTGTGGATGTATGCAAGTTATGAATGATTAATGAAAGCTCTGACATTCTCTAATCTATCTTATGTCATTTTTATTCCCTCTATAATTTCTATGAATCAGTAAACTAGGTTACCCTAGCAGGTAAACGAGAGAGAGAGAGAGAGAGAGAGAGAGAGAGAGAGAGAGAGAGAGAGAGAGAGAGAATNGAGAGAGAGAGAGAGAGAGAGAGAGAGAGAGAGAGAGAGAGAGAGAGAGAGAGAGAGAGAGAATTTATCATACTTTCCTTAATTTCCAAACAATCAAGAAGGGGATTATTTAATTTAATTTCCACACATAAGTAAAAAAAAGTTACAATTTTTCTAGCCAAAGTATGGTAAAAAGTACCAAGATATTTTCCAATAATAGTTTCTATAGATTGCAAAGTATCTTGTATCTAAATCGTGGTTATAAGGTGTACTCAAACTAGGATCATAAATGGGATTTCATCCATAATATCAAACCCTACATGTCTTGTAGGTTTTGATAAATAATTCCCCTTGATTATGAAAATAGGGCCCAACTTAAAAAATTGACTTGCAACTTTGTTATCAAGGAAAAATCCATGAAGAAACTTAACCATTTGCAACAAAAATTATTTTAATATCTCCTTTTGGATTTCAATTCCTTCTAGCTTAGGATTCTAAAAAAAAGGGGAGATATAAATGAATTTCCATATCAAAGCATGTTTTCTAGATACAAGGCCTCTTTTGCTATAGTTTTATGACTAATCACTAGGAAAATGTGACAAAATTCTAGCTCGCACCCAACATCCTTGTCTTGTGACTAGAGATCAAAAAATTAGTGAAAATTCCATCTACAACTTACGTAGACCAAAAAAATCTAAACCACAAAAGCAACAACACAGGCTAGAATGCATTGAACACCCACTCATGCTTGCATGAAAGCACTCATAGTTTCATTTTAGACTACCATCCCTCTCACATGATGTTTCATTTTTTCTCTCCACTTCAAATCTTCAAAAATAGATTATGATTGATGTTTAGCATTCTCAAGGTTTTTATTTCACTTCATACATAAATCCAATTAAAAATAGGCACCTCAAGAATACATCACTAGGAATTTTTAACATAATTTTTTTAAAGAAAGATATCTTAATATTACTGTGTCTGTGTGTGTGTGTGTGAGAGAGAGAGAGAGAGAGAGAGAGAGAGAGAGATTTTTATCATACTTTCCTTAATTTCCAAGCAATTAAGAAGGAGATTATTTTATTTAATTTATCCACATAAGTAAAAAAAAAGTCACAATTTTTCTAGCCAAAGTATGGTAACAAATACCAAGATATTTTCCAATAATAGTTTCTATAGATTGCAAAGTATCTTGTATCTAAATTGTGGTTATAAGGTGTACTCAAACTAGGATCATAAATGGTATTTCATCCATAATATCAAACCCTACATTTCATGTAGGATTTGTTAAATAATTCCCCTTGATTATGAAAATAGGGCCCAACTTAAAAAAATTGACTTGCAACTTTGTTATGAAGGAAAAATCAATGAAGAAGTAACCATCCGCAACAAAAATTATTTTAATATCTCCTTTTGGATTTATATTCCTTCTAGCTTAGGATTCCCAAAAAATGGGAGATATAAATGAATTTCCATATCAAAGCATGCTTTTCTAAATACAAGACATCTTTTTCTATAGTTTTATGATTAATCACTAGGAAAACATGACAAAATTCAAGCTCACACCCAACATCCTTGTCTTGTGACTAGAGATCAAAAAATTAGTGAAAATTCCATCTACAACTTATGTAGACCAAAAAAAATCTAAACCACAAAAGCAACAACATAGCCTAGAATGCATTGGACACCCACTCATGCTTGCAAGAAAGCACTCATAGTTTCATTGTAGACTACCATCCCTCTCACATGATGTATCATTTTTTCTCTCCACTTCAAATATTCAAAAATAGATTCTAATCGATGTTTTGCATTCTCAAGGTGTTTATTTCACTTTATACATAAATCCAATTACAAATAGGCACCTCAAGAATACATCACTAGGTATTTTTAACATAATTTTTTTAATGATAGATATGCTAATATTAATGTGTGTGTGTGTGTGTGTGTGTGTGTGTGTGTGTGTGAGAGAGAGAGAGAGAGA
>MU228109.1:379369-399652 GCA_018584345.1 Thuja plicata
GAGAGAGAGAGAGAGAGAGAGAGAGAGAGAGAGAGAGAGAGAGAGAGAGAGAGAGAGAGAGAGAAATACTTTCCTTAATTTCCAAGCAATTAATAATGGGATTATTTAATTTAATTTCTACACATAAGTTAAAAAAAGTGTCACAATTTTTCTAGCCAAAGTATGGTAAAAAATACCAAGATATTTTCCAATAATAGTTTCTATAGATTGCAAAGTATCTTGTATCTAAATCATGGTTATAAGGTGTACTCAAACTAGGATCATAAATGGGATTTCATGCATAATATCAAACCCTACATTTCATGTAGGATTTGTTAAATAATTCCCCTTGATTATGAAAATAGGGCCCAACTTAAAAAATTGACTTGCAACTTTGTTATCAAGGAAAAATCCATGAAGAAGTAACCATTCGCAACAAAAATTATTTTTATATCTCCTTTTGGATTTCTATTCCTTCTAGCTTAGGATTCCAAAAAAACGGGACATATAAATGAATTTCCATATCAAAGCATGCTTTTCTAGATACAAGACATCTTTTGCTATAGTTTTATGATTAATCACTAGGAAAACATGACAAAATTCAAGCTCACGCCCAACATCCTTCTCTTGTGAATAGAGATCAAAAAATTAGTAAAAATTCCATCTACAACTTACGTAGACCAAAAAAAATCTAAACCACAAAAGCAATAACATAGGCTAGAATGCATTGGACACCCACTCATTCTTGCAAGAGAGCACTCATAGTTTCATTGTAGACTACTATCCCTCTCACATGATGTATCATTTTTTCTTTCCATTTCAAATATTCAAAAATAGATTGTGATTGATGTTTTGCATTCTCAAGGTGTTTATTTAACTTCATACATAAATCCAAGTAAAAATAGGCACCTCAAGAATACATCACTAGGTATTTTTAAAATAATTTTTTTAAAGATAGATATGCTCATATTGCTGTGTGTGTGTGTGTGTGTGTATGTGTGTTTGTGTGTGTGTGTGTGTGTGTGTGTGTGTGTGTGTGTGTGTGAGAGAGAGAGAGAGAGAGAGAGAGAGAGAGAGAGAGAGAGAGAGAGAGAGAGATGTAATTTATCATACTTTCCTTAATTTCCAAACAATTAAGAAGGGGATTATTTAATTTAATTTCCACACATAAGTATAATAAAGTTACAATTTTTCTAGCAAAAGTATGGTAAAAAGTACCAAGATATTTTCCAATAATAGTTTCTATAGATTGCAAAGTATCTTGTATCTAAATCGTGATTATAAGGTGTAGTCAAACTAGGATCATAAATGGGATTTCATCTATAATATCAAACCCTACATTTCATGTAGGATTTGATAAATAATTCCCCTTGATTATGAAAATAGAGCCCAACTTAAAAAATTGGCTTGCAAATTTGTTATCAAGGAAAAATCCATGAAGAAGTAACCATTTGCAAAAAAAATTATTTTAATATCTCCTTTTGGATATCTATTCCTTCTAGCTTAGGATTCCAAAAAAAAGGGAGATATAAATGAATTTCCATATCAAAGCATGCTTTTCTAGATACAAGACATCGTTTGCTATAGTTTTATGATTAATCACTAGGAAAACATGAGAAAATTGAAGCTCATTCCCAACATCCTTCTCTTGTGACTAGAGATCAAAAAATTAATGAAAATTTCATCTACAACTTATGTGGTAGAAACTTTGAGCACGAAAATTCTTTCGAATCCTAGACCTATCAATGGTGGTGTTGTTGCTGTAGGTGTAGTACCTGCAAAGGCTTCTCCTCTAGAAGCTAGCTCTGCTGGAGGAATCCTCCAGTAGAATGAGAACAAGGTTTAGATTGACGAAAGTGAGCTAAAGTCATCAAAGGGAGTTGACTTTGAGAGTACTTTCTGTGAGGGCCCCCCAGATTCTGATGGTCCTTGAGAGGCTAAAGAATCTCTCAAAGTAGGAGAGCCAACTCCAAAGGGAAAGTGGTCTAGCCTCTTTGGTATAAAACCAACAGAAAAATCCTCCTTTCTAGTGGTCAATGTGGTTTCTAACCCTTCGAAAGGTGAATTTTCTATTTTTATTCCTGATCCCTTGATCGATCATTCCATCTCTATTATGAAGATGACCCTGATAGGCAAGTTTGTTGGGGGGAGACCTAACATAGAAGTTGTCAGGTAGTTTGCGAGGAAAAAATGGTTCCTAAAAAGGCAAGTTGATATTACAGTGATGACCAAAGGCTTCTTTTCCTTTGAGTTCTCTAATATGGAGGATCTCTCAAATATCCTCTGTGGTGGCCCTTGGATGTTGGGTCATTTTTCCCTTGCCCTGTTTAAATGGTCCCAAAATCTGGTCCTCAATGACTTGGATTTCTTTGTCTCGGCTCTGCTCTAGATCACATTGTCAAGTCTCCCTATGGAATATTGGCATGAAGATGTCTTGGGATGATTGGCAAGCTGATATCCTATCGATTGATCCAATGACAGTGGAAAAAATGAGAAGCATGTATGCCAGGGTTTGTGTTAACATCCTTCAGACATCGGATCTTCCTAATACCATTGTGATTAATTCAAAGCTTGGGTCTTGGTGGCAAGAAGTTGAGTTTGAATCCCTCCCCTTTATATGTTTTTCTTTTAATAAATCGGGCCATAGGGTGAAAGAATCTCCCCTCAAGAATCAGAAAGCGAAAACCATTCCTCTCAAGGAACCAAGGAAGATCTAGAAGGAGAAAACACTGGTTAACCCTAAAGCTTCCAGCTAAATAGACTTAGTTATTTATTCAGGGAATGGTTCAGATTTAAGCTTGAATGAATTCCCCCTGGTGGCTACTAAACTAAGGACCAGTGAGGAGCTACTCTCGTTGGAAGCAACAGAACCAGAAGACTCCTTTAAAGAAGGAGAAATAGTAGGTGACCTAGCAGGTATGGAAACTCTTTGTATTGAGAAACCTACTTCTCCTTTTGTCATTAGCATTGATATAGGTGTTAAATATGATGATAGAATCTTAAGTCCCCAAACACCCTGGATTAATACTAGTTGGGTAGACTCTCATGAATAATCTAACCCCTTTCTAGCCTGCCAAGAGGAACTATGGACTAAGGTATCTCACAGTAAGAAGAAGCAAAATAGCCCAAATCTTGGGATGCCCCTAGGAGGTGTTGTTACTAGAACTATGAGAGTTGATGTGGGAACTCCTAAAATTCCTAGGGGAAGACCTAAAAATAGATTCACTTGAGAATAGGAAAGTAGACAAAGTATAGCAGATGGGAGATAGAGAACCATCTAGGATTGATCCCAAAAGTTATAAATAAGAGTATTTCCTAGAACACCAGGGGTTTGAATAGCCCCCACAAACAGGATGTTTTGAGAAATTTAGTTAGGGATCTGAAGCTAGACATCATCCTTATTCAGGAAACTAAAATGGCTTGAGATAAAGTGGAAAGGTTAAAAATTTTGGTTATTTTTTTTAAAATTAAAAGCTTGGTCCAAGCTGACCTCCAAGAGATCCAAAAAACTATTGATCTGGAGGGTTTGACTGCGAAGAATAAAATTAAGGCAAATAAAACTCAAGCTAATTATCATAACATTATTTCTAAGGAGGAGGTGTATTGGAGACAATGGTCCAGAGCTCTTTAGCTCCACGCGGGGGATAAGAACACCCAATTCTTCCATTTGACTGCCCAGAAACATAAGGCTGACAAAAAGATTGAGCATATAAATGGGCCTCATGGCAGACTAAGTAAGGAGGAGGAAATCAAAAAAGAATTATCTAGATATTTTTCTTCTCTTCTCCAAGCCAACCCTGACCTCTTCAAGGATAATCAATAGCTACTTCTGGATTCGATTCTGTGTATCATGTCAAGAGAAGATAATAAGATGGTGAGTAAATTATGTCTACTAAAGAAATCAGGGCTATGGTTTTCTCCTTTGAAGGAGAAAAATCCCCTGGTCCGGATGAGTTCCCTCCTTTTTTCTTGCAATCTTTTTGGGACATTATGGAGAAAGACATATCAGATGTTGTGAAAGAATTCTTGGGTTCCGGTTCCCTCTTGAGGGAAGTTAACTCTGTTTTTTATGTCCTTATTCCCAAGAGGCCAGGGGTGGATAATGTTGATAGCTTTAGACCGACCAGCTTGTGTAATACATTCTATAATATCATCTCCAAGGTCCTCACGACTTGTATTCTAAAGATTCTACCAGATATTATCTCCCCCTAGCAAAATGGTTTTGTCGTGAGTCGTCAAATTCTGGATTCAATTATATTTGTTCACGAGAACATCCACTGTCTAGAGGTCTTGAAAAATGATGGTTTCCTAATGAAGGTCGACCTCTCAAAGGCCTATGATAGAGTGGATTGGAAATTCCTTTGCAAAGTTCTAACTGCCTTTGGCTTCTCTTTGAAAGTGGTTGTGTTAGGAATAACATTCCACAAGACAACTGAGAGGGGGGTGAATTAGTTGTAGTATAGATTACTAAACTTTAAAATTTATTAACCATATCAACAAATGTAGATAATAACATAGTAATAGAAAATACCATAACACAAGAATTTTTGTCAAGGAAACCCTGTTAAAGGTAAAACCCCGGTGGGAATTAACACCCACAAATAATGTAGTGAGAGTATAGTATCCCTATTAAAAGATATTAGCCCTATTAGGATCTTGTTACAACATTACAGTACACAGTCCCTATTAGGAGACAGACCCTATTAGGAGTCAAAGGAAATAGTAGGTTCACTGCCAAGGCACACTGCCCAAAGAATTTTAAAGCCACCCTCAAGGATTTACAATCTGCATCAAGTGTATACAACAAATACACAATCCAGTGAATTATCTGATAGCAACTATCTTTGCTTGACCAGTTCCAATGAAGTAACAACACTTCTCTCTATCCCGTAGTAAAGCTTCACAAATCTCTACTCTTCTCTTTCTCTTCTACACTTTTCACAAATGAAAAGATCACTCATATATACCCTTTTACAATAACCCATTAGGTCAGCCAGTTAAGCTTTCCTAATACATAATAAACTAGGTTTGCCAATTAAGGCTTCCCGTCATACAAATAATTACATAATCCCTTGCTAAGATACACATGGTACCTAAAAAAGTATACAACATTTACAATTCATCACAAATACTTCCAGATCCGCAATCCACTCTCATAATTAATTTCCTCACGATACAAATCTGAAGTCGGCCAGGAAATAGGTCTTCTCCAAAACACATGCCACATATGATGTCATCAATACCCAAACATAAATCAAACTTAACTCATTTCACTATCATATGCTGAATCTCTATTCGTAAGCTTGAAAGTTTTGAAACATCTTCCTTAGTAAGATATACCTGAAACATAGAGACCTTTGTCCAAAATCACAGTTGCAGTCCAGAAAAATAGTCTTCACCAAATGACCAGTAACATCTACATAATGTAACATAAAGTCAAGAGACCTTAGGAGTAAGGTCAGGACATAGCCTTCTACATAAATCCAACTTCAATCCTTTTGAATCATCCGTACAGTGTCAATACAATCTTTCTAGTTAAGTAGTCTGTCTGTCTTCTCCATAGAAATATATGTTGACATCAGTGAAAAAACATGAATATCAATAGCATGATTAGTAACCAAAACTGATATCATCCAACAATCTCCCCCTTTGACATTGATGGAAACATGTGGGAAAATCCATATGCATCAACCCAAAATTACTCTCTCTCAATACAATATTCTCAATATCCTCAATATAAATTTCCCAAAATAGTAGGGATTTTCTCATAGATTCCTTCCCCCTTTGGCAGCAATGGCAAAGGGTTCCAAAATGCGTCTGTAGTCTTCAGTTGATTTTTCAAATCTTCATGTCCGATTAGGGGAAAGATCACCCGTATGTTCTCCATAGTGTTCTCCTGCGATCACTCGCCCTAAGGAGTAGATCCATACATCAAGTCTAGAGAATAATATAGGTTTGAGATCCACTGGACTGATGCATATCTTCATCATTTTAATTACCACTGGGAGGGACCATCACCCCAAGCATGCCTATGAGGTATTCAAAAGCATCTTTTGGCAAAGTTTTAGTAAATATATCTTCTATTTGTTCCTTTGTACTTATGTACTCCAGTTTAATCTCCTTAGCAGGTACCTTCTCCCTCAAGAAATGATACTTGATAGAAATATGTTTAGTCTTTGAGTGCATTACAAGATTCTTTGACATGTTTAATGTACTTTTGTTATCACAATGAATAACCACTGGCTCCTTGAAAATTATTCCAATATCTTCCAGCATTTGTTTCATCCAAACAACTTGTGTGCAATTAATTATAGCAGCTACATATTGTGATGTAGTAGTAGATTGAGCAATACAATTCTGCTTCTTTCTTAACCAGGAAACCAATCTCTAACCAAGAAAAAATGCACCACCACTTGTGCTCTTTCTATCTTCCACATTACTTGCCCAATAAGCATCAGTAAAATCCTACAAAGTAAAATCATCATATTTTTAATACCATAATCCATACTCTACTGTTCCTTTCAGATATCTGAAAATTATTTTCACAATAGCAAAGTGTGTTTCTTCACTCTGCTATCCCATTTTGTTGTGGATTTCTAGGAGCTGAATTCTTTCTATGTATTGCATTTTCTTCACAATATGTGTTAAATATTTTTGATGTAAATTTTCCTCCTCTATCTAATCTCAAACATTTCATCTTTAAACCGCATTCATTCTCACCTTTTGCTTTGAACAACTTGAATTTTTCAAATGCCTCAAATTTCTCTCTCAAAGATGTAACCCACATCATTCTATAAAGTCATCAAAAAAGAGTATAAAATACCTTTCACCATAGTATGATCGTGTTCTTGTAGGGCCACACAGATCTGTATGCACCAGATCCAACTTTCCTTTTGTTGAATAGGATTTTCTCTTGAAAGTGCTTTTACTCTGTTTTCCCATAACACATTCTCTACACATAGTGTTAGATGGCTTAACAATTTTACGTAGATCTCTTACTACTTTTTTCATACTTGCCTTCACAATGTTGTCAAAATTAACATGACAAAATCTTTTGTGCAATAACCAACTGTCATCAATCTTTGCAATAAAAAAAGTAGCTTCAGATGTGTTTAGTTCAAATACATTACCTCTAGATTTAATACTAGATGCTATCAGGTGTCATTTTTTACTCTAGATAGAAAATTTCCCATTGATGAAGTTCAGTTGATAACCCTTGTCCACTAGCTTTCCAACACTCAACAAATTATGCTTGAGTCCATCAACAAGTAGTACATTGTTAGTGTTAGTATTATCATCCAATGAGAAAGTTCCAATCCCAATAATAAGTTTAGGACTATTGTCACCAAATCTAACAACACCACCATCATGCTTCTTCAAACTTACAAATTTATTTTTTATCTCTAGTCATATGATGTGAACAACCACTATCTATGACCCATTCAGATTTCTTTTCAACTTGAGATACTAATGCTTTTTCCTCATGCATAGGCTCATCATCCTTAATAGAAATGAATCCAATTTCATCAAAGTTACCATCCTCATCATCAAATATTCCTTCACTAGCATAATAGAATTCCTTATCCTTTGAGAATTTAGACTTGAAAAATTGACGTTTGTGCTTTGGAATACTTGTAGGACATCTAGATGAAAAATGACCGATTTTATTACATGAAAAACATTTCAAAGGTAATTTTCCTCCAAACTTACCCTTACCTATCTTTTCTCTTTAGGAAATTAGTGCAACAATTTCATCTAGCTTCCTTTCTTCTTCGTGTATTTATTCCCATTCATCAGCATAGGCTCCAAGTTCTTCTCTTAGATCATTACTTCTTGTGATTGCATTTCCAGCTAAGGTCTTCTTGTTCTTATGCACACTTGCTTTGAATGCTGACTCAACTTTAGGTAAAGTGTCTCCCAATTTTGTGGCCTCAAATCTAGTTAGTTTTCCAATCAACATCTCTCTGATGAATTTTGGTGTTAAAGGTATGATCTCCTCTATAGCCTAAACCTTGGTTCTGTATGCAGATGTCAAAGATCTCGGTATCTTTGCAATTACTTCTTCTTCACTGTAAGTTCCTCCAGAGTTCCTAATACCAGTCACAACCTCAGTAATTCTTTGTGCATATGCTATGATGTTATCATCTTTGAGCTCATTTTTAATGATTCCATCTTTGTCTTCCAGTTTGGTAACTTTGCTTTCTTTGTAAATCTGTCTTCAACATATAGTTCTTCTAGTCTTGTCCAGATTTTTTGTGTAGAATCCAAGTCCTTTACTTCAGTGACTTCTCCTTATGATAGAGCATTGATTAGGTATTCCCTTACAACCATATTACATGAAAATAGCTTCTTTTCATCTTCAATGGCCTTCTCTAATTCATCCTAAGTCACTAACTTTTCTTTCTTCTTTGTGATCATCCAGTAGTCAAGTCCTAGACACATCAAATGTGTTCTCATCTTGTTCTGCCAACTGTCAAAGTTTTTAGGATCAAACTTCAGACTATCCTTCCTATAGTAAGTCATCTTCAAGATCACCTCAAGCTGTTAAAATTTCTCTCTGAGGACTAGTAGCTCTGTTACCAATTGTTAGGAATAACAATCCATACGACAACTGAGAAGGCGGGTGAATCAGTTGTAGTATAGATTATAAAACTTTAAACTTTATTAACCATATCAGAAAATGTAGATAATAACATAGTAATAGACAACACCATAACACAAGATTTTTTGTTGAGGAAACCTTGTTAAAGGTAAAACCTCGGTGGGAATTAACACCCACAAATAATGTACTGAGAGTATAGTATCCATGTTAAAATATATTAGCCCTATTAGGAGCTTGTTACAACATTATAGTTACAGTCTCTATTAGGAGACAGACCCTGTTAGGAGTCAAAGGAAATAGTAGGCTCACTGTTAAGGCACGCTTCCCAAATAAGGTTAAACCCACCCTCAAGGCTTTACAATTTGCATCAAGTGTATACAACAAATACACAATCTAGTGAACTATCTGATAGCAACTATCTTTGCTTCACCAGTTCCAATGAAGTATCAACACTGCTCTCTATCTAGCAGTCAAGCTTCATAGCTTCACAAATATCTACTCTTCTCTTTCTCTACCACACTTTTCACAAAATGAAAATATCACTCATATATACCCTTTTACAATAACCCATTATGTCGGCTAGTTAAGCTTTCCTACTACATAATTAACTAGGTTGGCCAATTAAGGCTTCCCATCATAAAAATAATTACATAATCCCTTGCTAAGATAAAAATGGTAACTATAAAAAGTATACAACATTTACAATTCATCACAAATACTTCTAGATCTGCAATCCACTCTCATAATTAATTTCCACATGTTACAAGTCTAAAGTTAGCCAGGAAATAGGTCTTCTCCAAAACACACACCATAGATGATGTCATCAGTACCCAAACAAAAATCAAACTCAACCTAGTTCACTATCATATGTCAGTTCTATATTAATAACCTTGCAACATCTGAAACATCTTCCTCAGTAAGATATACCCGAAACATAGAGGCCTTCTCTTTCCAGAATCAGAGTTGTAGTCTAGAAAAATAGTCTTCACCAAATGAACTGTAACATCCACATAATGTAACATAAATTCAAGCGACCTTAGGAGTAAGGTTAGGACACAGCCTTCTACATAAATCCAACTTCAATCCTTCTGAATCATCTGTAAAGTGTACGTACACTTGTTCTAGTTAAGTAGTTAGTATGTCTTCTCCATAGAAATATATGTTGACATCAGTGACAAAACATGAATATCAATAGCACGATCAATAACCAAAACTGATATCATCCAATAGGTTGGCCTTATTCAACAACTCATTGCATCTCCTTCTATTTTGGTGCTATTGAATAGTTCAGCTTCTAATCTATTTTATTCCCTTTAGAGGGCTTCGCCAAGGGGACCCCATTTCCCCCATCCTCTTTGCCATCATAGATGAAAGCCTAGGGTGAATGTTCTCTAAATGGGCCCTAGAGGGTTTGATTCAGGGGCTTCTCCCTTTGTCCTCTTGTCCACCTAGCTCCCACGAGCAGTTTGTGGATGATACAGTGCTTATGGGATCCTCCTCTATAAAAGAAGCTAAAGCAATCAAGAAGGCTCTAGATACCTATTCCTCAGCTACTAGTCAACTTATAAAATGGGACAAAAGTTCCCTCTTTTTTGTCAACACCCCTCCTTAATGTCAGTAGAGAATGGTGACTATCCTTGGTTGTACTATTGAAAATTTCCCCTCCAGCTATTTGGGTCTCCCAATGGGTCTGAAACCTCCAGATTCTTTCTAGAATGTGATTGTGGATAATTTAAACAAAAAACATGTTGGATGGAAAGGTACCCTCCTCAACAATGCTGGGAAAATCCTTCTACTCAAGAGTTCCCTCGAAAATCTCCATGTTTATACATTGAGCGTCTTCAAAATCTCCTCCAAGATTGGTGATATTATTGAGAAGATCCAGAAAAGATTCTTGTGGTCTGGCACTAAATAGAAAAATAGAATCCACCTTGTGGCTTGGGAGAAAGTGTGCAAGCCTATTAAACATGGGGGCCTTGGCATCAAAAAAATTAAGGACATTAATATTGCTCTCCTAGCTAAGAAGTGTTGGAGAAATTTTTGAGAAGAAAAAGGTTGGAATAAAATCCTCAAGTCTAAATATATGTTCGCCACTCCCTCTATTGAATATTTCCTATCCTCTCTTATCTCACTTCAGGGTTCTATGATTTGGAACAACATCTTGAGAGCTAGACCTCTTGCACCTAAAGGAGCTCAGTGGAAAGTGGGCAATGGGAAGAAAATCAATTTCTAGGAGGATCCTTGGTTTAGGGATAAACCTCTCATCCAGTACCCCAGAATGGCTCATTTTGTAGAGATCTGTACTCTCAGAGTTGGGTGTAAAGTTGTTGATTACTTGAAAGAAAACAAATGGGTTAATCTGAGTGACATAGACCCTCTTTTGAATTTTATTAACCTGGATCTTGCCCCCTAGGTTATTAGAGCTAATTGTGAAGATGAAATTGTTTGGACCCCTAATTCAAATGGTAAATTCTCAGTGGCCTCTACTTATTTGATGATCTCCCCCCTTGGTGAGTAAAATTAATTTTTTCTAGCTTTATACAGGAAAAAATCCTTACTATAGAAAATCTGACCAAAAGAGGTTGGATGATCCCCAATAGATGCTACCTTTGCATGAAAGATGCTGAGTTGTCATCTCACCTCTTGTTTCATTGTCAATTCTCTAGGGATATCTGGAGGTTTGTGTTGCAGCATTGGAAAGTAAGCTGGGTGTTCCCTAATACAATAAAAGATTTCCTGGACCAATGGAGATCTCACATCCCTCACCAATTGGGAAAAATTGTTTGGAATTTTATTTCCCCTCATGTCATATGGAGGATCTAGAAAGAAAAAAATGACAGGATTTTCATAAACAACACCTCTACTCCCTACTTGATCGGATCCAAAATAATTAGAAGCATAATTGAAAATACTAAAATTTCTTGTGATCTAAAACCTAAATTAATGGAAGGGAACTTTAATATGGATGTTATTGAGCACTGGAACTTTGATTCAAAGCTTAAGCCCTCTCCTTCTTCCCGTGAATTTATTGTCCGGAGCTCCCCTTTGCTAGGATGGCACAATGTGAATTTTGATGGTGTGGCTAAAGGAAATCCTGGCATTGCTAGATGTGGGTGTATTGTCAAAAATGCTAAAGGTGGATGCATTGTTTCTTGTGCTATCCCTATTATATTTTAAACTAGTCATGTGGTTGAAGCTACGACGGCCCTCTATTCTTGCAAATTAGCAAAAAGACATAATTGCTCAAAACTGTGGTTAGGAGGGGACTCTATGAACTCAATTAACTGTATTAATAGAATTCATCCCCCCTCTTGGAATACAGGTCACATCATTGATCAGATAAAAAATTTGTTAGCTATTTTTGAGATCACTCATGTCAGTCACTCTTTAGAGAGTTGAACTTTGTGGCAGACAGCCTGGAGAATGAGGGTGTTTTAAGTGTTGACGTAAGAAATTGGCAAGGTAACCAAGGATTAAAAAATGATATCCTAAATCTTCTAAGGTACAATCAAATCCACCATAAACCTAGAAATATTACTTATGATGATGGAAATAAAGGATAGTAATCAGAGTTGCCTCAAATTTGAGCCTCACACGCACGATAGCAAGTGCAATAATTATAACATTTATGGGATAGATGTTATCATTTCTTTAAAAAGGTGGCATTTGCCCATTATTCTCTCACATAGCTCTCATCACACTCATTCTATGTGATTTCTTGATTTCTGGGTTACTGCTAAAATGTGAGGCAAGTTGAAATGAGAACCCTCTATCCAAATGGAAAAAAAGAGGTTCAGGTCTGGAAGAGACTCCAGGAAGGTAGGGTCATGGATTATATGGAGAGACTCCATGGTTATGATAAGGATATCTCTAAGGATTTCATAGACAGCTGGGAAAATGGCAAGGTGACTATTTGTGGTAAGACCTTCTGCATTTCTGAGAAAATCTCTGGTTTGAAATATTATAGAAGTGGGGTTATGGCTAAAAATGCTACTAGAATGTACCCTAAGACCCAGGAGGAAAGAGATTTACTTGTCAAACAAAAGGGGGATTATGTCTTGTGATGTCATATGAAGCTCTTTTGGGCTAAAATGGTTAAAGCTATCATTTAGTACTTTACCCTTGAGGGTCGGAACACTAGGGTTTATAATTTCCATTTCATGTTGGTTAACCATTTCCGCTACAATAGGAAAATTTATTTTCCCTATTTTCTGCTAAAATATTTTGGTAACAACATTATGGAAAATAGAAATAATGTTGAGAAGCCTATTCTCCACGATGGGCTTATTCTCCTGATCTATGAGTATGCAAATTTTAAGTTGAAGGATAACACCTAGGCTGAAGGTTCAAACAGGGGAAAGAAGGGAAAAAGACCTATGGTGAATGAGAGTAACACTCCAAGAAAAAAGAGAAAGGGTAAAGCAAGAAATTTGGGGTTGACCCTACTAAGATCCTCACGAAGGAGGATGGAATGAACACAAAAAATGAACCAGAGGCTAAGGGGAAGGTAGATAGAGGAGATAAGGGTGAGGTGGCCAAGTTCCTCTCAGAGGAAACAGGTATGGAAATAGGGGAGGATACAGAATCCCTTGAGCAGAAAATCACTAGCTCCTCTGAGGAGATGGATAGCGATAGAAAAGATAGTTCTGAGGACAAGGAAACTAAAGGATAGGAAGGAAAAAAAGTGTCGGAGGAGCCTAGAACCCAAGGTGAGGTGGGAACTAAAACCCCTAAGAAGAAGAATATCGAGTTGAGCCTGAAAAATAAAGAGAAGGCCAACCCTAACATCACTCCTATTTTGGTGAATTACGTTGATTCTCACTCTAATGAGGGTAAGATTTCCAGGGATACCTCTAAAAAATTAGAGGGTAATAAAATGCAAGAAAATAACAAAAAAGATAATGAGAAAGCTGGTGGCAGCAATGAAAATGAGACAGAGAAAAGCCAAGAACCTACAAGGTTTATGCAGGTTGTTAAAGAGTGGGCTAAGATGGATTATCAGCTAAACTCTTGGCTTCTTGCTGAAATAAGAGACATCAATGGTAGGTATGATGATCTCCAAGATAGAGTGAATAAGATTGCTATCCTGATGGAAGAACCAGTGAGTAAGGCTACAAAGAATAATGAAACTCAAGAGAAAGAAATGAATAAAATACTGTTAGAGAAGCTTGAAATTAGAATTAATGTAGTGGTTAATTTCTGCTAGCGTACAACTAAAATTTGCATTTAGAGTATTGAAAATACTCTCATCCGTATGATGAAAAACAACTATGTAGGCATGAAGGTGACTGATAGAAACTTATGGGTGCTTATCTCGGTGTTGAATGGGAACACTACCCCCATCATAGTGGATGATGATACTTCTATTAACTCAAGCATTGTTGGCCCAGGGACTCGGACTAGGGCAAGTGCTAAAAAGGTGAAAACAGGTAGCACAAAGTAAATAAAAGATCTCAGAGAGGCTATTTAAAAGCACAAAAATGTGATGGCTGACTGTGCTGAGATTATGGAAAAATAGAATTAACTGTGTTTTGTGGTTGGTTTTCTTTTTGTCTAGGTTTCATCTTTTGAATGGTTGTTAATGCTGGAGGGTTCTTAATGTTTCTATCATTTACCCCCAGTTGTTTCTCTTTGTTGTCTATTTCTCTTTTTGTAGTGTTGGTTCCTGATTATGTTTAGCTTCGTTTGTACAAGGTTATTGTTCCCTTCAAAAACTATTTTAACCTCAATCGAAAACTTACGTAGACCAAAAAAATCAAAACCACAAAAGAAACAACATAGGCTAGAATGCATTGGACACCCACTCATTCTTGCAAGAAAGCACTCATAGTTTCATTGTAGACTACCATCCCTCTCACATGATGTATCACTTTTTCTCTCCGCTTCAAATCTTCAAAAATAGATTCTGATTGATGTTTAGCATTCTCAAGGTGTTTATTTCACTTAATACATAAATCCAATTAAAAATAGGAACCTCAAGAACATATCACTAGGTATTTTTAACATAATTTTTTTAAAGATAGATATGCTAATATTACTCTTTGTGTGTGTGTGTGTGTGTGTGTGTGTGTGAGAGAGAGAGAGAGAGAGAGAGAGAGAGAGAGAGAGAGAGAGAGAGAGAGAGAGAGAGAGAGAGAGAGAGAGAGAGAGAGATGTCATCTTATTTATTTAAAAGTTTTATACTTTCTTTAGAATTGTTATAGAGTGGGGGATATGGTTTATTTAGATTAATTAAGATTCTTTTTCTTATATATTTATATTAAATATATTTTAGTATTATATACATATTTGAATGTTAGTAATTTATAGACAGATAGAGAAAGAAAGAAGGGTAGACCTTTGTGTCATTTTGTTTTTAATTAAAATTTATTTTTATTTGCTTAAGATTTAATACATAAAGAATCATATATGTTGTTCTATTTTTATAATAATATGTTAGTTATATACACTATAAAGAAAATATATTTAAACATATTTACTATATAAGGCTTTTTACATAATTTTACAACATGTTTTCAATGTAATAATTGAACAAAAATATTTTAAAATACATAAATTTTAATAGTTAAATTGTATATTGCAATTCATATCACCAAGATTCATATATTTTTAAAGTATTGTTGCCGAATTCATATATAAAAATGAAGTCAACTTAAAAGAATATTCATTTTCCTTACATATGGGACATAAATAAAATAGGGGCACACATATAATAATGTTGGCATATTAGGTTTCATCATCAATAATGTTTTTCAAAGATACTCTTAGTGATGGAATTTCAACCTCAAGGGGTAAGATGGCATCAAAGCTATAGACAAGAGAGTATGGAGTGGCACCAGTGGGGGTGCGAATGCTAGTTCTACAGGCCCAAAGAGATGGATTCAGTTGTAGGTGCTAGTCTCAGCCAAAATCATTGACAGTATTTTGAAGGATCTTCATTATTTTTTTAGTAGACGCCTCCGCTTGACTGGTGCCTTGTGGATGGTAAATGTTGGAAAATACATGACAAATTTTGAACTTCTCACAAATCTTGGTAACATCCTTATTTTGAAATTGGCTACTAGTAATGATAGATAAAGGAACTTCATAGTGGAAAATGATATAATTCAGAATGAATTTTGAAACTTTATTTCCTGTGATATATGTCATAGGGATAGCCTCCACCCATTTGGTAAAATATTCAATGGAAATTATGATATACTTGTGTCCATCATAAGAGGGTGGTCTAATATTTCCTACAAGATCAAATGCCTATTGAGAAAAAGGGCCATGGAGAAGCAACCGGCTGCAGATCTTGCACTGGAGCATGAATCAAGTTGCCATGGATCTAGAATTTATAACACTTTTTAGAAAACTTGTGTGCATCTTTCTACATGGTGGGCCAATAATATCCAGCTCTTACTAGCTTCTTAGCAAGACTTAAACCATTAAAATGTCCTCCGCAAATACCATCGTAGACCTCATGTAAAATAGTGTCATCCTCTCGCGAATTGAGGCATCTGAGGAGGGTTTGGTGAAAAGCTCTCCTATAGAGGGTATCACTAATGATGACATATCGAGCGGCTTGATGGATAAGGGATTGATTTTTTATTTTAGACAAGGTAGGAGGTAAGCTCTGGGCATGTAGGTAAACATAAATATCTTGGTATCAAGAGGAATTAGGACCAACAATAACACACATGAGCTTAGATTATGGAATATGAAATGCCAATAGGAAGAAAAAAATGCTCGATGAGAAATTCACATCATTCTTCATTGTTTGGCATGTCAATCATAGAGTCAATAGTATCCATATCATCTGCCTACTTATTGTGTACCCTGGGGAGTTTTTGAAAGCTTATTGTAACAAATTGATCCTTTAGAAATTAGCCAAATGTTTCTAAGGTATCATTTTTTCATATTTTTTTTTATTCATTAGTTACTTGCCGGATGACTAATTGGAAGTTGCCATACACTTTAAGATGTTGAATTTTCCATTGAATAGCAAGCTTGAGCCCAGTAACTAGGGCTTGATATTCAACGATGTTGTTTGTGTAGTCAAATGCAATTCTGTGTGATTTTGGTATTACATCTCCTTGTGGAGTGACAAACATGATGCTTGCTCCTTATCCATGTCTTGTGTGTGAGCCATAAAAATATAGTTGTCATTCATTAGAGTTTGTGAATGTGAAAATAGACTCATCTGGAAATTCTGAGAGCAATGGGTGATCATCTAGAACTGGTGCTTCTGCAAGATGAATTCTATCAAATAGCCTTTAATTTCTTTTTAGTCTACATACTCGTTGTCAAATTCACTCAAGAGAATTACCCATTTGGATAAATGGCCTGGGAGAGCTAATTTTCTTAAAAGATATATCAATGGGTCAATCCAGGACACGAGCATAGTTTTCTGATGTAGCATATAATGTCTTAGTTTCTGTGTTGCAAAAACCATAGAAAGACAAGCTCATTCAATGAGTGAATAATTAAATTCATATCGTACCATTTTTATTCTTATATAATAGATATCTCTTTCTCTTCCCTTTTCATCATGATGTGCTAGAAGAGAACCTAATACAGTTTTTGTAGCAAAAATATATAAGATGAATGGTATTCCTGGAATGGGAGGCATCAAGATTGGAGGATTTAATAGATACTCTTTCAATTTTTGGAAAGGTTCCTCATATTTTTCATTCTAGTAAAAAGTCACACCTTTATACAACAGATTTTTGAATGACTAACACTTGTCTATGAGTTGTGCAATGAACCGGCGGATAGGCTGCAATTTACCTTGTAGACTTCTTAAATTTTCCAGAGTATTAGATGGAGGTACCTCTAAAATAGCTTGCACTTTTTCATGATCCACTTCAATACCTCTTTAAGAAATAATATACCCCAGGATTTTTCTAGAAACGACTAAAAACACACTTTTGGGGATTTAAGCGAAGATTATATCTTCCCATTCTCTCAAAACATTTGTCCAAAATGCTTAAATGATATTTTCTAGTAGTAGTCTTGTAGATTAGGTCATCAACATAATCTTCCTTTAGGATATGCATGAAATCATGAAAGATTATAGTCATTTCTTGTTGATATGTTGCTCTGGCATTCTTGAGGCCGAAGGGATTGACATTCTAATAGTAAATTCTCCAAGGACATGTGAAAGTTGTCTTTGGTTGATCATTAGCAGCTATTTAGATTTTATTATAACTAGAGAAACCATCCATCAGTGATAGCATTTCATATCCTGCAGTCATATCTAAAGTGATATCAATATTAGGTAATGAGAAATCATCTTTAGGGCATGTTTTATTTAGATCACAAAAATTAGTGCATATGCTTATGCCCCCAGTGTGTTTTTTGATAGGTACTAGGTTGTAAATCCAGTCTCCATAATCTATGGGTTTCCTAAAACCAAAATCCAATAACTTTTTCAATTCTGGCTTTACCAAAAGGGCTACTCAAGGATGCATTTTCCTTAATTTATGTTTTACTGGTTTCACACTTGGATTCAAAGGTAGGTGATGAAGAACTAATTCTAGATCCAAACCAAGCATATCAGTGTAGGGATAGGCAAAATTATTATTTCTTTCAAGATGGAATATGATAAATTCTTCCTTTTCTTCTTGTGATAGTGAAGCTGCAAAGTGTATGATTTTTGGGTTATTCGGCATTCCTAGTTGATTTCCTCGGTCATTTCAATTAGAAATGATGACTTCTTCTTTTATGGGGGTATGTCCAATATTCCTTCCTTGGGCACCTCAAAGAGGTTTTCACCCTCGGATGCGTCCTTTATTTTTACTTTTGTATGGTCTATTGGCGCCTTTCAGTTTTTCACCAAAAGATCTATTCTTTTATTTTTTTCTTTTTTAACTTTATCATTTTCACTTTTGCGACTAGAAGATGGAGTTGACTCCCCAAAATATGTTGTGGTGACAAGGTCAATAGAGAATCCTTCTTTATTATCACTAGATGGAATGCCTTCTCAGAGCTCAAAGAATTTTGCTATTGCTTCATCATTTTTAAAGCAATCTAAGCTCGGTGATCCATTTTATCCCAATCAATAAGTTCAAGGTAGACCAATGTGATGTCATCGTTGGTAGTGCAAATGTTTTTAAATCCAGGGGTAAGGGAAAAGATATAAAGACCAGTGTCATCAGAGTCAAAGTTCACGTCGGGTTCACCAAACATAAGACCATAAAAAGGCATAGAATATATATTAAGGAAACCACAAAACCCTAACCAATATGCAAACCAATCTTATCTACCATAAAAGTCATTTGAAATGAGAGTATAAAAATAAAGCATAAAATCACTCAAAACCCCCTTCAAATGTAGCTTCCATGTTCTCCTTTCTTCTCCATTGAAAGTGAATTAATGTTGCTCTTTGCCTTGAAAAAATTCACTTACAAGTTGAAAGAAATATAGTGATAATGAGAATACTAGGAGTGTGGTTAACAAAAAGAAGACAAAAGGAGCTCAATTTATAGAAGATGAGAGCTCAAATTGTAAAATTAGTAATTAGATGTGCAAAAGGGAAATTGTCATAAACTATAACAATTGGCAAATTTGAAAGAGGAAATTTGTCGTTAAATATGACAACTTATGACAAATTGAATGTACAATTAAAAATTAGTGAGTAAAAAAAAATGAAATTTGTCATAAACTATGAAAAATATGACAAAAGAAAGAAAGGAAAATTTTCATAAACTATGAGAATTATGATAAAAGAGAAAAAGGAAAATTGTCATAAACTATGACAATTTATGAAAAAAAGAAAAGGGAAGGTGGAGGCTAGAATTTAGGAAGTGGAGGCTAGAAAAGAGGGATGAGTGGATAATTGATTTTTAAATTAATTCCACTCATGTTAGTAAATCAAGAATTAGGAAATATGAAAAATTAGAAAATTAGAAATTAGGAAATTAATACTAATTCCCAAATTTCAATTTATAGAAGATGAGAGCTCAAATTATAAAATTAGTAATTAGATGTGCACAAGGGAAATTGTCATAAACTATGACAATTGGAAAATTTGAAAGAGGTAATTTGTCATTAAATATGACAAGTTATGACAAATTGAATACACAATTATAAATTAGTGAGTAAAAAAAGGAGATTTTTCATAAACTATGACAAATATGACAAAAGCAAGAAAGGAAAATTGTCACAAACTATGACAAATATGACAAAAAAAAGAAAGGAAAATTGTCATAAGCTCATGTTAGTAAATTAGGAAAATTAAGGGTGAACCCACAATAGTGGGTTAAACTTTTTCCGAGGAAGGAATTCACCCCCAAAAGTGTGACTCAAGAAAAATTAAAAGTCACTTTCGATCAGAATCGACAAATACTTTCGATCATAAGTGAGTAACTTATGATCAAAAGTTTGTAAGTTACTTTCGATCGAAAGTAAGTTAGTAATTCGATCAAAATTAATCACTTACTTTCTATCGAAAGTCATTTGAGTTTTTATGTGGTGGGGTTTTTAACCTGCCGAAACAGTCATTTTCACTATTTCGGCTGGGTTGAAAGTAGCGTAAGGGGCTTCCAAAATTTTGAACATTATTTTCAATAGGTATTTTATAGTTATATTTGCATTTTTTATTGTTTTTAATATATATACTAGTATATATAAATTTATAATCTATGTATATATGTGTATATATATGCATATATATGTATATATATACATATATATATACATATACATACATATACATATAT
>MU228109.1:408488-422488 GCA_018584345.1 Thuja plicata
ACTACTAAGAGACTAAATTGAGAGAGAGAGAGAGAGAGAGAGAGAGAGATGTGTACTTTTTTGGGATTCTAAAGGTTGTACTTGTTGAGCTTGTTGACCTTGCGATGACCCTTCTCCAACTTCTAAAGGTTGGGCTTTTTCACCTTGTGATAACCCTTCTCCAACTTCATAAGGTTGTGCTTATTGATAATTTCTTGCATACAAATATTTAATTAGGTCTTCTTTATCAAATTAGGTATTGCAATATCATGCTTACATGTTTCATTAAGACAATTCATAATCATCAACTTAAAATATGGACAAAGAGAGAGATAAAGAGATATAGACATGTACCTTGTTTATTCTGATAATATCTTTCCCGAGCTTCTTCATGTAGTCTATGTTCAGTATCTTCTGAATAATTTCATGCACTCTTATTTAGCCTTCTATTTTTATTTCCCGTCACAAGTTGCAGAATTGTCTTCTTTTTCAAATTGAAAAGTATTTTGCGACTTTTGAATTAACAAGATGACAAAAACATATATTTATTTATATTTAATCGTTCTAAACCTGAAACAACACCAAAGAGGCTGACATAGGTTTCTATCGAAAGTCATCTTTGACTTTCGATAGAAACTGAACACTTTTGATTGAAAGTGCTTTTCTAAACAGGAAAAGCCAAATCACAAAACTACTTTTGATAGAAAGTAGTTTCTATCGAAACCCACAAAATTGATCCCATCTGTAAAGGCTAACAACAATATGCAATTTTCATGGCTTTGGGGCTCAAGCGCAGGGCTCAAATGGAAGAATAGGGACACCTCCTTTTTCATTGCACAAGTACTCTGAATGAGCTTTCCAACGAATATATATTTGACAAATTTTGAATTAATTAGGTCTATGTATTTTGACGTGCATCAGATGTAGGTTTTTTATCAAATATAAAATTCCATGTTTGACATTCAATGAAAAATAGTAGAAAATAGAAAAAAAAAATTGAAAAATAACAGTGCCCTCCGGTTTTGAGTCTTCTTAAGGTATGTCAGCTACGCAATTAAGGTATGTCAAAATTACGGTTCACTCTACTTCAAATGTTCATAAAATATGCAATAATCATCGTAATGTTGTCAAACCAATTTCATGCCCTCCGTATGGATGTTACAAAACCAAATTTGAAAGAAGCACATTGATATATATTTTAGAAAAAAAGTTATGTTGTACGAAGTCATTGTACCTTTTTGAAAATGATGTTTTCAGCAACATAGCAGTTTTAGTGTGAGAAAAAAAACCATTAAAATCAATTAAAAATAAATAAAAAATATATATTTAGAATCTAGACAGAAAATCCTAAAAGACTCTAGTTTACTTCATCTTCCGATTTTAAACAGTTTAACGACAATATGCATCCGACTGTGAATGTTTTTCTCAAAATGTAGACTTCAATGTCTGTTTAGGCAAAAAAGTGTAAACCACTATTGTGGCATCACCCTCTAATTAGGTCTAATTGGATCTAATTAGGTCCTAAAACCTTCTAATTGGATATAATTAGGTCCTAAAGGGTCTAATTGGATCATGATGGGTCTAATTGGAACTAATTAGGTCCTAAAGGGTCTAATTGGATCTAATTAGGTCCTAATACCTTCTAATTGGATATAATTATGTCCTAATGGGTCTAATTGGAACTAATTAGGTCCTAAAGGGTCTAATTGGATATAGAATTAGATTCTAATACCTCCTAATTGGATATAATTGTGTCCTAATGGGTTTAATTTGATCTAATTATGTCCTAAAGGGTCTAATTGGGTCAATTGGATCTAATTAGGTCCTAATACCTTCTAATTGGATCTAATTAGGTCATAAAGGGTCTAATTGGATCGTAATGAGTCTAATTGGAACTAATTAGGTCCTAAAGGGTCTAAATGGATCTAATTATCTCCTAATGGGTCTAATTGGAACTAATTAGGTCCTAAAGGGTATAATTGGATCTAATTCGGTCCTAATACCTTCTAATTGGATCTAATTAGGACCTAATGGGTTTAATTGGATCTAATTAGGTCCTAAAGGGTCTACTTGGATCTAATTAGGTCCTAATAGCTTCTAATTGGATTTAATTAGGTCCTAAAGGGTCTAATTTGGTTTAATTGGATCCATTTAGGTCCTAAAGGGTCTAATTGGATCTAATTAGGTCCTAATACCTTCTAATTGGATATAATTACATCCTAATGGGTCTAATTGGATCTAATTAGGTCTTAAAGGGTCTAATTGGGTCTAATTGGATCTAATTAGGTCCTAATACCTTCTAATTGGATCTAATTAGGTCTTAAAGGGTCTAATTAGGTCCTAATGGGTCTAATTGGAACTAATTAGGTCCTAAAGGGTCTAATTGGATCTAATTAGGTCCTAATACCTTCTAATTCGATATAATTATGTACTAATGGGTCTAATTGGATCTAAATAGATCCTAAAGGGTCTAATTGGGTCTAATTAGATCTAATTAGGTCCTAATACCTTCTAATTGGATCTAATTAGGTCCTAAATGATGTAATTGGATCTAATTAGGTCCTAAAGTGTCTAATTGGATCTAATTAGTTCCTAATACCTTCTAATTGGATATAATTAGGTCCTAAAGGGTCTAATTGGATCCTAATGGGTTTAATTGAGTCTAATTGGATCTAATTAGGTCTGAAATGGTCTAATTGGATCTAATTAGGTCCCAAAGAGTCTAATTGGATCTAATAAAGGTCATAAAGGGTATAATTGGCTCTAATTGTGTCTAATTAGCTCCTAAAGGGTCTAATTGGATTTGATTAGGTCTTAGGTCTAATTGGGTCTAATTAGGTCATAGGTCTAATTGGATCTAATTCTAGGTCTTAGGTCTATTTGGATCTAATTAGGTCTTAGGTCTAATTGGGACTAGTTAGGTCTTAGGTCTAATTGGGTCTACTTAGGTCCTAGGTCTGATTGTATCTAATTAGGTCTTATGTCTAATTGGATCTAATTAGGTCTTAGGTCTAATTGGGGCTAATTAGGGTCTAATTGGATCTAATTAGGTCTTAGGTCTAATTGGGTCTAATTAGGTCTTAGATCTCTAATTAGGTCTTATGGTTAATTAGGTCATAATTACCTATCTAATTATGACCTAATCAAGGTCTAATTAGGTAGGGTTCCTAGAGTTTAGGGTCTTAGGTCTAATTATGTCCTAATAGGTCTAATTAGGTCTTCTTTATCAAAGTAGGTCTAATTAAGAATTACAATATCATGTTTACATGTTTCATTTTGTAACATAAGAAAATGTTACATAAATATTTTTTTGTGTATGAAAAAGGTGGTGTTGTGAATATGTGTGAAGAAGGTAAGATTTTCCTCTTAATCCCAAATTTCTTAAAGGGAACATCCAAATTGATTAACCCTAAAGAAAGGATCAATGCATAAATGAATCAACCTATTAAGGATAGGGATAAAGAGAAAAACCCTAATTGCCATTTTATAGAACAGAGTGTGATAGATTTGGCAAGATTAATAACTTTAATTGAAATGAATATGAGAAAAGTACTAACCTTGAGATGTTGTAGATCTGAAGAATTCTATTTTTGGGGGTCTGCACTTAGTTTCTGGAAAATCTAAGACTAGATCTGGAATAGAAATGCAGAGACAAACAAAACCTAGAAATCTTTTTCTGTTCTAACATAGTTTCGATTTGTACCCTCAAGTCAATGTCACCATTGACCAGGAATTTCCAATTCTAACCTAGGGTGGAATTGACCTAAAAAGTCTCAGACTGAAAATCTATTTTTGGTTCCTAAATGTTTGTCGAAAAGGATATCTAAATCTGTACTCCAGTTTGCTATTCCAAACCTGTACCTACAAGAAAAATGGATTTGTTTGTTGGGGGGGGGGGGGGGGGTTTCCTTAGTCACACCCCAATTTATGAATTAACCTTGGAATCAATAATTGAAATAAATAATTCTAGCAAGTAGTAGAAGTAAATCTAATAATTAAGCTATGATATTCAATAGATATGCAATTGTATTTTGAATGTAAACAAGTATGTAAATATGAAATCTTGGACTCAATTAGAAACCATAAACCTCCATGATTGTATGCTTGGAATCCACCTTGAAGAGAGAATGAAAAAGGTCTTTGAGGATGCACAAAGGATTTTGAAGGAAGATCACAACACTATGATGGATAGATCTAGGGCTTGAATGATGAATCTTGAATGTTTGAACCAAATCCCTTCAAAGGCTTGAAAGCTTGAATCCTTGATCTTCAATGGAGAACTTGAATGCTTGAGAGGAATACTTCAACACTTTGAAAGCTTGAAAACATGTAGAACAATGGATGCTTGAACTTTTTCTTGATAACTTCTTGCTTGATTTGATAATTTGTGCTTAACCTTTCTTAGTGCTTCACTGTTGCAGAGGCAACCCTGAAAGTATTAATTTGTCATCATTATGGTTTTAAATTATTTACAAATGTAAGAATGAAATGCTAAATGGGTGAAGGACCCCAAAAGAGTTAATATCTTATCATAATTATCTAAATTTATGCAAAATCATTAAAACTAATGAAAAATGTGTAACCAAACTAAGCAAGAAATGATTTGTAACCATCAAGAGGGTCTTTAGATAGACATCTCATTATGTAATCGAGAGGGAGTCAAGAGAGTGAAAGAGAGGAGTTGGGATAAAGAGTAAATAGAAGAGAGAAAAATCAAAATGGCTCTCTGGCAGCAGCCAGAGAGCCATTCATTTGTAAAAGCTGAAAGAATGATAATGAAATTGTTGTTAGTTGTTTTTGAGTCATCTCTCTATCATTGATATCAATGTTGTTTATGCAATTGGTTTGGTTATTTGGTATTGTTTATGTAAATTGATTTTGCAGATTCTTGTTGGTCACCATATGTTGATGTTTTGGTTCGTTCTATGAAAGGATTCAATGCAGAACTCAATCATGTTTCAAAGTTTCCATTGTCGATTTGTGACCATGTGATTTTGAGTATATGTTAGCAACGAACATAATGAACCATTTTTGACTTAAATATTCCTCTTTGCTCATGACTCGAGTTTAAACAACCATATTTTGGGACAATAATGGTCATTCCATTTAGTAAAGAATTAGTTTTAAAACCATTTGTACATTATAATGAGTAATGGTATCTGAAATGGTTTTCCAAAGGACCGTTATTCAAGATAGTGATGATGTCAGATACGATTATCATGGAGGTCTGTTGCAAGGTTGTTGGTAAATGGAATGGCCTGACAGTTATGGAAAGATCATCATATTTCAACCATTGTATGGCTCGGCATTTGTTAATGCAAAAAGGTGGCAGACTTTGTAAATGCATGGTCATGTTGTGTTCAGCCGAGAGATATGGTGTCTTGACAGTTACTAAGAAATGTCTAAGAGAGAGATAGCTCGGTTTGCAGAATTGGTGGTGCTCAAAGAAGCTGACGAGGAAGTCATGAAGTGTTGGCTTGCTTTTCTAATGGAAAAGGTGGTGAATCAAGGCATGTTGTTCATTGAACCACAGACCCTTGTGATCATAGAAAGAGGGGAGTATTATTCTGGAGTGCATATTATTATGTTAAGTTGATATATTGAGTTGATGAGATAGATTAAACAATAGTTCATGGAGCAAGATTGTAAGTTGATATTGTCATATCGACATTATCATGATCAGGTTTTGGGTGTCATTATAACGGTGACAAGAATATTTGGTCATGTGGAGATCGTAGGCACACAATACTCATCAAATATCAATGCATAGACATAATGAAGGATTATGAAAAAGTCTAGAAGCCTCTAAAAATGAAGTTTAAGCTGGAAGAGAAAATGTAATTTGAAGAGATTTGGGCATCTTCGAAGCAGATTCAAGAAAGATAATGGAGAATATGAATATTTGAAGACTGCATCGATACCCTCTACATCAGAATGGTATCAGATCTCAGAAGGTTTTGAGCATGTGGATTGGATCTACACCAGGTGGCATTATAATTATTGTTTTGGTTCTTGTTACAAAGTTTTATGGTTGCAGATTTGGTGCCAGTTCATTCAGCTACAAGTGGGTGGATAGGGAGGTCTACCAAAGGCCATGGGATGGTCTTGTGTGTCGCCAATAGACTAGGGAGAGAGGCATGAAGGAGTCTCATGTGAGGTACAAAGGTTTTTGTTGCAGCATGGAGGAGTGGACTATGAAATGGGAAGCACCATGGAGGCAGGAATATAAAATCCATTGATAGGAGTCAGAATTGAAAGGAAAGTGAGAGCGCATAGGAAGCGGTGATGCTATGATGCATACAATGAGGCCAACGATTCATTTCCAGTCTCACCAAGGCATTTCCATACGACTTGGAAATATTTAAAAAATGCAAGTATGTTGCAGAGGCAACCCCAAAAGTATTAATTTTCCATCATTATGGTTTTAAATTATGAACAAATGTAACCATGAAATGCTAATGGGTGAAGGAACCCAAAAGAGTTAATATCTTATCATAATTATCTAAATTTATGCAAAATCATTAAAACCGATGAAAAATGTGTAACCAAACTAAAAAAGAAATGGTTTGTAACTGTCAAGAGGGTCTTTAGATAGACATCTCATTATGTAATCGAGAGGGAGTTGAGAGAGTGAAAAAGAGGAGTTGGGATACAGAGTAAATAGAAGAGAGAAAATAAAAATGGCTCTCTGGCGGCAGCCAGAGAGCCATTCATTTGTAAAAGAAGAAAGAATGATAATGAAATTGTTGTTAGTTGTTTTTGAGTCATCTCTATATCATTGATATCAATGTTGTTTATGTAATTGGTTTGGTTATTTGGTATTGTTTGTGTAAATTGATTCTGCAGATTCCTATTGGTCACCATATGTTGATGTTCCTATTCATTCTATGAGAGGATTCAATGAAGAATTGAATTGGGTTTCAAAGTTTCCATTGTCAATTTGTCACCATGTGATTTTGAGTTTATGTTAGAAATGAACGTAATGAATTGGGTTTGAATTATATATTCCTGTTTGCTCATGAGTCGAGTTTCAACAGTCCTATTTTGGGACAATAATGGTCATTCCATTTAGTAAAGAATTGGTTTTAAAAATGTTTTTACATTCTGATGAGTAATGGAATCTGAAATGGTTTTCCAAAGAACTGTTATTCAAGATAGTGATGATGTCAGATACGATTACCATGGAGCTCTACTGCAAGGTTGTTGGTAACTGGAATGGCCCAAGAGTTATGGAATGTAACTCCCTAAATGTGAACTGAAGATCATCATATTTCATCCATTGTATGGCTCGACATTCATTAATGCAAAAAGGTGGTAGACTTTGTAAATGCATGGTCATGTTGTGTTAAGCCACAAGATATGGTGTCTTGATAGTCACCGAGAAATGTCTAAGAGAGAGATAGCTTGGTTTGTAGAATTGGTGGTGCTCGAAGAAGTCAGTGGGGAAGTCATGAAGTGTTGGCTTGCTTTTTGAATGGAAAAGGTGGCAAATCAAGGCATGTTGTTCATGGAACCATAGACCCGCATGATCATATAATGAGGGGAGTTTTATTATGGAGTGGATATTATTATGTTAAGTTGATATATTGAGTTGATGAGTTAGATTAAATTATAGTTCATGGAGCAAGATTGTAAGTTTATATTGTCATATAGACATTATCATGATTGGGTTGTGGGTGTGATTATAATGGTGACAAGAATATTCTATCATGTGGAGACCGTAGGTACGCAATACTCATCAAATATCAATGCATAGACATAATGAAGGATTATGAAAAAGTATGGAAGCCCCTAAAAATGAAGTTTAAGATGGAAGAGAAGATGTAATTTGAAGAGATTCGAGAATATTCAAAGCATATTCAAGAAAGATAATGGAGAATATGCAGATTTGAAGACCACATTGATTTCCTCTACATCATTCACATAGAAAGACATAGAGAAAATGAGAGGAGAAAACTTCCTTTTATATGAATCTAGGGTACAATCTTCTAGAGAGTTATAGATAAGAGAATTAAATTCCAATTATACCTATATCCCTAGGAGAGGACCTATATTAAATATAATTTAAGAATCGTCACTTTGGAACCCAAAATAGTCGACCTAGAAGCACGAAATAAATTTTTGATGACCTTCGACAGCTGACAAACTTCCAGATTTGAAAGGGGGACCTAGGTCAAGGTCAAGGTCAAGTTCAACCTTGACCTATGTCAAGGTTGAGGTCAACCTTGACCCTGAGAGTCAGAACCTTTGGAAAACATGCCAGATGGGAGGGATGGTGCCCGGAGAGGCCCAATCAAGGTTCTAAATAGACACAGAAGTAAGAGAGGATGCAAAAATGAGGGTACAATATGATGGTGGTCAAAAACACCTCCTAAGGAGGGATAAACATTCTTAACATGGAAGTGCTCCCATTTTAAGATGATACATTAAGCCCCCACTTTAGCGGGAGTATGAAAATTGAACATACTCACGGTAAAGTTAGAAGAAAGACTCTGGTGGATCACAACGAGGTAGAACATCACTAATTCAAGGACATGAGCCCCCAGAACAAGGATTATAACTCAACATACATGCATAAATATATGGAAGTAAAGAGAAATTAATCACAGAAAATATACATAACTACATAAGCAAGACAAGAGAAACATTATAGATAACATAGCTTCATGATCTAATCCTACTAGCATGAAAGAGAAAGAGAGAAAAGAGAAAGTGCTTACCTCACCTAGTAAGATGCCCACCTTACCATGAATCAAAAAGGAGGGAGAGCCCAACAGGTTTACCCATTAACTATGCTTTGTAATTGTAATGTGTCTTGTGACAGCTTTTGAAATATCTATAGATCCACATTCTTGTATCACTATGGAATATAAAATGCATGTATTTTAAGGATTTAGAAACTTATGTGTGTTACCTTCCAAGGATTTAGGATATTTTAAAATGTGTATATCTTTAGGATTTAGCAGCTTATGTGTGTTACCTTCTGAGGATTTAGCAAAAAAAAAAATGCGTGTCTCTTCAGGATTTAGCAACATATGTGCGTTACCTTCCAAAGATTTATCATGTTGTAAAATGTAAACTAATGTAAACTATAGTATAAGGGAGACCCTATATATTCCCCCCTCCTTATCATGACTACCCACTAGGTAGGCTAAGGAAGAGAAAAGAGGATACCTACTTGATAAGGTAAGGAGATATCTGACTTAACAACAATATACACTATATCCTTAGCAAAGAGTATTAACCCTTACCTCTAAGAGCATAGATAATTTTGTGAAATGGATATGTCACATATGGAAAAAGGATCCTCAAAGAGGAAGAGATCTTATCATCAAGGGCCCCACCATAGAAGATTGCTTAGGGTAAAATATCATCTTCTAAAGAAAAGAGGGACCAAATATTTAATCATCAAGCCCCCAGCGATGAAGAGGAAGAGGAAGAGGAATGAAGGAGTAAAACTCTCACCCAAAGCAAAGGCAAGAGTTTATAAAGAACATTATTTGCAATATAAAGAAGAGGTGATGAACTACGACAATCACCTCTCATATAAGAGGGTATCCATAGCTCAAAACATAAATCTTTATAAGAAAATAATGTTGTATGATAAATAAATGCCACTAAGCTAAGAAAAGCATATCCTTAGATATAGAAAGAAGGAACATACCTTGCCCCCAAGGGGTGAAAACAAGGGATATATCACACTATATCAAGAGATGTTATAGCTAAGAGATATCTTTACAAAACAGATATCCTAGAAAAGATATCATGAATAATTATGAGTGAAGGAAGTATGTATCATAATAGAAAATTATAGGGATAGAATATAGAAATAATAACCTTGATTAAACTAAAAAATAGTACATGCTAAGAGCAAAATGGATCCTAGAATACTGGAATGAAATACCTCTTTCCCCCCAGTGAAGAGACAAGAGGAGAAAAAAGATCTAATTTATAGAAGAACGAGGGGAATGATCTATATCAAAATTATGAAGAAATTGTAATACTGCACGGGAATGAGATATAATTCCTAAAGAAGATATTTCTCTAACATATACCTTGAAATGCACACAATCAACAAGTAAATGTGTGTTACTATAATGAAAAGGACATCTATATTTAGAGAGAGCATTTTTGGGCATGGGTTTAAAGATTTCTTTCTCAGAATTCATTAATTAGACATACACTTTCTTAGCCACATCTTGAGGAGTATTAGGGTGATCTAAGGAAGGTGTTAGAAGAACATGAAGAGGATGATGGTAGTTAAGATCAGCCACCTTGAATTTAGAAGGCGGGAAACCTATACCATGCATATTTTGTTTAGGGGATGAATGAATTGGGTTTTTAATGCCTTGTTCATTGATACCAAGCCCTAAACCCTTATAGCCTTGTTTATCCACAATAGTATATCTGGTAGTGTACATATCTTGCAAAGCTTCTACGAGAGGTGATTGATTATGGTGTTCATGAGAAAATGTTTTATATGGTGGAACGAGGTTGAGAAGAGGTTTCTTGATTTTTCCCTTTAATATCGTCATGGATCGGATAAGAAGGGGAAGGTAGATGTAATAATTCTTGAACATCGACATCATACACTTTATCTTGAGCCTCATCATAAGTGTGAGAGAAACTAGGAATATAAGATGGAGAAATAAAAATAGGAATATTTGGAATTGGATTAGGATTTATAGGATGAGGATTAGCAAGATTAGGAACTAGATTAGGAATGATAGGATTAGCATTAGGAAGATTAGTAAATGGGGTATCATCTACCCAATTCTTCATGTAATCTAAAAGAGTAATAAGCCCACTACATGAATCCTTAATGAAAGTTTTGAAAGTAGGAAGACTCGTATTAGTTAATCTCAAAATAGCATAAGCAAGTGAAACATGAAAACTAACAAACATGATGAAATGAATGATACTTTCATAAACATCATAAGTACTATAAAGAGATGGTAAAAGACGCATAATGAGAAAAATAGCCATACCCTAAAGCATCTTAAAGATCTTCATAATTAATAAAATGCAAGAAATATTTTTATATTTTTATGAGTATATATACATTTTTTGTTTTTAAAAATGAAAGAGAATAAAAGAAAACTAATTTAGTATGCATTCAAGACCTAGCATAAAAGATGTAAATCTAACACCAAAAAGAAAGAGTTGGCTATCCCGGGGTTACCAAAATGTAACATAAGAAAATGTTACATAAATATTTTTTTGTGTATGAAAGACGTGGTGTTGTGAATATGTGTGAAGAAGGTAAGATTGTCCTCTTAATCCCAATTTTATTAAAGGGAAGATCCAAATTGATTAACCCTAAAGAAAGGATCAATGCATAAATGAATCAACCTATTAAGGATAGGGATAAAGATAAAAAACCTAATTCTCATTTTCTAGAAGAGAGTGTGATAGATTTGGAAATATTAATAACTTTAATTGAAATTAATATGAGAAAAGTACTAAACTTGAGATGTTGCAGATCTAAAGAATTCTATTTTTGGGGTTCTCCACTCAGTCTCTAGAAAATCTAAGACCTCATATGGAATAGAAACGCAGAGACAAACAAAACCCATAAATATTTTTTTGTTCTGACATAGTTTCAATTTGTACCCTCAAGTCAATGTCCCCATTGACCTAGAATTTTTTATTCTGACCTAGGGAAGAATTAACCTAAAAAGTCTCAAATTGAAAATTTGTTTCCAGATCCCCAAAGTTTGCTGAAAAGGGTATCTGAATCTATACTCCAATCTGATGTTCCAAGCCTGTACCAGCAAGAAAAATGGATTTGTTTGTTGGGGGGGGAGGATTTTTCCTTAGTCAAACCCCGATTTAGGAATTAACTTTTAAATATATAATTAAAATAAAGAATGCTAGCATGTAGTAGAAGTAAATCTAATAATGAATCTATGATATTCAATAGATATGCAATTGTGTTTTGAATGTAAACAAGTATGTAACTATGAAATCTTGGACTCAATTAGAAACCATAATCCTCCATGATTGTATGCTTGGAATCCACCTTGAAGAGAGAATGAAAAAGGTCTTTGAGGACAAACAAAGGATTTTGAAGGAAGATCACACCACCATGATGGATAGATCCAGGGATTGAATGATGAATCTTGAATGTTTGTACCAAATCCCTTCAAAGGCTTGAAAGCTTGAACCCTTGATCTTCAATGGAGAAATTGAATTCTTGAGAGGAAGACTTGAACACTTTGAAAGCTTGAAAAATTTTAGAACTATAGATTCTTGAACTTTTTTCTTGATGAATTCTTGCTTGATTTGATAATTCGTGCTTAACCTTGCTTATTGCTTCACATAGAGAGACTTAGAGAAAATGAGAGGAGAAAACTTCCATATATATGAAACTAGGGTACAATCTTCTAGAGAGGCCTACATAGGAGAATTAAATTCCAATTAGACCTATACCCCTAGGAGAGGACCTATATTAAATATAATTTAAGAATCGTCGCTTCGGAACCCAAAACAACCGACCCAGAAGCGAGAAATGAATTTTTGATGACCTCCGGTAGCCGACAGACTTCCAGATTTGAAAGGGGGGCCTAGGTCAAGGTCGAGGTTGTCCTCGACCTAGGTTAAGGTCAAGGTCGACCTTGAACCATGGAGTCAAAACCCTTGGAAAACATTCCAGATGGGACGGATGGTGCCGGGAGAGGCCCAATCAGGGTCCTAAACAGACACAAAAGTAAGATAGGATGCATAAATGAGGGGACAATATGATGGTGGTGAAAAAAAACCCCTAAGGAGGGATAAACATTCTTAACATGGAAGTGCTTCCATTTTAAGACGATAGACATTTTAAGACAAGTCATAACCATCAACTTAAAATATCTAGAGAGAGAGAGATAATGAGATATATATAGACATACCTTATTTCTTATGATAATATCTTTCCCAAGCTTCTTCACGTAGTCTCTGTTCAATCTATTTTGAATAATTTCGTGCACTCTTATTTAGCATTCTCTTTTTATTTCCCATCACAAGTTGCAAAATTTGTCTACTAAATTTTGACAAAATTTGAAATTATTCAATTTCAAAAGTCTTCCTTTTTGAAAATGTGAATTATTCTGCAACTTTCAAATTAGTAACATGATGAAAATATATATTTATTTATATGTAATCATTCTAAACCCAAAATGGCACCAAATAGGCTGACATAGGTTTCTATCGAAAGTTATCACTAACTTTCTATCAAAACTCCTAAATTTCTATCGAAACTGCTTAGGTAAATGACCAGCAACCGTCAAATCATGAAATTGCTTTCGATAAAAAGTAGTTTTTATAGAAACTAAATAGTTTCGATCGAAACTACTTTCTATCAAAACTACTTTCTATTGAAAGTAGTTTCTATCGAAACCTTCTGATTAGGGACCATTTGTAGAGGCTAAAATAAATCTGCAATTTTCATGGCTTCGGGGCTCAAGCGCCCCCGTCAAATGGAAGAATAGGGAGAGGTACTTTTGCATCACACAAGTAATCTGAATGAGCTTTCTAATGAATTTAGATTTGACAATTTTTTAATTAATTAGGTCTATGTTCTTTGACGTGCATCAAATGTAGGTTTTTTATCGAATATAAACCTCCAAGCTTGACGTTCAATGAAAAATAGTAGAAAAGAGAATTTTTTTTTTGAAAAATAACAGTGCCCTTTGGCTTCAAGTCTACTTTCTATAAAAAAAAATTGAATTTTGATATATACACAACAAGTTATAAGCTATGGAGTCAAGGTATGTCAAAATTCAGTTTACTCTACTTCAAACATTCATAAAATATGCAATAATCATAATAATTTCATCAAACTAATTGCATGCCCTCTATATAGATGTTAAAAAACAAAATTCAAAAGAAGTGCATTGATATCTATTTTAGAAAATAAGTTATTCTCTATGAAGTCAATGTAACTTATTGAAAATGACATTTTGAGCAACATAACAGTTTTAGTGGGAGAAAAAAAACTATTAAAATCAATTCATATATATATATATATATATATATAT
>MU228109.1:422948-435282 GCA_018584345.1 Thuja plicata
ATATATATATATATATAATCTAGACATAAAATCCTAAAAGATTCTAGTTTACTTCATCTTCTGATTTCAAATAGTTTAACGACAATATGCATCCAAATCTGAAACTTGTTTTTCAAAATGTAGACTTCAATGTCCGTTTAGGTAAAAAAGTATAACCCACTATTGTGGGATCACCCTTAATAAATATTAATTGTGGGAAAAAGAGGGAACAATAGAATAAATAAAGTTTATTTATTTATCATAGGTTAGGACTTAGGAATAGGGAATAAATTAATAACTATTTACCCCTATAGAAGATGAATTAATTGATTGACATGATTAAAATGATCAATGATGAAAAATGACATTATTGGACATGATAAAAAGACCAAATGGATCATAATATGATGATAATTAGGGACAAAAATTAGTAATTAATTAAATAGTTTTCATTGTTTAATTAATAGAAGAATGACACAATATTGGTGATCAAACACACAATATAGAAGATGTGTTAAAAAAGGGGGGTGATAGGTGTGAACCATTTTTTAGTGTCTACAATTTTTTATTTCTTGTAAAAATGGGTTTTAATGGGACCTGAAACCCCTTACAAGCATTACAAAAAAGGAATAGTCATTAAGACCACTAAACTAGAATAGGGCTAGACACTAGCCCCTAGAACATAGAACCAACGCAATAAACTAGAAACAATAAACTAGAAACCAGCTAAACCACCCAGCAACCGAAAACCAAAAAACAAACCAGTACAAAAGTAGGGGAACAACAGGACCTAGGAAAACTCCAGAAGAGTTCTCTCCGTTTCCTTCTTTGCCTCAGACACCTTCTTGAGAGTAGAGTTAAAGTCTGAGAGTTCAAGGATACTATCTTGAATTTTCTTCTTTTTAGTAGATCAAGTGCGCTTACCTAGGCCAGCATCATCCTCTTCTTCTTTGTCATCCTCTATCTTCACATTCAGAGACCCATCATCCAACTTCGTCTTGATGGTATTGAAGCACTTCATCACAGAACCCATAAATAGGTTATTATCCTTCATGTGCTTCTTTAGAGTGTTCTCTAGGGTTTCCATTCTATCCTATAGATCCTTCATGTTATTGTCCTCCTCTTTAACCTTTCGTCCATCAATCCTTGCCGACCCAGTATCCAAATTCCCCTAAAGAAGATCAAATTTAGTAGAGAGGGATCAAAAACTAAGACTGAGGCTTTTAATTTCCTTGAAGACCCATTTCATAAGGCAAAAAAAATATATCAACATCTCCTTCGCAGTTTGGAGGACACTGAAAGGAGGTTCAATCTTATCATTCATGTCCTCTTGAAGGAGTTGAACATTCTATTCCTACATATCAATTGTTCAGGAATATTCCTAGAGCTAGAAGGGAGATTACCCTTGTCATCAGTCTCCAATCCTGGAGTCTCATTATCCACCTTCATCTCCGACCACACCTCCATGACCACTTCAAGCTTGGGTGAAATAGGAACATCATGTTCCTTATAGCTAGCATAATTTACCAAAATCGGAACCTTCTGACCCCCCATATCCCCATTTTTATCTTAAGGGTCATCACCTTTAGCCTTGAATTCATGGGAAAACACATTCTTGTCCTCTTCATCACCAAAATCACTCACTAAAATTGATAGGGACTCCTTTCTTTCCTCACCAGACTGAGTGCGGGGGACATAATTAGTATCTTCATAGCCATCAATACTTTTTCCATTAGAGTCTATATCCATTCCATCCTTCTTATCAAATTTTATTTTTTTTCCCACTGTCAACTCTGCTTTATCTTCACCTTCCTGAATCCATTTTCCCAAAGCCTTTGCAGAACCAGAGTCTCTAGGTAAAAGGATAAGAGGGCTACTAGCAACTTTCTTAACATGCTCAAAAATTAAGAGAATGAGACCCTCACACACAATGGGCTTACTCTATTTCTTCCTATGATAAATTATACTATGGGGAAGGGACTGTAGTAGATAAAATGGGATGGAGACCCTAACCTTATGTCAGAAATGAAAAAGAAGCACAAAAAGGTAGGAGTGAGCCCTTTTATACCTATCATCCAGGGTAATATACTCCATGACAATAGTAAGCACCATTTCCCAGATCTCCTTGATAGTTTCCACATCATAACAGCCACTAGAGTTCTTGACCAATCTCTTAGCTTCTGCCTTGTCCTTAGAGAAGTGTAGAATGACCTTTTCGGAGGTTTTCTTATCTCTGTAAAACTTCATGCCCTTGGTATTAAACCTAGACACCTCCATTATAAGATCTTCTCTAATTTTTATAGTCATTCCCCCAATAGTCATGGTACCATCCTTCCAAATCTCAACAATAACCTCAGTGACCTCATCTCTAAACCCATGCAGGCGTGCCATACATGTAATGAACCCACCCTTCATGAGCTTATCCCAAAACTCAATCTTTTTCTTCCATTTTTTACAGTTCTTCAGCTCCCTGCAGTTAAGACCTCTACCCATGCTGCCCTCAGAGAACAAAATCTCAAAAAAAATGGTGGATACACCACAAAGATAGGACACAAAGTCAAAATTCAAATTAATCACAATGCAAATATACTAACTACTTTAATTAACTTGCATCTTTTCATCAAATCTTTTTAAGATATTCCAAATCTATTGTTTTGTTGTGAGTCATATCAAATGCCAACTTTGACTTTAAATCGACAGAAAAATTGCTTCCACCATGCCAAGTCATGATGTCCTCGGCCCTAACTACGATGGTGGCCAACACATCAGCAGTACAATTAGCCTCCCTGAAGTCATGAGAAATAATGTCATGCTTGAAAGAATTAATGATTATCTAAGCCTCTTCAATAATAGCCTTAATACACCATGATGGCTTAGTCACCCCTTTAATGCAGTTTAAAATGTTGATAGAGTCCCCTTCAATCCACACATTCGAAGGCATGTCCTCTTTAATTATCTTTAAATTTTGAAGGAGAGCCATAGCCTCCACCATGTGATTGGTCTGGCCTCTAATAGGGAACACCATAGAAGAAAAATAGATGGCCTTGTCACCCCGAATAATCCCACCACATCCAGCCGGCCTCGGATTACCCTTCCGCGCACTGTCAAAATTGGCTTTGGTCCAGCCAGGAGGGGGGGAAATCCAAATGCCATTCTCCCATTGGGATGAGGATTTTCATTTGGTGCCAGCAGTAATGTCTCCACAAAAACAATCCAGCTTCACTGCATTCGTGAGATATAGTTCTCCTTGATGCTTCTCTTAATTTTTTCAACAATCACCACCGAAGGAAGGGCAGTGTATCTAAACACTATGTCATTGCATTCTCTCCATATTTTCTAGATAACATGAGGGGAAATAATGTTCCACAGCAACCTATCCATAGGAACCTCAACATTTCTCCATTGAGTGAAGAAATTCTCCATATTATCTGTGAAAACCCAACATATCTTCCAGCATTGCAAAGTGAGGCACCAAACTTCCTAAGAGTATCAATAGTCAAAAGCCATATGGTAAACTGACTACTCAGAATTCTTACATAAGAAATGTTTGTTAGGAAGAATCATGCCTCTCTTTTGGAGATTATCAATAGTAAGAATCTTATTCTGCAAAACCAGGCAATAAAAAATGTTAATTTTAGGAATTAACCATTTATCCCAAACTTGGGCCCAAAATATATGTTAATTTTAGTGTCTACAATTAGTTATATATGTTATAAAGAAAATATATTTAAACATATCTCCTATATAAGATTTCTTACATAATTTTATACCACATTTTTGATGTAATAATTGACCAAAAGTATTTTAAAATACATAAATTGTGATAGCTAAATTGTATATTACAATTCTTATCATCATTATTCAAATCTTGTTAAAATATAGTTGTCGAATTCTCATATAAAAATGAATTCGACATAAAAGAATATTAGTTTTCCTTAGATATGGGACATAAATAAAATAGTGGCACACATATATTTATTGAATACTTAGAATTGAATTACCTACTAACTAACATTTAATATTAATCTCTTAACTAGTAACATTGCTATCACCATAACTATTTCTGTAGCTTTGGTTTTCTAGCATGTCCATAAGCACATAGCTCAGAATATGCAACATTTGAGGCTTCATTTTCCCTTCTAGCATCTGCACCACTTGCCTCATTCTAGGCCTCACTTCCTTATCTTCTTACCTCTTCCATTAGCAGCACAGTCTATTGGAGACAAGTTACTTTGAAGGGGTTTGCAAATTCATTCGTCATAGTGGAAAACAAGAGCTTTTACTTTCAATGATGATATTGAATATGTCCTTGTTTTCAATTTCTATAATTCAAATGTCCATTCTTTGAAATTGTTATCTATTTTTTGGTAAGCTACCCACCCAAAGAGAATCTCCAATGAGAACTCTTTATTGAATCAATATCGTACATGCAAAAAGCAGGTTTAAGAATAATCTTGCCCGGTTTTTGTCCAAAAATTAGGTTTAAGAATAATCTTGCCCAGTTTTTGTGCAAAAGTTAGGTTTTAGAATAATCTTGCCCAATTTTTGTGCACAAACTAGGTTTAAGAATAATCTTGCCCATTTTTTGTACAAAAAGTAGGTTTAAGAATAATCTTGTCCAGTTTTTGTCCGTCCCTGAACTGCTTGTCGTTAATTTATTTCCAAGAGAAATTCTAAGTGCCTAGAAAAAAATTGCCATTTCCAAGATGGCATTAATTCAATAGGAACTGACTAATTTGTATTTAAATCAAAAATAATTTAATGGAGAGGGTCAAACTTTTCACCCCTTGTGTTGAATGTCAAAAAGTTTGCATACACTCTAGGATGAGGTAAATAAAGGAATATAGAAATGGCTCAAAACTAGATAAATCTTATTCTTATTTATATATTATTTTGATCATGAGATCAAAGATCAATTGTTCAAAAATTAGATATTGTAAATGTATTAGAATAGTCTCATTATGTAGAGGTGTTGGGCAAATTGATGAGATCTGGAAACTATGGTTCGAGAACTAAAAATAGAAGTAAAAACAAATATTATGTTTAGAACACCTAGATCTAACTCATGCAAAAAATATGGAAAATAGTAGAATTTCATTGTAATAATTGCAGTTCAAACAAGATTTCATCTCATGTAGTGGGGATACTATAGTTCTAACACTCTCCCCCTTAATTTCAACTCCTACTTGATTGCTTCAACATAAAAACTTTGATATCTTCTTCGAACTATAGTGTAAAGATAAAAATATATAATGTATTTTGATGTATTTTTTTTATAGGGAAAATGTGGATATGTGTGAGGAATATAAGATGTTCCTTTTAACCTCAAATGCACAAAGGAAGGATCCAAATGGATTAACCATAATAAAATGATCAATACACAAATGAATCAATCGATTAGAAATGAGAATAAAGAGGAAAACCTTAGATTCTCATTTTGAGAGGGAAAGTATGTAATATATTTGAATTGATTAATAAACCCTAATTGAATTTAATTGAAGAAAAGTAATAACCTAAAAATGTAATAGATCTAAAGAATGCTATTTTTGGGTGTTTGTACTGAGTTTCTTGGAATTCTGCAACCAGATTTGGAACAGAAATGTAGAAATGGAGAAAACCCAGAAATCTTTTCTGAATTTGGCTCAAGTCTGATTTTGACCCAAAAATGAATCTCACCTTTTACCCAAAATGTCCAATTCTGACCCAAAAACTCTGATTCTAACTCAGAAATTCTGATTCTGACCTGCACAATCTGATAGAAAAATGGTGCAGGTCAGAATCAGAATTTCTGCAGGTCAGAAATTCTGATTCTAAACTGCACAATCTAGATGAATTGAATGTTTGAAGGTGCTTTAATGTTTGAATTTATATGATTTATTCTTAGCTTGCTTCAATTCTTTCTTCTTAGCTTGTCCTTCACACTTATATTTCACTTCGACCGTTCTTTCTTGGTTGATGATTTATGGTTAGAGAAAATGAGAGGAGAGGGCCTCCTTATATATGAATCTAGGGAACAATATTCTAGAGAGGCCTACATAGGATAATTAAATTCCAATTAGACCTATATCCCTAGAAGTGAACCTATATTAAATATAATTTCAAGATTCGTTGCCCCGAAGACCGAAACAACCAACTCGAAAGTGGGAATTAAATATTGCTGAAGCCCAACATCCAGAAACCCTGGAAAATTGAAATCTGGACCTAGGGTCAGAATCGAGGTCAACTCTGACCTAGGTTAGGTTTGAGTTTTACCTTGACCTAGAAAGGTTGACTTTGATAGTGAGGTCAAGAATCTCAGATTTGCAGGTTAAAATGCCAGAAATAGGTCAGAGACAAGTGGGAAATGGGGCAGAACATGGGGAAAATCCATATCCAAGTCAGAGACCCATTCAAGGTGCTTGAAATGACCCCAAACCACTTAAACAGAGGGATAAACTAGTCAAAAATTTGAGTTCTTCCATTTTTTGATGATACATATAGCAAGACTCTCTCCTGCCATGATAACTATGCGACGATCTTTGGGCTTCAATGGTTTTTGACAAAATACCATGATTTTCTTAATACTTGATTTGTCTTCATCATAAATTGAGGGCTTCTCCTTTTCAAAGGTGGCTTCACACTTAGAAAATGATKCCAGATCTTTTGATTGTCTTCAATTTCCTCTTTTGATAGTTGGTTTCACCTTTGGATGGTGGCCTTTTTATTAACAAGGTTGACTTTGCTAATTGTGAAAATAATTTGCACATTCAACATGGGAAGCTTCCCCTTGCAAACTAGGGATTTATTCACACTTTACTAGGTTATATTTCCTTAATTTTACCTCCTACAATGTCAGCAAGGAATCCTTTAGACATCTTTGTACATGAGAAACAACCCTCAAATCTTTGAAACTATCTTGCAGCTTTCTCCAATTTGTTATAAGACGTGAAAAATACAATTTTATGAAAAAAATATATAACAAAATGCACAAAATATAGGATGAATGTATAGTACAACATACAAAACTAAGAGAAGGTGTTGATTTTGTTGAAATATTCTCTCCTATTGCCAAGATGGATTTTATTGGATTCATATTATCTATTGCCATTTCTTGTGATTTTGATATAGAGAAATGTATGTTAAAACTACTTTCTTTCATGGGGATCTTGAAGAAGATATTTTTATTTGACAGCCTAACAAATTTGTTGAGAAAGGAAAAAAAAAATTGGTTTGCAGGTTAAAGCGACCATTGTATGGTTTGAAACAGTCACCCAAGGTGTTGTACCAAAATTTTGATGCATTTACATTAAAGTTGAGTTATGTTAGAAGTGAAGAGGATCATTATGTTAATGTCATAAGGCACTGAGACGTCGCGTTGAATCAATGTAACCATAGATCTAACAAATATTTTAACCAACTTCCAAAATAACCAACATGTAAAGGTAGAGATAACACAAAAGCATAGAAAAACATTCATCCAAACATTCCACAAAAGGAGACCAATATTTTATCATGGAAACCCTTGTTAGAGGTAAAAACCATAGTGGGAATTACTTCCCACCAATCTCACTAGTGCACCAATAAGTTTTTCCATGTTAGGAGAATTACAACATCCTACTAAGGATATACCCAATTAAGAGTATCTATAACCCAGTTAGAGGTTATTACAAAATTCATGTTAGGAACTATTTTGTTAAGGGATTTAGAACTAACTCTGAGAGTCACCCTATTAGAGGATTCAGTCTTCAAACCTGTTAGGATCCTTCTTACCCTATTAAAAGTAATCTTGTTAGAGGATTTTGATCACAAGTCGGTTATGACTTTTCTTGAGAGTGAACACAAACAAACTGATCTAAAAGTAGCACACTCTTCTTGACATATCTACTTCATCACTCATCAAATTACTGCTATGTTCATACAGACATTGACTTCAACCACTACAATCATCGCATCAACAACAACTCATAATTGCAACAACTTCATTCTTCAATTTCATGTCTTATATATACTTTTAGGTCAGTGGAACAACCCTAAAATGTGTTACCACAATAGCCTCCAAATCCTAAATTAAATTTATAAGTTAGCATGCCAACATAGGAAATTAAACTCCTAATGGTCTTCTCTCAACAATACGTACAATTCACAAATAAATCAAACTTTGACATATAATTGATCCCCACCTCGATTTCATCACCTTGACTGGACCGACTGACTGTTTTTGTTGATATCACTGTCATTTTCCTCAAATCTCCATATGAACAATGAATTAGCTTGCATGATCATAGATGTAGGTAAACATGTCTCTTTAGATATTGCATGCACACATCATCTGAATCCTCTAGATTCTCACCTCACACGAAAATCACCATCATAGACAGTGTAATCACCCATACACTAAACACTTCAAAAAATCCCTGCACAGTCACCTTCATGACTAGTAAATATGATTTGACCTATGAAGTAGAATTGTTGCCAGAAATTAAAACACCACAACTTTCATCACATGATCTAGGATATGATCATCTTCATCAAATTACAACAATCTCCCCCTTTGGCATTGATGGAAACACTTAGAAAAAATTGCCAAGTATTCGACTAGCCAAAACAAAAATGAAATCAAAGAAGTACATAACTAAAACATGAGTATTACTCCCCCTATGGTAATTACAAATAGATCATGTAACATAATAGATCATAACATGTCTATACTGCTCCCTCATACAAATACTTAGCCAAATTTTACTCATCTACTCCCTTTATACTTACTCTATCTACTCCCTCTTTGACAACAATGACAAAGGTATTACAATAAATGATGACAAAAAAATGTTATTTATAGAGACTAGCATGTACATATTACAATCTACTAAATAATTTGACCAAAATTTGTCTTTATGACCTGTAGATCAATCTCCCATATCTTCTTGAGATTCTCATTAATCACTATCTAGTTGGTTAACAGTACGTTATCTCCTCCAATGCATCCATTGTACTCATATCAAATAGAGCTGGTATTAATGTTGCATCTTTAACTCCTTTTGCAAAATTTCCAACTTTGAAATTAGTAGACTCTACAACTCCAACAATACTGAGACCATTTTCTCCTTCTCATTATGATAAGTCTTGAGCTTATAATTAATACTACTCATTGATGCTCCAAAACTTGTAATGGAAGGATTCACTAGATCAAAATTTTCTACTAACTTTTGTAGCTGATGTTGAGCTTTAGCTCTTTTCTTCTCAATATGCTTAAAAAATTGTGAGAAATTAGAAATAGAATTAAGAATCTTACCACCTTCTATCAATGCTTGTTTCACCTTGTTAGTCTCAACTGCCAATGATCCTCTGTGAAATGCAATTTGTTGGACTAACTTCTCTAATTTTATCCTTTCATAATCTTTCTGTACCTTTATTGTTGTCACCAATTGACCCAAGTGTTGAATAGGTGCATTCATCTCATCATAAGTTTCCTTAGGCACTAGATCAGATAATGTGTCTCTTGCAGTTTGTATAATTTGTGCCTCCTTCTTCTGATCTCTTTTGACCTTTAACTTAATTGCAACAGAAACTTTCTTTAACTCTATTGGGCTCATTTTACTAAGATCTATTGGTCCTTGAATGACCAGTATGTCTTGTCTTCATCCATTTTACCAAAAACTTTTTGAACAATAGACATAGAAGATATTGTCTTTTCCTTTTCTCTATCTATAGTCTTCTCCTTTTTTTCTTCATGCATTTCCTTGTCTCCTTCCTTCTGCACATCTTCAGTATGTGCATACACTTTCTTCTCCTTGTCTTTTGCTTCACTGGTTTCCTCTATTGCTAGTTCTTGAGGTTGTTTCTCACCAAAGGGAACGTCAATCATCACTTGATATATTCCTATATCCATGTACTCATTGTGTGTAGCCGTTGGTTCCTTTCTGTCATCCATGAGTGTTGTATCATCAAGTGTAATATGTACACATCTACCACCAATCCTTCATTAATGTGTATGACCTCCAGGTTAGTATCAGCATGTCTTTTTTCCTCTTCAACTTTGTCTTTATCATCTTTATTCTATTCTTCAAGACCTAAGAATTTCTTCAATATATTCCCAGTTTCCTCATGGACAAACTTAGAATTATTAATTTTATAATTCTTGACTTAGTCTTGAATTCAGGACTAGCATTATTAAGTGTCTCTCTGATTTCCTCTTTAGACATCTCCATTTGCAATTACACTAAGACATATTCAATTATTTTCTCGTCTTTCTTCAATATTGTACACCATCTAGCTTCAATCTTTTTGTATAGAGATGTAGGAATTTTTCCTTGTAGTTCTATAAGGGCTTTACTCAATTTGTGCATACTAAACAAACTGCATCTTCAATATTCCTCTTGTCTTCTTCATTAACCTTGTCATAATATTTCCTTACACCAAAAAGTACACCTCATTTCTTGAATCTTCCAACAATATTGTCAACTTAAATGACCTTACCAATATTAGGCTTAGCAAATTTTGCAGTAGGGGATCCTACTACCTTTGACTTCTTTCCACTTTCCTTCACCTTCCTTTGTTCTTCATTGGACTCTATTCTTTCTGTTTCTTCTTCAATCTTCTCAAATCTCTAAGCCTTCACCTTCATTTTACCTATGGTCTCCTTCACCTTTGCAGGCTTAGGTTGAGTAGGATTTTTCTTTCCTTTGATTGGTTCCTTTGCAATAGGACTAATTTTCTCCTTCTTCACTATAACTGTGGCACTTCTTGTTTGCCTACCAGTTGGGGCACTAATATTTGTAGAGGAAATCACTTCTACATTTTTAACTGCTTCTATGGTTGTTTCTCCCAATCTTCTTGGTTTCTTTGAAATGTGCTTGGCACTTTCTTTATTTATGGCTTTGTGTGTGAAGCCTTTCTTCAAAGAAAATTCTTCAACTTATTTTCTTATCTTCTTCTCAATCATAGGTTTGGTTAATTATCTATGAACTTCCATTCTATTCTCTTGATAAGTTCCAAATCTAGGTTCATTTGGATCGACTGGTTTAGATAGTAAGTCTTCAACATGTAAGAATATCATATCACCCTTTACTTCATATCCCATAGGCATGGCCCAAGATGTCCTAGGCACTACTACCTCCATCTGACAAGTGTCAGTATCCACCATGAAACATATCTCATCCTTGTATTTCTCTACAACATGGGTTGGTATCATTTCCCTTTGATACATCATACTCTAAAATTCCTTAAAGTAGCACCAAACCTTTTCATTAAAACTATTTCCCATTAATCTAATGTAATTCTTCAATTGAACAAAATTTAGTTTTCCTTCTATCCTATTGTTCCAACACCAGGAAAGAATTTCTTAAAATAAAAGAACAAGCCCATAATCAATTGGCTTAGTTTGAATACTTGCTTCTTGTCCTTCTTGATCTTCTCCAAGTTCTAGAATAGTTGATCTCTCATTGCAGTTAATAAATCATATTCCACATCTTCTATTATCATTCTGTATGCAGCATGAATTGCAACATCAGGCACATTGTTGATCCTGCTGGAGTGGTAGATCTTGTATCCTATCACCATGGATTAAAATCTCATAGTTAGGTCAAGGATGTCATTTACTTTCATCAATCTCTTGTCCCACTTTGATTTTGTTAAGTTTGTGACTACATCTTTTGGAATTGACCTAAGTATCGGTACTTCACTGGTAGCACAAAATTATATCACTGCATGTATGGCCTCCTTAGCAATCTTATGTGGATGGTCAACCTCATAAATTGGTCATGCACTTGACTCAATACATATCTAACTTTATCTTCCTCAAACTCATTAGGGAAATTGATTGCATGAGAGAAACCCTTGCCTTCAACCACTTGGTGCTCATCCTTCAATGCTAGATCTTCACATAACTTTGTATATTGATTCAAAATGTGTGATGAACCTAAGTCTTCAAACTTACAATGGATATATGATCACACATCTTTGATATGCATCACACCATAGGGAACGCTGGATAGGGCACCCTTTGGACCATCTTTGACTTATTTGAAGGGATGTTTCTTGAATTCTGCCCTTGGCCTCTCTATTATTTCTACAATGATTGGTGTATCCATCTTTCAAATAACAAATTCAAGCTTAGAAGATTGAATAAATACCTTTCCAGTCATCGCTCGACAATAATTCAAACCCTTGTTGTTTCCTTTCACACAACTGCTACAAATCCTTCAAATGATCACCTTGTATGTTGTCAAATTGCTCAAACTGCACTTTTGTTTCTTTGTGTCTTCTCTTTGAACATCTAGTTGCCCAATAAGATCTAAAAATATCATTTTATCTACCTTCGCTCTACACTATTAATAGCATCACTGGTTGCTAACAAAACATCATATATCTTCTAAAA
>MU228109.1:442779-462207 GCA_018584345.1 Thuja plicata
AGAGAGAGAGAGAGAGAGAGAGAGAGAGAGAGAGAGAGAGAGAGAGAGAGCCTTTTATCTGAATATTTTCTAAATAAATAATAGTGGAAAAGACCCAGTAGCCGCCCAAGCTAACTTTGTGCACCTAGAAATCCTAAACCGTAAGTCAGATTTTGCCAATTTTTCGATGTACCTCCATAGGTGAGTGAAGTGCTTAAAGCTAAGGTTTCAGCGTTTGGGTATTCATGGATCTATCTGTAGGGATCGTGGAGAGCAAAGTGGTCAAAAAGTGTCATTTCAAAATGCTCGCCCAATACTTGCTATGTCTTCACTAATAGTCGTTGACTCAAAAAAGTCAGTACTTGTGGCCAAATGTCCCAGTAGTCGTTACAAAGTGTCCCAATAGTGGTACAGAATTGGGCCAATTACCAACCAAAAAAGCTAAAAAATAATTGACTATTAGTACATGTGTGATTGGCTATTGATACATGTGTTATCATATTTGAACTCTTTAATATTAATAATTGGGGATCAAAAGGAACAGTTATTAGACCCCCTAACGATTAGTGGGTCATTTCCCTATATGATTTTACCAAATAAATTTTAAAAGAAATACAAAAGATCACGAGACAACTGTATTCGAAATCGCTCACATGATTTCTGAGATTGCTTTTCCACGAGAGTGAGCTAAGGATTGATCTAATGTAATTTAGTACATTAAATTACGCGCAACAAAGTTTCGCTTCTCCGAAAAAGGCAACTTCAAGCATTCTCTCGCTTACAAGAACGCAGGCAGAAAATAAAAACTAATTCACAGTTAACCGGCAAATAAAAACGACTGAATATCTGAAGGCTCCCAGCATTCCTACTGCCTTGCATTGTACTCGTGCATTGTTAACCGTCGATGGTGAAACTCAACTCGTTCATTTCATATAATGAACGACTTTAGCGTTAAGATGTTTATGTTTAATATTATCTATTTCAAAGTATCTTCTCCGAAATCAATTCAACAAATAAGCTTACACATGTATAATAAGTCTAGGATAGATGTATCGATTCAACAAATAAGCATTGTCCACTACGCACCGTGTCTGTGAACCCTTTGACACGCAACACGAGACGAAAATTTTACCCTTAACTTTTTGTTTTTTTGTTGGCTTAAATACAGTTAGGCAGCCATTAGATTTAATGGTCTCTCCGTTGTGAGGTCTCTCTTTCAGATGAATTTTCATCCTAGAAGTTCTCTTGGAAACATCCTTACGGCGGAGGGGCTTTAACGATGGGAAATTTATGCTTAAGCCTGCTTTTTGCAGTTACACTGTTTAGTCATCTCAAGGGTAATGGTGGTGCTGGAGATACTATTTCATTGGGCGCCTCGCTTAGCGGAAATCAGACAATAATCTCAAAGAACGGCACATTTGAGTTGGGATTCTTCAGCCCAAATGGAAGCAACTGGTATATAGGCATCTGGTATGCCCAAATCCCAGAGAAGACCTATGTTTGGGTCGCCAACAGGGAAACTCCCGCCAGAAACCGGTCTGGCGTTTTGATGCTGTCAAGAGAAGGTAATCTGGTACTGTTCGATGCAGAGGGCGCATCTATTTGGTCAGTGAAAACAACGAGGAAGGCATCCAGGGCTGTGTTATTGGATTCTGGTAATTTCTTAATGCCGACCAATGACAGTGAATCTAACACCGTTTGGCAGAGTTTCGACAATCCTGTAGATACCTTGTTGCCCGGGATGAGGTTCGGTGGACAGCAAAAGCTAATATCCTGGAAAAGCTCAACGGATCCTGCTCCTGGGCTTTTTTCCCTACAGAGGGATCCGTCCGGGGCCAAACAATTTGTGCTGAAATGGAACAATTCTGTACAGTATTGGGCGACCGGAACTTGGGACGGCACAATTTTCAGTGCTATGCCAGAAATTGCAGACAAGCATATTTTCAATATCAGCGTTGAAAGTAATGGCTCTGGTTTGTATTTCAGTTATATGTTGGTTCCTACCGTCAATGTTCTGACACGTTTCGTCGTTACTAAGTTCGGACAAGGGCGACAGTATGCATTCGTAAGCAGTAATTGGAGCATGTTCTGGTCTGTGCCCAGAGATGGATGCGCTGTATATGGTGCCTGTGGTGCGTACGGAACCTGCGACTCCAGAAATCTTCAGTCCTGCAGCTGCGGGGAAGCCTTCAAACCTATGGACAATCACGCCTGGGTTTCCCAAGATTGGGCATCCAGTGGCTGTGTTCGGCAGAGCCCGTTAAACTGCAGCACTGACCGATTCATCGACGTTGCAGCCACGTTGCATGATGATTACGCATTCTCATACTCTGCATCCACAATGAAAGATTGCCAGAAAGCCTGCCTCCGCAACTGCTCTTGCACCGCGTTTTCTTTCAATCCGCCTTCAGGGCCCTGCCTAATCTGGTCTGGAGATTTGCTAAACATACGCAGCTCTACACCAAAAAGCAAATCGAATATCTTCATTAGAGTAGGTGCCTCTCAACTTTCGAAGAAAGGCAAAAGCAGAAGTATTATGGGCCCAGTGCTTGGGATCGGTGGTGCACTCACCGTTGCCCTGGGTATTTCTTCCGTTTTAATTTGGCGGAGGCGTCAGCAGCGGTCACTGGACAGCCGTGCAGATTCTTCGGACTCTTTCCTGAGAATGTTTACTTACAAGGAGTTGAAAATTGCAACAAGGAATTTCAGGTCTGAGTTGGGGAGCGGAAGATCTGGGTCCGTGTTCAAAGGATCTCTACCAGATGGTACGCTCGTGGCCGTGAAAAAGATGAAGGATTCAAGGCAAGATGAAAAGCAATTCCGAGCAGAAATTAGTTCTCTTGGAAACATACAACATGTTAATTTGGTCAGACTTCGAGGGTTTTGTGCGCAAGGGTCAAAACGGTTATTGATCTATGATTACATGCCCAACGGCTCTCTGAATTCCCTACTGTTCACAAGTAATTCCCGGAGTGAGGGGAAGGTACTTGACTGGAAGACCCGATTTGAGATCGCACTAGGCACTGCCAGAGGGTTACTCTATCTCCACGAAGAATGCAGAGGTTGCATCATTCACAGCGATGTTAAGCCCGAAAACATCCTGTTGGACGGTGATTTGTCTCCCAAATTGGCCGATTTTGGGTTGGCAAAACTCATGGATAGAGATTTGAGCCGCGTGCTGACCACAACAAGAGGAACGAGAGGATACTTGGCTCCAGAGTGGATCTCCGGTACTCCCATCACTCCCAAGGTTGACGTCTACAGTTTTGGTATGACCCTTTTGGAAATCATTTCTGGGCGAAGAAATCTGGACTTAACTGTGCAAGATTCGAGTAAGCTTTATTTCCCAACATGGGCTGCAACTCAAGCTCAGCAGGGGAACACAAATGATATTGTGGAGGGGGGTATTGCAGAGGAGGCAGACATGGAAGAGGTAAGAAGAGCATGCATTCTATCATTGTTATGCATTCAGGAGGACGAGGAAATGAGACCCAGCATGAGGCAAGTGGTGCAGATACTAGAAGGGAAGATGGAGCCTCAAACGCCGCAGATTCTGAACTCTACATTGGAGTTGTGAGGGTTTTCTTGCAAGCATGAGTAGGTGTGCAATGTTTACTAGCCTATGTTGTTGTTGTTGTGGCTTCATTGTTTTTTCGTCTCTGGAAGTTGTAGAAGGAATATTTGCTACTTTGTGTGTCTCTAGTCACAAGACAAGGATGTTGGGTGTGAACTTTAATTTTTTCATCCTTTTCTTGGCATTTATTCTCTTATTTTGGGCTTTCATGCTAGCAACTGCCATGGTAGTCGTTGGTGGTCCAAGAGACCCCCAAATTATATCATTTAAAAATAATCTTTATGGGGATTTACCATCATTATTTGGTCATGTCAATTTAGTCCAATATTTTATGCATGTATCAAATAAATCTTTATTGGTGTGGCATGTGAGTCCCCAACCAAGAACCAAGAGGTATTTGGAAAAAAAGTTAAAGATTGGTCTATCCTAGCATGATTAATCTAACGAACTATCGAAAAATATGTCTTGTATCTAGAAAATCATGCTTTTATATGAAAAATCCTTTGTATTTCCGCTTTATTGGAATCCTAGGCCATAAGGAATTGTAATCCAAAAGGAAATGAAAACATTTTTTTGTTGTAAATGGTTACTTCCTCATGGATTTTTCCTCAATAATAAAGTTGCAATTCAATTTTTGAAATTGTGCCCTATTTTTATAGTGGAAGTATTTATCAAACACTAATGTGTAGGGTTTTTATTGTGAATGAACTACCATCGAAAATCCTAGTTTGAGTTATCCTTATAATGAAGTTTTGGATATCTTGGAATGGTGGGGTTTTGAGTAGCTTCCTTTAACAAAGAGTTTCTCAAGGTCTTAAATGATAATGTAGAGCATATAGGCTTCATTCAGGAAATAAAGATGTCTATGGAAGATATAACTATTATTTACTTTATGATTTTGAAATATGATCAATGTCTGTTTATTTGGAAGATAGGATATATAGCCTTCTCTATATGTGGACTAAGCTTGTGTCACTTGCTAAATTAGCCTCATCAAAGCCCTAGCTTTAGAGCCAATTTTTCTCAAGAACGCCGAGTCATAATAAGGTATCCATATTAATTAATTTTACATTAATTATATGGACAAGACAATTTCATCACTTCGTTATTTATGTTTATTTTTAAAATTTAATTTGTTTAAATTAACTCATTCATCTATTGTAATATCATTTACCATTAGCACTATCTAAAGATGTTAAGAATTTTGTCAAATCAATTATATTTTTTCCCTGCATTCTATTTTAACCCATATTTCTATAGAAATATTAACTTTTAATATTATAATAACTAGAATACTTATTATTAGGGAAAAAAAAACAACAACAACAACAAACAAACAAACATTATGTAAAACCTAGATTACCCAAGGATGTATCTACATGTTTGTTCTTAGTTTTTCCCATCCAGGGAACAAGAGACACTTGTGGGACTTTGACTTTGAATTTTAGAGGCAATTTTACTTTAACCCTCAAAATAACCCAAATTTGTCTTAAGAATTCTACTAATTCTTATATTTTATGGTTCTATAATGTATAAATGAATGCTTTATCCATGCTTTCATATGATATTTAAATTTCCATAAATATTTTAATCACCCCAAATTTTATATAATGATCAACTAGTCGTCCCCATAATTAGAGAAAAAAATGTCATCCCAGAAACTCGTCCCCTATTGTCTATGTCCCAAAAACTTGGGGTGACTTGTGTCAAATACACTGAGAAATATCATTGTGGAGACACTTTTTTTATTGTATTGTTTATTTATTTAAATTGTTACTTTTTATTTACTTTTCTTGTAAGAAATACTATTTTTACTTTTATAAAAAAGTAGAGATTATTATTATTATGTATTTGATAAATGCAAAAATGTATACTTCATGAATTATTTTATTTTTTCTAAGAATATCATTTTTAATATTTATATTTAATATATAAATTATCAATTGTGACATTGAATTGATATTTATATTTACTTATTAATTTATTTTATTTAGGTAGATTATGTTGATTAAGAAATGATTTTACATTAGCATGCTAGCAATTGTGGCAAGTCATCTTATGAAAGCCAAAGCTCCAACTATTTTAATCAATCTTGAAGTAGAACCAAAACATGATAGTGAATAGAATTGTTGGAGCTAATTCTCCCAACTTAGGAAGAGAAAACTAAGTGTGCATAAAAATACCCCCTAACAACTCCAATAAGCTGAGAACCTAACATGACTGGTGCAACCACATGCCATAGCATAATCAAGATGAGCAACTTGCAAAGTGTCACCAAATTTCCCTATATGGTAGCAGAAAAATACAACCCCTAAGCTTGGATTGCCACACACCCAGTAATCTATATCCACCATGAAGAGACCCAGTTTAAGCCTACTAGGAAATAAAATCAAACAATAAGAAAACATGACACCTTGCCTACACCATTAGCAAGAAAGGGAAATTTTTCCAACAAAGAGTTTAAAACTCTCTTGGATAAAATAACACAATAATAATCTCCATCTTTACTTACATCTAAAACACACTATCTATAGCTGCATTAGTAAGCTTATCAGCATTCAAGTTAGCTTCTCTATAAACATAATTTATAATGTAAAGATCAAAAGACTCCAAACCCTCCAATTTCATTTCCAAAAGTGCTAGAAGTTTTCAATTTTGTGCCTTCTTGGATTTAATCACATTTACAACCAATGAAAAATATCCTTCATTCTCTATTTTTCTATCCTCTGTTCTTTACATAAGTGGAGACCAAAGATGTGAGGCTAGAGCTTGCCTCATTGTTTGTTCCGTTAGGACGGCGACCACAGAGGAGAAGAGATATAGGAGATGATAAACAAGGTGGCCATAGGTTTGATGCGGGGGTTAGAATATCAAAGGAGTCTTTCTGCGAAAAAGATGAACTGATGGATATTGAACTTCCAGATGACATAGATTTAGATGTAGAACTTTAGAGCAAGATGGCAGTTATCAGAAGATTTGTTGGGGCAAGGTTGTCGAGGGCTCGTATCGGGGAATGGGTGGATAACAACTGGACCAGGGAAACAGTTTTGAAATTCATTCCAAAAGGTTTTTTGTGGTGGTTTTCAAAAGTGAAGATATCAGAAATGGCATCCTAAACCAATAGAATTGGTTCTGTGACTTTTCTCCCTTATACATACAATCATGGAAAATAAATTTCATCCCGGTTCCTTTGGGAGTATATGATAATCCTGTGTGGATCGGATTATATAATCTTCCAATTGAATATTGGGGGGACGCAAGTCTAGAGTGTATTGGAAGGTCTCTGGGCACTCTATTGGAAATAGATGAAGATATAATAGAAAATGACTCATATCTTTATGCGAGGATCAAGGTAGCGGTGGTCAAAAGGATTCCTAGTTCCATCACTCTCCAATTTGGAGGAAGTGTTTGGAAACAACAAGTGGAAATTGAAGAATCTAGATCAGATGGTTTGAGAGATAGATCCAAAGATATAGGGCCGAAGGTGAAGTCTGATAATCTTAAACAAAAAAAAGTTTGGATCAAGATGGAAAATGGTTACTAAAACTATTTCCGCAGACTCTGGTGTTAAACAAGATCATGGTATCTCTAGTTTTGTCGAGGCTCCTAGAAGCATTGGTGAATGCTCAGAGTCGAGAGACAAATGAACCCCTAAGGATATTGGTCTGTAGAAAGAGACCCCATATAGGAAACAAAATTGCTTAGATACAGAGATTGAATATGACAGAAAATCAGAGGGGAGCTTTACTTTGTCAGATGAATTAGATAATGTTGATCCAAGGAGCATCAGCTAGTTGGTTAATGCCATTTTGGGGAATTCCAAAGGAGGAAGGGGTAGGAAGAAAAACAAGCAAAAAAGGGAAGAAAGAGCTTTAGAAAAAGGTATTATTAATGTTTTTGACTTCTTGAGAAAAACCAAGGGAGGAGGGACCTCCCTTGGAGAGAGATGAAGATAACTACATGGAATTTCAGGGGTCTATCGGCCCCTGGCAAGTGGTGCTTGGTTAAACGAGAGTTGCATAAGTCTGAGAGTGACATTATTCTCATTCAAGAGACCAAATTGAATTTAGATAAAGCTCTTAGTTTTCTTCATTCTTGTAAAATGTGGGAAGGATGCTTCCAAGAAGCCAGTGGGTCAGCAAGATGACTTGGTCTGCTATGGAATCCCAAAATCATTAAGATGACATAGTTTGAAAGATATACTAATTGGATGTACGGGGTAGCCGAATGCCTTAAAAATAAGGTTATTTTTCACATTTTTAATGTCTATGGCCCGACCAAAACATCAGATAAGTTGAAAGTGTGGTTGGATATTTCTGACAAGTTATTTTCCATTGATAGAGAAAGAGCTATTTTAGGAGGTGACTTTAATTCTTTAATGGAACTTAAAGAGAAATCAGGGGGTTTGCGTATTCCTAACCAAGTCATGGAGGATTTCAGAGAGTTCGTGAAAAATAATCAATTGATAGACGTGATCCCTTCGAATGGTAAGTACACTTGGACAAACCATAGAGAGAAATTCACCAAGATATCATAAAGACTAGATAGATTTCTGGTATGCTCATTTTGGGTAGAATCTTCTCTCATTTTGGGGACTAGTATCCTCCTGATATCTCTATCAGACCATTATCTAGTGTAGCTTAATAAACAAGAAGCTTGTAAAGAAAGGAAAGGTAGCTTCAGATTCCAAGGAATGTGGTGGAGAGATAAGGAGTTTCTCCCGTTAGTGGAAAGGTGGTGGAAAGAAAGCAATATATATGAAGGCACTCCAAGCTATTTCTTTACAAAAAGAATTAAATTCGTGAAGGAAAAGATCAAATCATGGAACAAGAACACTTTCAAGAATTTATTTGCAGAAAGAATTAGAGTTGAGGCAGAGCTAGAGGCACTCAACCTACAAGTTATTTCTTCTGGCATGTCTAATGAAGAGTAAAACAAAGAAAAGGTGTTGAAGAGAGAATTGGCAGAGATTCTTCTTAGAGAAGAGGTATATTAGAGGGAGAAGTCTAGGGAGAGTTGGATCAAAGAAGGGGACTCGAATATGAAGTTTTTTCATGCTTCTATCAAATCGAGAGGAGATCAACAAACAATATACACTGTATTCAAGATTCACAAGGAGTTTGGTAGGAAGAATATGTGGTCATCGAAGAAATAGAGGTTGAATATTTTAGAACTTTACTTGGAGAATCTATGTAAGTCAGGCAGAACGAGCCAATTACTTTACTAGATGTCATTCCAAAGGTAGTTATAGAGGTAGATAATGCCAAATTGATGCGGCCCTTCTCGATTTAGGAAATCAAAAAGGTGACATTTGACAATCAATCAGATAAATTTTTGGGGCCTGATGAGATGCCATCGGAATTCTTCCAAAAATGTTGGAACTTTATGGGTGAAGATATGATGAAGGTGGCAGAAGATTTTAAAAGGCAAGGAAGATTTGTTAAAGAAATCAACCATACAGTCATTGTCTTAATACCTAAGAATCCAGACTATGTCCATGGCAGACTATAGGCCGATCTCATTATGCAACTCTATCTACAAAATCCTTTCTAAGGCAATGGCGAACAAATTAAAGCCAATGTTGAGTAATCTCATTTTAGTAGAAAAAAATGGCTTCGTTCTTGGGAAAGAGATTGTGGATAGTATCATTTTGGTAGGGGAAACAGTACACTCTATTAATTTTGATAAATCCCCAAGTATGATTGTCAAACTAGACGTTAATAAGGCATATGATAAAGTAAGATGGCCCTTTATTATGAAAGTTCTTTGGTGCTTTGGCTTTAATAAAAAATGGATTAGATGTATTTACCATTGTCTTTCTACTATACATTTCTTTATCCTAGTTAACGGATCAGTTAGTGGCTTTTTTCAAGCTACTAATGGGTTAAGGCAAGGTGATCCCCTGTCTCCCTCTATTTTTGCATTGATGGCAGAAGTGCTGGGTAGAAACATTAAATTTCAAACCTCTTTGGGCCGCTGGCAAGGAGTGTCTATCCACGATAATTTGGCCTTGATAACACATTCTCATTTTGTGGATGATACGATACTTTTCAGAGAAGCTTCAGTCAAGGAGGCCAAGGTGATGAAAGAAGTTCTTGAAAAATATGAATTAGGTTCGGGCAAGAGTATGAACAAACATAAGTCCTTGTTATACTTTCTAAATACCAATCGAAAGTTGGGTATTAAAATTTTAGAAGTGTTGGGATTTTCAGCAGGAGAGTTTCCTATCACATATCTTGGTGTCCTATTATTTGCAGGGAGAATAGATCCTAAAATATGGGAGGAAGTCTTGAGGAGATGTTGCCTAAAAATGGGGGCCTGGAAAAATAAATGGTTATCTCAGGCAGGTAGGATCCAAATGATTAGATCCATTCTATTAGTAGTTCCTAGTTATTATATGTCGATATACCAAATGTCTAATAAAGCAGCTTCAGCTATTGATGGACTGCTTAAAAAATTCTTGTGGGAAGGATCGAAGGTAGGAAAAAAGATACCTCTGATCAATTGGGACATGGCATGTCTGAAAAAAGAGGATGGAGGGATCAAATTAAGGAAGATGGGTTTTTAGAATAAATCTCTGGGAGCCAAACTGGCGTGGAAGATGTACAAAAATCTAGACAAGCCTTGGTGCAAAGTCATGGCTACTAAATACCTCGATTCCTCATAATCGGATTGGATCCTCATGGTGGCCAACTCAATTAGAGGTTCTCACATTTGGAATTTCATTTGGAATATCCATAGTATTTTAACCGATCATCTCACATGGAAGATAGGAAAAGGAAATAGAGCCAATTATTGGAGGGATTAATGGAATGGGGAATAACCCCTATCTGACTTCTTTGGAGGTGAATGGATTGACAAGGTGGAAGCTTAAAAGGGCAGTTGGGTGGCAGACTATTTCAATACAAATGAATCCTCTTCTACAAAGGAATGGATTATGGTGGAGCCCGTCAACTCAGACAATCAAAAGAAGTTGTCGGAGATGCTATTGAGTAGGAGAGTTATTAGATCTAATAAAGAAGACCAACTTATATGGAGCGCTTTTAAATCTAGGGAGTACAAAGTCAGGCTGGAATACAAAATTCAAAGGGTAAGAAAGAACGACTGTCAATGGCCATCAATACTTTGTTGGGGAAAATGGCCTCTTCCAAAAGAAGGGGCATTCTTATGGTTAGCATTACACTAGAGGATATTGACATGCAGTAGACTGAGAACCATCGGGTTAGCGGGTCCCAATTGGTGTGTACTATGCAGACAGGAGGAAGAAAATGTGGATCATATTTTATTCTGGTGTCCTTATGCAAAATCTTGTTGGGATTGGTTATTGGGGGTGCTCCAATGGAAAATAGCGAGGAATGCTACACTTAAGGAATTCCTATCATCATGGTCAATCAATAGGAGACAATCCAAGTGGGGCATTCTATGGATCATTTGTCCTTCCATCATAGTATGGCACATTTGGAGGGAATGTAACAGAAGAATATTCAAAGATTGCTGAAAAGAAGTTGAAATACTTTTGCATGAAATCAAATATGCAATAGAAGAAGTCTTGAACAATAGGAGTCAAGGACTTCAATACAAATACAAATCAAATTGGGATTCAAAGATGGAGGATTCATGGACATTGAAACAATCAAGTGGCCACATCATTAAGGACAAGAAGATCAAGAGGCAATGTATGTAGTATGGAAGAAACCTCAAATAGGTTGGACGAAACTCAATTTTCACTGTGCGAGCAGGGTTAATCCAGGAAATAGTGGGATTGGAGTCTTAGTTTGAAATGACGCAGGAGAAGTGGTCAGGGCTATAGCAGGAGCTATTGGTATCACTACAAACAATGTAGCAGAGATCTCTACGTTAGAGAGAGGACTTAATTGATGTGCATACAAGGGATTTTCCAACATCATTATAGAAGGGGATTCCCAAGTGATTTTGAATGGAGTTGCAAAAGCTGAATTCCATCTGTGGAGATTGGCTGAATGGTTGCCTAGGATCGAGGACCACCTTAGGAATATTGGAAAATTCCATATACAACACGTATATAGAGAAGGCAACAGGGTGGCAGACTTCTTGGCCAATATGGTGATTCACTCTGCCTTGACCTATGAATTTGATTCCACGGATGTAATTCCAATAGATCTGCAAAAGATTATTACAGCAGAACAAGTTGGTCCTCCAAAATATGGCATAGGATGAGGAGATGTCAGAGATTAGATAGTTTGGACAGGGTGGCAAAAGAAAGTGACATGGGCCTCATCCTTACTGCCTTAATCCATGACAAAGAATATTGTAGGACTGAAATAGAGGCAATACACCTCAGGTCTTTTTAGGAGCAGCGACTTCCTCTAACATTTTTAGAAGTTAGCTGGGAAATGGCGAGTTTCATAGGCATCAGTTGTAGGTGCAATGAGGAGGAGGCAATGGTGGAGTCCCCAGAGGAGAAAATCAACATGATCTTCGATCGCGCCAATGACCAAGAGAAGGTTCCCATGATTGGCTTATTGGGAGTCGACTATTGGGTAGGAGACCATGTTCACGATGGGAAACTTGTATTTGACCTATTTCGGCCCATCATCCAAGTATTGGGCCATCCATTTTCTACTAATGGCATGCTCTGAAGAATGATTGCAGAGGAGCTCTTCCTAGAGGTGACTCATGCTTTGGACTTGATTGACGTCAGTCTCTCTCGTGGTGGACTGATGAACTTCTTTTGTCTAAAAGCTGAGGGTAAGAAGAAGCTAATGAAGAAGGCATGGGCACTGTTTAAGACATGCATTGGGAAGGAGTATGACATGACAAAGTTCGAGGCTTTATGCCAGGCCAATGACAATCTTTTTCTAGAAGAGGTTGCTGCTAGGTTGATCTCTATGGGTAAAGGGATTGGGTATCTATACCACTAAATAGGGTAGCAGAGTGGTTCAAGAACCAAATTTTGTAAAATGGAGAGATATCTCCTATTCCCTATGTAACTTCCTTTTCAGTAATACAAAGGGTTCTACCCCCTAGGCAGCTCTTACTTATATATATACATTGTGAGATATGAATTTTTTTTTAATTTAAAGCAAAAATAATAATATTATAGTAGGAATTTTATGACCAGTTAATGGTATGCATATGTTGAAGCAATCATATATTAATTTTTAATAATATAAAGTTATTTATAAATATATCTCATTCTTACATACAATTATGGTGCAAGCTTTGATATCTTAGTTATGGTTTATCTTATACCTTCTTTTTTTCTTTAAACTTACAAACATGTATGTAAGAAGACATCCAAATACTATAAAATATGATAGGGAGGGCTTGTTTCTTTTATACCTTACAAACGTGTATGTAAGAGGACATCCAAATAGTATTTTCTTTAACATATCATTGAATTCCTTTGCATCATTTGTATCAAAAACAAAGGAATAGAGTTTTCCTTCGGTACATGTATTTATAAATTTTTCTAATGCCTAACATCCTTTTCAATGTCATCAAAATAGAATTCTTTCCTTCCAAAAATAGGGTTTGCACTTAAAGAGATAGCATCAAATGATTCAAATCCTAATTATTTAAAGTTTTATTTAATCTTAGTTCAAGCATATCCAAGCTAATTCTAGTGATATCATGTTCTATAGTATTTATATCCTCTATAATTTCTAGAATATCAATTTTGTTGCTAGAAACTCCCTTTGAAATATCTTTATATTAGTAGTTCAAAGAGTTTCTTTTTGACTAATATTTTATTAGGATAGATCCCCATTTCCATCTATTTCATCAACTTTGATAGGGGTTTTCCCTTTCACCTTCAAATTGGCTACCTCTATCTTAGGAGATCGTTGAGTGGTTTTAGGTCCAAAATTTGAACAATTTCTCTTTAAGTGTCCTTACATGCGAAGCACCCAACAAAAAAAGCTATCAAGTTAAAACAAAATTTTTGGATCTAATTCATCATACTTGCCTTAATTTCCAAAAAAATAATAAGGGGATTGTTCAATTTAATTTCCGCACATAAGTAAAAAAAAGTTACAATTTTTCTAGCTAAAGTATGATAAAAATGACCAAGATATTTTCCAATAATAGGTTATGTAGATTACAAAGTATCTTGTATATAAATATTCATTATAAGGTGTACTCAAACTAGGATCTTAGATGGGATTTCATCCATAATATCAAACCCTACATGTCATGTAGGATTTGATAAATAATTCCCCTTGATTATGAAAATAGGGCCCAACTTCAAAAATTGACTTGCAACTTTGTTATCAAGGAAAAATCCATGAAGAAGTAACCATTTGCAAAAAAAAATCTTTTAATATCTCCTTTCGTATTCCTATTTCTTCTATCTTAGGATTCCAAAAAAAAGAGGAGATATAAAGGAATTTCCATGTCAAAGCATGGTTTTCTAGATACAAGACATCTTTTTCTATAGTTTTATAATTATTCACTAGGAAAACATGACAAAATTTAAGCTTGAGCCCAACATCATTTTCTTGTGACTAGAGACCAAATAATTAGAGAAAATTCCTTCTACAACTTACGTAGACCAGAAAAAATTGAAAGCCACAATAGCAAAAACATCGGCTAGAATGCATTGGACACCCACTCATGCTTGCAAGAAAGCACTCATAGTTACATTGTAGACTATCATTACTCTCACATGATGTATCATTGTTTCTCTCCTCTTCAAATCTTCAAAAATAAATTTGTTGTCGGTCCACAACACACACCCCATTTTTCGGTCCTCTAACCATAGGGACCACCCTTCTTTCTTTTTTTTGGTCTATCCCTCCCCTTGTTCCTTGAACTTTGATTTGGAGGGGCCTATTGAGGAAGCAAAGGTACTTTTCATTTGTTCACACTTTCAATGTTACAGACATCAGAAGGTCCTCCGACCTATAAAATTATGAAACACTGAAAGGCTGAGAGGTCAAGCGCACACCTTTCAGTGTTTTAGTCATCGAAATGTCAAAAGGGGTAGGAGGTCATCATACTTTGGGGTTTCGGCATCCAAAACCCTAAAGTGGGTGATGTCACCCTACGGACTATAAAAGTGGCTCGAGCACCTTTTTGTCCTCATTTTTCTTCTTGTCTTCCACATGCATTTTCAAGCTCCTCATGTGCCTATTGTTTTCCTTCCTCGCCTTGTCATTGTTCATTATCGCACCTATCCTCTTCACGATCAACAACCTTCTGGCCATCCCTATCCTTGCGCCTTTGCGGGTAGAGTCTTTGTCATTCTCTTTTCTCTCCTTCATTTTAGTTTCGGGCTTAGGGTTTTTTTTTTTCTGTTTCAATTCTTGTGTTTGTGTCGGCCATTTTGTCCTCCCTCCTAGGTCTCTAGGTTTTGCACCCTTGGATCTCTGGACAATTCATTCTTCCTTTTTTGATTTTTTCCTTTTTTATTTCACATTTTTAGGGTTAGGTTTTTTGTCTTGCGGCCAAGTCATAGGTTTTTGGCCTCCAAAAGACCAAAAATAGCCCCCTTGCCAGAGTTTTCTAAGTGCAGTTTCACACTTTTGGACCTTTGGCATTTCGGACAATTAGACACCACTGAAACACCCCAATGCCAAAACCCCGAAGAGAAGGTCTCCCCTCCCAGAATGTTTCAATGTTTCAGACTCTAAAACGTTCTTCAGACCTTCGCACACCAAAAGGCCAAAAACATTTCATCAATCCCCTGAGTCTTTTCAAGATTTCAAGCTTTCACACCTTGAATTTCCGCTCATTTTTTACACTCTGCGAGTCTGAAAATACTTTCTTCTCCATAGCCTTATCCTTCAAATTTTGGCTTTTTGCACCCCGACCTTGTCTTCAAAGTCTGAAATTCCAAAAGACCAAAAAGAGATATAAGTTTCATTTCTGGCTACATAAAGAGCCATCTACTTTTGCCTTTCTTAGTTGTATTTTTTGTTTCTTTCCTTCTTTAAGTAGTTTCTTTTATAAAGATACTGATATTTTCATGTTTCCTCATAGAAATTCCTGAAAAGTGGATATCATCACCAATGAATTACTTATTTAAAGGACATCATCCCCCTTCAAAGATCAGGAACAAGCACCATGAAATTACCGATACAGACATCAGGAATGTGGACTGGGATGAATTCTTGGTAAGGTGTTCCCAACCAACAGGAAGAATTGAAGATTGCAACTCCTTGATCTTTTCAAGCCTAGTCAATGCAGCAACACACTTGTTGTTGGTCCTAGCCTCTAAGATCATCATGACATTGGCCACCCACTACACACCAAATGAGAGGGTGGGTAAAACACAGATGGACAGGTGGTTCTTGACCTTAGGCCAAACAACATCAAAGATGTCTTCCATCTTCATAAAGGTGTGGATAAGTTCTATGACTTCTCCATAGAAAAGGGCTTGAGATGATTGAGAAACAAGACCCAAGAATCCTATCAAATCAAAAATCAAGAGTACCTCCTGCAGCCTCTCCCAAAAAACAAGCTAGGAATAATAGACCTCAGAAGGGGACACTTGAGGGACGACATCAAAGCGGCAGTCACATTGATAAGCTAAGTAAATAGAATACCTCAGTCCATCCAACTCGAGAGATGGATGATCGTACTAATAGAGAAGATAAGGAACTGCAAGGCCAGATTTGATTGGGCCAACATCCTAAGTGATAAGTTAGATGAGAAAATGACTATTTTAAAGCACAACCCCAAGTTTTATATGACCTCATACATAGTGTACCTACTGGCCACCCAAGACGACTATCCAGGACTTAAAAAATGGGGATCATTTGGTGAACCAAATACATCGCCTTTCATTGTCTATCCACAACTGATAAGAAGAGATGACATGTTAGAAAGTAGTTGAGATTACAAAATAGTGAATGATGCATTCATCTTCACTGTCAATAGGTTCATAGAAGGTGACTACGTGAAGATATTATCAGAGGAGGTTGCTACTAGACTAAGGGTCGTAGGGGAATATTACATACAATTCAGAACCTTCACATACATCAGAGTGTCAGGATCTACCATGAGCCCCAAAAAAATACCCATGTACCCATCTAATTGGGTAATTATTTTGGAAATGGCTAGGTAGCTCGAAGATGCATATGAACATATCAAGCATAAGAAGAAGCATTTTTGGGATTTTTCCATTTCCATAGGCCCCTACACTCTCCAAGATATGAATATTTTCAAGTCATTGGCCTTTGATTGGGATGAGTTCCCACTCCAAACATATACACAAATCCAGGCCACATTTGACCCCATAGGCACATACAACCATATCATTGGAAAATTCTACATCCATGAGTCACATATTGAAGATCATTGGATGGATTATGTGGATGACTATGAGGTGAGAATTAAGGATTATTGCAGGATGTCCCTCACATTATCACAAGTGGTCTTAGAGTTTAATATTCCTACCAAGGTTTGGGACAAAGATTCAGATAATGTGTGAGCGTCACTCTATAATATAGATAAAATATACAATAGGCCTATCTTGAATGCAGAGATAGACAAAGAATAAAATGACACCATTGAACTCAAAGAAAGGCATATGGTCAAAGAAGCTATGGCATGGATCAACAAGTCTTATCAAATGGATTCTATTCCCATAAAGACACAAATGGATCCACCCAAGAAGAAGGACAAGAAACATGGAGAGAGGCCCACACTACCCTAGTTTAAGAAGGCTCCACCCCAAAAGTGAAGAACAATATATGGGCATGAACATGCAGTGGAATATGGTTCCAACCCTAGGCACAAGACCCCGAAGACCAAGATGACAAGGAAAATAGATCCTCCTATTACACCATCATAGGCCACCCAAGGAGAAGGTCCTTACACATATAACATGTCTCCTTATAAAATTGGATAAGGGAAGAAGATTTACAAAAGAAAGAGAGATTATGTCTCTCCCCAATTGGAGGCTTTGCAAGAGGAACCAGAACTGGAGGATGTACCTTTAGTAAAAGGAAAACATCTTAGGAAGCCTCTCTAAGGAAAAAGGAGACTATAAAGAATTAGATAGAGGCTCAAAAGGAGAATGATAATCCTTTGGATACTCTTGGCTCAGATGAGTTCCTCATGTCAAATTTTGAGGGCCTAGAGGGTTTTGCAGATCTATGATAAGATACACCTGAATCCATGGCAGGAATTATTACAGAGGCATAGGAACCCATCCATCCTTATGCTATCTTCACTCCACCTCCATCCCAATTCACAAACCACGCACTAAATGTGCCTCTCACAAGAGTGTATTTTAGCACCAATCAAAGGGTAGAAACTCAAGCCATTAACATTTCCCAAAACATAGAAGTGGATAAGATTGCAGAGGAAAGTGTAGTTCCAGCTCCACCACCTTACATTCCTACTCCACCACCCTCTCTCCCAACTCCTATTCCTACTCCACCATCTTCTCTCCCAACTCCCACACCTACTCCACCACCTTCCATTTTCACTCCCCTGTGTATGGTGCAAATTCCAAATCCAGCACCATCTATTCCTATGCCTTCCTCTATCTGGAATCCCCAAGTTTTGATAAGTACACAAGCTACACCTCCCCTCAAAACCACATTGGAAGCTATGAAAGGTCTTAGTACAGAGATATTAATCAACTCCTCTAAGGGTGAAGGAAACTATAAAGATGAATAGGATCCCACAAGATAGTAAGAGAAGGGAGAGGAAGAAAGACATGAAGAATAAGTGAATGACGAAGAGAGAAGAGAAGAGGGTGACCATGAGGGAGAGTCAAATAAAGAAGAGAGGGTAACCCCTCCTCCGCAAATCATGGCTTCAGTCCTTCACATTGCCTCGTATGAGCCAGCTACCGCATTTAGTAAACCAAATTGGTTCACTAAAGAGATTTATCCCTGAAAAAGGACTTACACAGATGAAAAGGATGAAGAGGATGAAGATGAAACATATATGTCATTCTTAGGGAAATCCTTCCATCAAAATGGAGACTAATATACTGGAAAGAACCATATCATATGTTACTCAAGACACAAAGGGTCGCTGGAAGGCATAGGTGACAGTTCCCTCTACTAGCACATCTCAAGCACTAATAACCTTGGGAGATTATACATTTGAAGAGGTGGATCTAGAAGAACCAACAAGAGAAGGAAGTAAGACCCTGGCAGCTTTAGGGATCAAACATGCTCTAGGTTTCATGAGAAAAGATGAATAAACTATCAAGTCCCTGACAGAGAAGAATGAGGCTCTGAAGAAATTCATCCATAAGATGGTGGGTCCCATTAACCTAAATTTCCCAAAGGCCTCATTACAGGCCATACTAGAGAAGAAAGCTACTCTGAACTTGCTAGTAGGGATAACCCATTCATTCATTCAAGAAAGTGTTGATTGGAAGGAAGATTTTGAACAATGGGGAGATAAGGTGATTAGGGATATCTTTCGACCATTCAGGGTTATCCTTAAGGAAACCACCCATTTGGTAATCTTATGGAAGGTGATGGAAATTTGGACTCTAAATTGGCCCAATGGAGATCAGCTCTATAGGATCTCAGCATAATCAAGAAACAACACTTCTAAATTTTGGTCAAAATATATGAAGGTGGAGATATAGATAACTTTAGTAGGGTGGCTACAAGAAGTTGAGTCTCACTTTTGGGCAAAAAGTGAAAGTATTTTCCATGTTTTTGAAATTTTCTGTCAATTGATGTCAAAATTTGAGGCACTTAGAGATTGAATCTCAAAAAAATCCACTAATAGAAAATGTAGTGCTCAGAGTATATTTTTCAAATATGTAATTTATTTGAATACCCACATGGTAGAAAATATATTTCAATAGGCATGTTTAAAAACCTCTTTTTCAAAATGCTTGTTTCAGGACCATACCCCGCATGTATACGACCACCCTATTTTGAAGTAAATAAATTAATTTTTCTAAATCCTTCTGT
>MU228109.1:462473-507804 GCA_018584345.1 Thuja plicata
TTATTAAAGTTATAGTGAACCTTACTATTTTAAGTTTATGTACCACTTTTGATTAGTAAATATTGTAAAAATAGTAAAATTTATCATATCACTATAATTTTTATTTATTTTTAAATCTAGACAGTAAGAACTCTAATGGGTTTTCATATTGTCAAAAAATTCAATTAGGAAGACCCTCAATAAATTACAGCAAGACATAAATCTAGTATTCAAATGCCTTAGCCATTATTTTGGAGGTCCAAGCATAGGCTTGGTCCCACCAAACCTGTCCCGAACTGAAATCCAATGCAAAGGGTGGTTTGGTAAATTCAAATTTTAAAAAATGGGCACATGTTTAAAAATGTGTATCCATTTCTTAAATATAATAAATCGGCATGTAAAAATGAGTTTCATAAAAAAAAAATTAAAAAACACGCACTCATTTTGAAAAAAAATGGGCACCCATTTTTTTAATTTTGGATCGGGTGTCCGAGCCTAAGACGGGTGCCCATTTTGTTCAAAATGGGTTCCCATTTCTAGCAGCAATTTTCAAGCCCACAAGACTTCCGCCGAATTGGTACCCAACTTCTTGCACTTACCCAATACCTGGACCAACAGTATAGAAAACTCCAAAAAGTTCCATGAGAAATGTTTGGAAAAGGTGCAAGAAAAGAATAAGGAGATCATGGAATGGGTAGAAGAAATAGAGAAATTTTTCATAGGTATTGACTTAGATTTATACCAAGATGAGGAAATGAAACTTCTGTGCCCAACCAAAGAATAATACAACAATTCAAAGGTATGCTGGCAGAAGTTAACACCAAAGAGGACCTACACAAACTTTTCTACTTCAAGAAAGATATGTAAAGGATATCTAAACACAAAGAAGACATCAAGTTCTTTACTTCTGAATTGACCATCTTCAGAGAGAAGCAAGAACGATGCATTGCTAAAGTGAAAAGGCAAGAAGTGAACTATCATGAAGTACACAAAATAGTACAAAGGTTGTGAGCTTCTCATTTAGAGGTGTTCCCAAAGTGATTTTTCAGTCCAGAGAACCATTTTCGAGAGGTGAGTCCTTCCATACTTAGCCATTTTCCAAAGGCTAGTTTTTCAGCCTTTCGACCTCTGAAAGTCCAAAGTTTTGGGGGTCCCAACTTTTGGTTCCATTCTTAGTCAAATATGCACTTGGAAAATTTTGGGGCAAAGGCCAAGGTTTGAATTCTATGTCATTTCAGCATTATTACTTTTTTGCATGAAAATAGAACTTCAAATCAAATGGATGCACAACTAGATTTCATTTTGCAATGATTAAGGGTCTTCTATTAGTTTCAACCTTGAAGAGAAGCCCAAATGAATATTACAAGGGAGAACAAAGAGATCAAGAAGAAGACTCCAGTAACAAACAAGGAAACTCCAACTCATCTATTTCTTCTTTCTTAATGAGTTTGAACCCTTTTCATGGACAAGATAATTGTAAACTGATCAAGGATCCATGCAAGTAGTTTTGTATTAGTTTCATAGTAGCTTTCTTTAGAAAGATTTAGTTTCAGTTTATTTTCATTGTTTTTAGAGTCTCTAATTCCCTAATTTTAGGGTTGATAGTTTGTAGATCAGAACTCTATATATTGCAAACAAAAACAATGTATTAAGGTCAGATTCTTTATGCAATAAAAATCTACAATTGGTGCTTCATTCATGGTGTGATCCTTTTCGGGTATCTATGAGATGTGTGTTTTCTTATTCGTTCTTTTCAAAGAGCCAACTTTGTTTATTATTTTTCAAATCTGTGATTCTCTATATTGGAGTTTGTTGTTTTTTATCTACCTTGTTGTGATGAATGTATGGGAACGATAATCTTTCAGGTTCAAAAATAAATCATTCTCGTGTTTGTGCACATCTTGGTGACTTCATGATTTCATAAATTTTGCAAACCTTGCATGCGTAAAATATATTTTCTCTCCAAATGATTGCATCTGTTGGATATATAATTGCGATGTGGTCTAATTTATATGTAGTGGGTTTCTCCAAATCTCTCCGTCATTCCAATTCGCAAGGAAGGATTAAGAATGGTCTATGTCCGTTAGGATTTCATTTTCATCAATTTACTTTATTCTTGTTACCCCGCTCTTTTAATTTTCTTTCATGAATCTGAAGTAACTAGAATCATCTTTAGTTTTAAAGCATAAATATGCATCATTAGTAAATTACATTTTTGATCAATCGGAAAATAAAAAAAATTACTATAGTTGTTTTACAGTTTGACATCTTGAAAGTACTAGCAAAGGCTTCCTCATGAACATTCACATTTATCTTCAACTGAGTTACCAAGAAGGTTGTACCATGACCACAAAGAACCTTGGGAATACCTTTTTTATTCTTTCAATAGAGGAAATCGAATCTCAAGATCCTAGCTCAATAGAAGTCGCACTAGAAGGAGGGCCAAAAGACTGAAAAGATAGATAACATCAGATATTTATTTCTAGAATGGTTCGAGTGAGTTCTTAGATCATCTCCCAAAAGAGGTGAGTTCCTTGAACTCACTCACCACCGCAGAGCTCGCAGCAACAAAGGAAAGTCAAGAGAGATCTCCTCTCACCATCCCACTGAGTCCCAGAACCTGCTTGGACAACAGTCACACATCATTGTCTCAACTATCCTTGCACCTATAAACCAAAATCAAAACTTGCAAAATCAAAATTTGCAACAACCTCGTCCAAGGGATTTCTTCACTAATGCACAAATCTTGCCACTAAACTTCATTGGGAAGCTCCATGATTTTCCCAAAAATCTAGAGAAGTTTTGCACATGTTTTATATATGGAGAATCGAGTACAGCAGAAGAGCACATCCATACCTTCAAAGAAATTTGTAACCACAAGAAGATTTCCCACCAAGATGTTGTCTTCTACCTATTCCCATACACTTTGGGGAAGTTTGCATACAACTGGTACCTGCACTTACCATGAGGATCTATCTCTGCATGGCCCAAATTTTAAACCAAATTTATTAACAAGTTTAAGTTGTATGTGGACCCTGCTACAATGCATATACAATTCATAACAATGAGAAAATATCCCAAGGAGCCCATCGCCATGTTCAATCATTATTTCCACAAGATGCATCAAAAGTTGGACGCTCCTTACACTATACCAGAGGCAGTCATCATACAAGTTTACCTTAAAGCCCCAGACCCCTTCACTTTAATCTTTCTAAGAAGACTTCCCCATGTGGATAGATACACAATATAAAAGGTGTACAATGAGGCCATAACATTTACACAACAAATGGACCCATAAGAAGGGAACTTCAGGGTCGTTACTACCATTAGAAACATCGCTGCTCTACATCAATTTTCAGTAAGCAATCAAGCTTTGGCCACTCACATGCCTTTGTTAAACCAAATTCTGGCACAACCATTCACAACCCCACCACTATCCATCACTTATACCAGTTATGAGGCTCATAAGACAACATTCTTGGAGCAAAGGGTTGTGCCCCAAACCAAACCCGATACTCACCTAGCCTCTGAGTTGGATGTCATGAAGGAAACCATGTCCCAACTCATGAATGACCTCACCAAGATGAAGTTGAATCCCTCCCAAAACCAAAGTGGATACCAATGGATGCCTGCTGGTTTGAATTCTTAGCCCCAGAATTAGAATCAGAGTTTCAAAACCTACAACAATTCATAGGATAATCCATTTGGGTAGAAAATACCTAATAGACCATGGAACACTCAACCCAAAAATGGTATCATATCTACAGATAATGCTAAAACTTACGAGGATGTGGAGGCCAATTTTGTCGGGGCTCCAAATTTGTGCCAAGGCAATGACAGATATGGAAGCAACCTCTATAATCAATATCCTCAAAATCTGTAGGAGCCACCCATTCAGTTCAACATCGTGATGTTTGAATCCCATGAGTCTAGAAATGGGGAAATTTTGAACACCTATAAAGGAGAAGAAAAGTTTGTGTTCCCATTCTAGAAGGAGAGAGAGTTTGAATACTTTGAAGTCTATGCCTTCCAAAATGATCATCAGAAATCATATAAATTACAGAGTTGAAAGGAACCACTGATCGATGGTATACCTCTGCGCAAGAAACCAATTCTACTAGATCCCTGGGAAAACAACAACCCTACACCAGCTAGAGGTCAGAGTGCTCCTACATCATCTTCACCAAAAACATTTGATGTTACAGAAGTTTGGCTTGGTAAAATGACAAATATAGTATGCTCAAAGAATGGAAGAAAACAAAGGAAAACATATCTATGTTTTAAATGATTCAAGGCTTCCCTTCTTAGAGAGAAGCACTCCTAAAATCCCTAGACCACTCAAAACAAGGTACGATGACTAGCAGTGTGAAGACCACCACCTCCAATGTCAACACTTCTAAAGATTTCCCAGTGATGTTCAAAGATAAGGTAGAGATACCACCATTCCTACCTAGTCTGTGAATATTCGAGTGAAACTTACAAAATTTCCTAATTGATTTTGGAGCTTGATGTAACGCCATGCCCTTATCCATCTATCAAAAATTGGGGATGGTTCTGCAAACAACAAACAGAGTTGTGATCCAAATCGACAAAAGAGAAGTCAAGGTGATTGGCATACTTAAGGATGTGCACATCGAACTAGTTGCTGACCCAAGGATACAAGAATACATTAATGTGCACATCATCGATATCCATGAGACTTATGGAATGTTGTTGAGTCAAGAATGGACCAAATGCTTGAGAGGATGGTTGTCCACTAATTTCACCCAACTGTCGCTACCATGGAAGCGACTGAACATTCAGATCAAGATCGATGTTGAACCCAACTTAAAGAGGATGATCACAGACTATAATACTTCAAATGAATTTTTGTTCACATAGACTAACCTAGGCACCTATCAGATGGATGACATTCTCATGTTTTGAATCAAAGAAGTTGAGGAACAAGACCATATTCCCGTACAAGGCCTACTAGAGTTCAACATCAATGATGCAATATTTCAAAACTTTATCAGCAACATGATGACGAGCCTATAGCACCTAGGGAGGGATCGAGACTCTAACATTCTCTTGTTACCAGGGTACTATGGGTTGCACCAAGTAAGTCATTCAAAATTCACATGCCCTAGTTGTCAGGATGCGCTGTCACGAGTGTTAACTCAAATCTCCCTACCAATAAGAGTCCTAGAGAGGCCTAAGATAGAAGGGGAAATCCTTGAGGTGGAAAGTGAAGGTGACACCATGCCAAAGATAGATGGACCCATTAATCTAGACATTCTGACCCAAAGTGAAGGTAGTGGGTCAGATTCAGATAACAAAAACCCTACCTTGAACGTATTCAATGACTGGAGCATTTCAGGTAATGGTGTGTGTCCACCATACAAAGAGCTACATGATGATAAATAAGGTTAAAGGGATAAATCCTCAGACTTCAAAAGTTTTCAGGGGTTAAGGAAAGAAGAGTTAACTTCCTTAGATACCTACTTCAAAACAACGGGTTTCTCAAGGAATTTCCTAACCAAGTCAAATCCAACAAAGTAGTATCAAATATGGAAATTACACTTTGATGGGTCTAAGTGTAAACAAGGAGCAGGTGTGGGGATTGAACTAATCAATCCAAGAGGTAATTCTTTCTATGCTACTTATAGGTTACAATTTCTATGCACTAACAATATTGTAGAATATGAAGCATTGGTTTGTGGACTCCTCATGGCTCATGAGAAAGGAATAAAAGCCTTGGAAATAGAGAGAGACTCACAATTGATCATCAAGAAAATGCGCAATCAATATTCTTGCAACAATAAGAGACTCTCAGCCTACCAAAATAGGGCATGGGACTTGATCAAAGACTTTGAAGCATTCAATATCAAATCTATCCCATGACAAAAAATGATATCACTGATGTCGTAGCTGTATCCACCAGTTCATTACACCTGATGGAGAAGTCTAGATAAATAAGTTCTCAGTTGAACTCCTTGCAGCCCCATCTATCCTAGATAACATTACCGATTTCCAAGTCTTTCAAGATAACCAACACATCCTTGAGTTCATCATGTGTGTAGGTATGGTCAAAAAGAAGGTATAGATGAAGGGAAGGAAGAGGCAGAAGAAGAAATTAGCTTGGAGGACCCAGATAATCAAGGTGTCATAAACCTAAGGACTGATTTCATACCAAAAGGAATGGTAGAAATAGAAATAATTTTTGACAGTGACGAGACTCATATGAGAAGATGCCCAGACATACCACCTGATGGAAAAGAATAAAAACATATAACCTGGGAACAGATGATGAGCTGAGAGAGATCCATGTTGGGAAAGTGTGTACCAAAGAAGAGAGGGAGGAGATGGTCCAATTCCCTACATAATTTAGAGATTTCACAGCTTGGCATTATGATGAATAGAAAACATATGACACCTCAGTCATAGTGCACAATATCCCACTGAAACCAGACTCCAATAAATTTTGATAATGTTAACATCTTGTGAACCCTACTATGGAACCCTTGATACAAAATAAAGTCCAGAAGTTATTAGATGCAAGGATCGTATTCCCAATTTGATACTCCCCGTCAGTAGCGAACTTGGTACCCGTGAGAAAGTAGATTGGTGAGATCAAATTGTGCATGGATTTCTAAAATCTAAACAAAGCCTCTCAAAAAGATAACTACCCACTCCCTTCTCTTGATGAAGTACTGCAAGTAGTGAATGGTTCCCAAATGATGTCCTTTCTAGATGGTTATGTAGGGTATAATCAAGTAATGGTAGAAGAGGAAGACATGCTAAAGATGACATTCACCAACAAATGGAGGGCATTCACCTATCAACGGATGCCATTCAATTTAATCAACATCAGGGATACTTTCCAAAGAGAAATAGACACTTCTTTCAAGGGGATAATTGGAAAATATATCATCATCTATATCTAGATGATTTGACATTTTTTTTCAAAATAGCGAGTCGATCATATAAGTGATCTAAGAAGAGTCCTCCAAAGGTGCAGGAAGTACAAGATTTCCCTCAATCCTAAGAAATGTGTATTTGCAGTCATAGAAGGAAAGTTTCTTGGGCACATAATTTCAAAAACATGAATAGTAATTGACCTTGAATGAGTCCAAGCCATTCTCAAGCTGATCTCACCTCACAGCTATAAAGAGTTGAAATCCTTCTTCAGGAAGATTACCTTTGTGAGGAAGTTCATTAGCGGTTTTGTCAAGATAGTAAAGCCACTCAACGACACGCTGAATAAAGGTTCTCAAATTGGGTGGAATCCCCCAATAAGTAATTCATTTGAAGAGATCAAGAACGTAATCGCTACGGCCCCTATTCTTGTAAGTCCAGATTACACTATCCCTTTCAAGGTATATTCTTTCACATCAGAACATTCTTGCGCAGGAATCCTTATGCAGAAAAGGGTTGGGGAGAACGAGAGGCCAATAACATTCATGAGTTTCCCCCTTAAGAAAGATAAATTTAGGTACCCCAACCTAGACAAAAAAATCTTTTTCTTTAGTCAAAGCGATGAAGAAATTTTAGCATTACATCCTGAGGAGCAAAGTCTTCAGGATGGTCCCTGATGCGATCATAAAATCTTTTTTGATGCAGAATGAGCTAGGAGAGCGAAGGGGAAAAGGGATGGTGATCCTGCAATAATATGACCTAGAGATCTATCCAATGAAACTAGTAATAGGCCAAGGCCTAACAAAGCTGATCTTTGAAGTAGAAGAGGGTCTAATATGCCAAACTTACACTAATCAGGGTATGATCACAGATATATGGTATCAAGATATAGTCTACTACTGACTACAGAACCGTTGTCAAGAGGGGATGAATAGATCACAGAGAAGGGATTTGAAAATCTAAATTAACTCCTACATGCTAGAGAATGGTCATCTATATAAACACAATTATGAAGGTCTGTACCTAAGGTACCTAGATAGGCTCAAAGAGAAACAAGTCGTAGGAGATTTTCATAACAAATATGGGACATGACACGGGTTCAACTGAGGAAATTGCCCACCAATTCTTGAGGGTAGGTTATTTTTGGCCAACATTGTTTAAAGACACTAGAGAACATGTAAGATCATGCCACACTTTCCAGACAAGTGCAACTCAAGAGGAAACTCTGATGACGCCCTTACAACCTGCATATGAGGTACGTATGTTTTCCCAGTATGGCCTAGATTTTTTTGGAATGATTAATCCCCCTTTGTGTGTAGGTCATAATTTCATCCTAATGGCTACCGATTACTGCATGCAATGGATGGAGTCCCAGGCACTAAATAATTGCACTAAGAAAGTGGTAACCAGGTTCTTAGAGGAGAACATCATAACCAGGTTCGGGATGCCATTCTATCTAGTATGTGAAAATGCCCCCTCTTTTTCCTTCACCTCACTCACACAATGGGCCTTTGGAAATAAAGTAATCCTCAAATTTTCTTCTAATTATTATCCACAAAGTAATGGCGTAGCGAAGTCCACAAATAAGAACCTCACGATAATGATTAAACACCTCTTGGACGAAAACCCCCAAGATTGGTAGACAAAACTGAAATAGGATTTTTGGATGAACCAGGTGATGATTAAGGACACCTTGGGGACATCCCCATACCAATTGGTATATTTCTTGCAACCGGTCTTCTCTATGAATTTGAAAATACCAATTATGAGATTTATGGACCAGTACGTTGGAGGTGAAGATCGAGTGAAGGTTTTACTCATGAACCTCCTCAACTTGGAGGAGAAAAGAACTTTGGCCTTGGAGCATGTGTCAAAGCACCATGCCATTGTTAATTTTTGGCTCAATAAGAGAGCTACCATTAAAGCTTTCAGGATCTCTGACATTGTCCTCATGTGGGACAAGGCAAAAGAAAAGTCGGGCATCCACACCAAATTTCAAAAATTATGGGCAGGCGCCTATCAGATATTAGATCTTAGGGGAAAATAGCTTTAGGATAGTACCTTAGATAGAGATTTCACCCCATTAATAGTCAATTGGAAATTCCTCAAACACTATTTTGGATCCTAAGCCAGACTGCCCTTCGTCCCTTGTATCATAGTTTTGTTAATTTTGTTTTCTTTTTTCTCTTTCTTTATTTCTTTCATTTTCCCATCGTCATTTTGTTTCTTCCATCCGCGATTGTTCCCATCCTTTTTTCGAGGCCCATTGCTTCTTTTTTCTTTGGGTCAGTGTGTCTTAGACTCATTCTAAGTGGTCCTTAAATTGGATCATAGGTTTTTCTTGGTCAAATTCTCCATAGAAAGATACAGCACAGAGAATATTTCAAAAGATAAAAGTGATGGTATCTTCCATTGACAATTAGAAAGATGTTTGATGCTTAGTCATCCTAATCATAAAGAACACTAAGAAACAACACCAATGAGTGTTGGTTTCTCAAGAATTTGTCAGTTGGGACCAGCACTAGTATGTTGGTTAAGGTACCCATTGATCCTAGAACCCAATTCTAGTGAATCAAAAAGGAGGAAAGAGAGAATAATTGAAGATGAAAGAAACAAGTGAACTAGAAAAAAAATTTCCCAAAAGGTAGTTACAATCATAAAATCCAGGTTGCCCAGCCTAATTGTTTCTTGGATTTATCAAAGAAGATAGTATGTACTTGAGTATGGAACTACACAGATCAAGGGTCTTGATATGGCTCATGCAAGGAAATAAGAAATTTTTTCAAAGAAAATAACTCTCCTACATAGCTCCAGCTCCAACAAACCGAATAGACAAGGGTGACTATAACAACCTCTACCGTGGCTATGAATGCTCGAATGACAATAGAAAAAGGTTGGATTTGGGACTTAGGGAAAAAATTTTTTGGGGCTATAGGTGCCTGACTGCTAGAAAATCTCTTTCTGGGAAGCCCTGGTTTGCGTGATGAATGTTAGGAATAACTAATAAACATTCTGGTCACGGCAATCAAAGGTCAGGAAATGAACACCCATGAACACACACTAGGATAAATGAAGAAAACTTAAAACCTAGGAAGTCATTGTAAGATAGTCAACAAGAGAAGCTCTTGGATTTTGGTCCACTACAAAATTAGAATCCAAAAGGGTCTTGATGATAAAGAAATGTCTCGGTCATTCCTCCTTTTTCAGGGCTATTTTTTATGGGTTCACAACACACACCTCAATTTTTCAATCCTGTGACCATGCTCCCCCCGTTCTTTCTTGTTTTTTGGTTTGTCCCTCCCCTGGTTTCTTGAACTCTATTTTGGAGGGTCGAGTTGAGGAAGAAAAGGTACTTTTCAGCCCTTTTCACTTTCAACATTTCGGACATCAGAAGGTCCTTCAACCTCCAAAATGCTAAAACATCAAAAGGTCAACATGTCAAACCCACACCTTTCGATGTTTTGGTTGCTAAAACATTGAAAGGGGGAGGAGGTCATCATAATTTTGGGTTTTGGCCTCTGAAACCATGAAGTGGGTGTCGTCACCCCGTATACTATAAAAGTGGCTTGAGTACCTTTTTGTCCTCACTTGTCTTCTTGTCTTCTGCTTGCATTTTTGAGCTCCTTGTGTGCCTACCATTTTCCTTCCTCGATTCCTCTCTATTCATTTCTGCATCAATCCTCTTCACAATCATCATCCTTCTAGCCTCTCTCTATCCTTACACCCTTGTAGGTAGGGTCTTTGTCATTCTCCTTTCTCTCCTGTGTTAAAGTTTTGAGCTTAGGGTTTGTTTTTTGACTATTTGGGTTCTTGTTTTTGCATCGTCCATTTTTTCCTCCCTCCTAGGTCTCTAGGGTTTGTGCCCTTAGACCTCTAGATGGGTCATGCTCCCTTTTTTGTCTTTTTCCTTTTTCAATTTTAGGGTTAGGGTTTTTTGTCTTGCGTCCAAGTTGTAGGTTTTTGGCCTCGTAAATGCCAAAAACAACCCACTCACCAGAGTTTTTTAAATGTAGTTTTGAACTTTCAGACGTTCGAAATTTCCCCAGAAGAAAATAGTATTTAGGAGAAGATAAGATTCTCTACCTAGCCCAAAATTTCACAAAGGAAAAATCCACTTTGATCAACCATAAGAAAATGGTTAATGCACAAATGCATCAATCGATCAGAAATAAGATGAAAGAAGAAAGTCATCAATCCTAAATAATGGATGAAGAATATGTAATATAATTGATTAAAACCCTAATTGAAATGAGTTGAAGACAAGTTCTAACCTCAAAATGTAGCAGATCTGGAAAAGCTTATTTTCTAAAGTCTATGTTGAGTTTTGGGAAATTTTGCAACCCGATCTAGAATAGAAACGCAAAGACAGACAAAACCCAGAAATATTTTCCTTTTTGAGTTAGGTAGACCTTGACCTCTTTGTGGGCGTGAAATCATACCCAAAAATGTTGACCTTGTCCTGCACTACTCCAGTGGATATCTTGTTCGCAGATCCTGAAAGTTGGCCAGATAGGGTATCCAAATTTTCTCTTAGATTCATTGTCATGTACCTGTACCTGCAAGAAAAATGGTTTTGTTTGTTGGGAGGAGGGGTTTTTCTTGGTCAAACCCTTGGTTTGGAATTAACCTTAAATTATAGTTGAAATTGCATAAATAAACAAAGTAAATAAATGAATTCACCTTGCTTGTATAGAAACCCTTGTGGAGGATTCAAATCCTTGGATCCACAAGTATGCATGTGTAAAATGGTTGTAGAATGTATAATGTAGGATGTCTCAAATCAATTTATTTTATATCTTCAACACTAATCTTGAATGAATCTTGGAATAGGAAGAGGCTTGCATGGATGTGGATGGAGAAATATTCAACAAGAGGGCTCCATAGAGCTTGAATCCTTTAATGGCTACCAATGGATCTCCTTGATGAATTAAATTCTTGAATGTATTTGAATGATTGCTTCAATAGATCATGCATAGAGTTTGGATGGATGAAATTGCTTCTTGCATCTTTCACACTTAGCTTTCTTGCTTAGATGGATGTTGGTTAGAGAAAATGAGAGGAGAAGGCTTCCTTATATGCAAATATAGGGCTCAATCTTCTACAGAGGCCTACATAGGAGAATTAAATTCCAATTAGACCTATACCATTAGAAGTGGATGTATATTAAATATAATTTCAAGAGTCATTTCCTCAAAGACCCAAAAAGCCAATGCGGAAGCGGGAATTAAATCTCTCTGAAGCCCGACATCCAGAAACTCCAGAAGCTTGAAAATTGGACCCTGGATCAAGATCAAGATCAACTCTGACCCAGGTTTGGGTCAAGGTCAACCTTGACCTAGGTTAGGGTCAAGGATGACCTTGATGCAGAAGGTTGACCTTGACTCTAATGTCAAGAAGCTCAGATTTGCATATCAGGGTGCCAGAAACATGTCGAAGAGAAGTGGAAAAGGGGGCAGAACAAAGGGAAAATCCAGATCCAAGTCAAAGACCCATTCAAGGCACTTGACATGACCCCAAAATAATTACTCAGAGGGATAAACCAATCCAAAATGGAAGTGCTTCAATTTTCTGACTATACATTTAGCCCCCACTTTAGCAAGAGTATGGACTCAATGCAAACTCTTGGTAAAGGAGATCATAAAGAAAATATAATCTTATAGAAATAAAAAGGGACAAAGGAATCCTTGAGCTCCCAGGGACTTAAGTCTTTATCAACCCTAAGATCACAATAAGAGATACATCACCAGTCAAAGAGAAAAAGAGAGAGGGTGTGGTTACCTCGCCCAATGAGAACCTATGTCCCATTGTGAATAACACAAGGACTGGAAAGATGGAGTTGAACTGCCTAGTGAATGTAGCTACTCACTAGTCAACCCATAAAAATTTTACCCTTAGGAATATTACATTCCAAAAGAGAAAAGTCAAAACATAGAGAGATATAGTCTTAAGGAAACCTTCCAACCTTAAGGGATCAAAACATTGTAAATTGAAACTGGAGGGATCAAGAGATCCTATAAGGTAAAAATCCATGTTTTAAGGATTAGTCTCTAATCCATAAAGGGAGAAATTTTTTTAATTTTTGAAAATATTTTGAAAGTGCATGTGTGAAAAAAGGTGAGTAAAGCGTATGCCCCCATGTTAAAGTCATTGCTAACACTTTAATAGGAGTAATGGCTTCAACGAAAACACTAAAAACTCCACTGATTATGTTTCCACTGCGAGATGCCCCAAACAAAGACAAATCAATGGAAATAAAACATAAACATACAGAGAACACATAAGGGATTTACCTACCATGGGGTTGTATGATCATAAGATAATATAAATATATAGATATGATATTGTTGCAAATGAATTGATATCATTCCCCAAAGAAAGTAGAACTACAATCACAATGGAGAAAATAAAATGCAAGAGTTACGAAGAAGAGTCTTTTCAGGCGACAACATGGAGACCAAAAAGAATCAGTGCTACCATGTCACAAATCCAAGTAGACTACACAAGGAAAAAATTTACAAACAATAGCACAAGTACAACATAACATGAAAATAATATATATAAGAATAAAGATATATATAGAAGAATTGTACAATAGGTTTGATTCCTTTATCACCTTGCACCAACAAAGTAACAAGGGTTGTATAAAAGAATCTAACAAAAATTTAGCAATTACATTATGAGAGAAGCACAATTCAACAGGAAAACACATAAAAGGCTACCATGGAGGACAAGCTGATCAAGTGCATTACCTACTCTCCCCATCTCAGTTTATATCATTTAGGGAAGGTGGGAAACTCGCAAGAGAGACTATATCCAACACCATAGGAATAATAGACAGTTCCAAACAAGGATCCTATTGAGAATCATGATGTTTGATACTAGGTGTAATTATCAGTTGTAAGGAAAGCATATGATTTAAACCAATATCAAGATCAATAGTCTCTTATTCATTATTAGCATCAATAAGATCATCAAGAGTATCTTCTTCATCAAGATTAATCGAAATAGAATCTAAGATGCGAATAGAATCATCATAATCATTCATCTTAACATCATTATTAACATTAAATTCCTCCAACACATTAGGCATAGGCTGGTAAAAAGAAGGTAAACAATTTCAAAGAACAGATGCACGGGCCCTAGCATTATCTCAATGCTTCTTACGATGTTCATTGGAAGATTTGTTACATTTTATCTCGTTTGAAATACATAGAGAACTAGGAGGAACAACAACCGGTTCTTCAACATGTTATATAAGAAGATTAGTAGGACTCTCAGTAGGCTGAAAAATGATAGTAGGAGCTTGATTAATAGAACTAGAAGAAATGGATAAAGGAGGTATGGAAGGCATAGCATAAATACCATAGTTAAGATCCATCTAAGGCATGCTTAACTCAAGATTCTTGCGATGTTTATAGGCATGATATGAGAGAAAAAGGTTATCAAGTCGAGAAGGACATGAATTAGGTAATGAAGGCCATAAGAAGTCAAGGGTAGCACAATCCCTAGGCATAGAAGGTTGATATAAACTATTTTTAATCATTTTCACCTCTTCATCATGAATGAGCTTAATAAACTTATGGATAGGAGAAGCAACGACACACATGGAATTCAATCAAGGCAAACCAAGCTTAACTTGAAATTGATCAGAAGTAGGGACAACAACGCAGGTAGTGTCCACAAATTTACCAAAAATTTCAAAAGGTAAGGTAATAGAACCAAATGACGGATAGAGAAAACTATTACAAGTTTGAATGCACACATCAGATGTATAATAATAATCACATTGTAAGTTCTTCATAAAAAGGTTATCTTTAATGATGACATTGACTAAGGAAGTAGGATCAACAAGACAAGCATGCGTAGGTATCTTAGAAATCCTAGCATAAATGTAGGGGGGACCATCAAGAGTTTTATTGATCTTAGAATCATCAAAGGTGATCGAGACTTCCCGAGGTCTTTTATCCTTAGGTTGTTTTGAAGGTTTAGATTGAGGTTTCAGTTTAGGTTGAGGTTGAATATGAAGTTGATGTTGAGATGGAGGAACTTGAATAGGAGGTTGAGATTGAGGCAGGGGTGGAGAGATATGTTGAGACAATATAACATGATCCACATGGTTAACAATATGATTAAGATCATCCATCTTTGAATCATAAACAATGTCTAGAGAAGATGGGTGAATAATGGAATTAGTACCATGTGTAGGCAAAGAGTTCATATAGATTTGGAGCTTTTGATTAGGAGGAGAGACAAATTTGTTCCTACTACCATCAAAATTGTTAACAAGTAAAGCATTAGAATCAATTAAGTCTTGAACTTTATGTTTTAGAGAATAATAATTCTCAGTATCATGGCCATTCTGATGATGATATTGACAAAAGGCTTTGGGATCAAAGGATTTTTATTTCATCATGGCAGGAAGAATAGGTCAAATAGGAGGCAAAGTAATCATATTAGCAGTAAAAAATTTACTCATAATAGAATGTAAAGATTCAGAAAGAGGAGTAATCGTACAATTTAAATAAAAAGCAATGGATGCAGAAGTAGCCTTGTGGGATGCAACAACAACTTGATCAGCAACTGCATTTTCTTGTTTATTTATTTTGACATAGTTTTTAGGATTCTGAAACTTGTTGGGATTAGGAGCAGAATCACTTTTATCAACTAGAATAGGAGCCATTGGAGTGTTTCTCTCAAATTGAGTCACTTGTAATTGATAATGATGAAGCGTTGCATAAAGTTGTTGAAAAGAGGCAAATTCAGTAAGAGGAATCTTATCTCTAATATCCTTTTGAAAATTTTAAATAAACATATGCTAAATATCAGTATCAGGAATAGGATAAGAAATTTGAGCATAAAAATGCTTAAATCTACCAATAAATTCAGTCAATTTTTCTTCAGTATTTTGTTTACAATGCATCAAATCAGTTAAGGAAAATTGTGGACCAATGTTATTTTGGAACTGTTGAATAAAGGTATTAGCAAGTTTGGGAAAATAATAAATAGAATAAGGGGGAAAGGAACAATACCATTGCAAGGCCTTATCACAAAAGATTCTAGAAAACAACTTAGCTAAAATCCTATGGTCATGAGCATGTAGTAACTACAAATGATTTGAAATGTTTTAACATGAGTGACAGGATCTCCCTTACCATTGTAATTCTCAAGAGGATGCAAGTTGTTGTTGTAAAGAGGACACAGTTTGAGCCAAATTAATGATGGTGGAATCATTAGAAGAAATAGGAGGAATAGAAACATTAGGAACATTAGGAAAAGTGTAGGAAGCAGTAAGAATAGAAGACACAATAGGTGGAACACTTGGAACCACAGTTGGAAGAGGATTGGAATAGGTAAAAGGAACACTATGGTAAGAAGACTGTGAGGTAGGTAAAGACACTAGTGGAACACTCACATGAAGAGAGGGAAGTGGAATATTTCAAGCTAGAGGATTGGAAAATGTAAGAGATATAGTCACTAAAGGAGTATAAGTAGGGTTTCTAGGTAATGGAACAGAAGAAGGTTCCATACTAGTGACAACAGGAGTAAATCCTAAATTTGAGCTTCTTGAGCTAAAGGTTTAACATTTAAATGCACAAGATGAGTAATACCACACAAGAGATTAACACCTTGATCACTATCACGAAGGAATTTCTTAAGATCCTCTATAGCTTGGATAGAATCTTGATTATGGTTATCTTGAATAAGCCAATTTCCCATTTTATCTAGTTCAGTTTACAATTTTTGGACTTGTTCAGGAGGAACTCTTAAAGCATCATCCTCATCATGAGATGAGTGAGAAGAGTTATACTTCGTAGAAGGATCAGAATCATGAGTGATCAAATTATCATTCGGGATCCTAAGGAAAGGAGAGGAAGACTCAGGATCAAAGGAACCCATAAGTCTGGGAATTCTTCTAACCAAGATATTATAGTTAGGACTAGAGGTAGTAAATCTTATACACCAATGAAATGCAAATAAACTAAACTAAGAAAGTGTAAATGAAAAAACATAAAAGAATGCTAATCTAATAAGCATGGTAGATCTAACATGAAATTTAAATCTAACACCAAAAATAAAGAGTTGTCTATCGTGGCTTCACCAAAATGTAAAGGATAAAATGTATGTTTTATTTATGATAATGGAAATGATGAACTATAACTGATTGAATGATTGCAAATCAGTTAATGTATTATATTGTCATTGATGTCAACTTGATATAATCTGTATGGTCATGTACATACTGCTAAAGACTTCAAAGAACCAATGAATCAAAGGCTATGCTATTAGTAATGCATAAAAGTTAAGTATTCACAAAGTGACTGTATACACTGATGGAGTGCACACCAAAAGATAGAGTAAACCAACGAGAGAAAAGTCACATTGTTACCTGACGAGAAAAAGCACAACATTATCAATGAGAAAAGTCACAGTATTAGACGACAAGAAAAAGAACACTGTAACCTGACGGACATAAATACAATGTAACCTGATGGACAAAATTATAGTGTTTCCCAACAGATAAACAACACCGACGGAACAGTCAGTTGTCACAAATGACTAACTGATGTATTGACCGACAAAACAAAGAGTTTGGAAATGACAAAAGGTTTAGCTGTCAAGAGCTAAATATAGACTTAATTGGTAGTTATCATTGCTTTAATCGGCAAGATAAATCCAGAGATAAGTAAAGGATATAAAGTTGTTTTGTCTAGATGGCAAGAAGATCTCTACGAGATAAAATAGGACTTTTGCTTTAAATCTAATTGGCAAGAATTGTGGATCACGCCAAGATTAGAATTGTTGAAATCATGTCTATATAAGTGAAAATATAATTCAATCTGAATTAGGGGAGTGACAAGAGAATAGATGCTAAAGAGATTCTCAAGGAAAAGAAAGTCTTCATTCATACCTGATCAATCAAGTTGAGGAAAGAGCTAAATTCTGCAGACACTGAGGAACAATGATACAACATCATAGAGTAGAATAGTGTGGAGCAAAGGTATTGAATTGATAACATTGATCAGAAAGGTAATGTAATTACAATAGATCTAAAAATCTACAATTCTAGTTGTATATGTGAGCAGATCAATCTACTATTTCAATTTAATCATTGAAGCATCAAGTCTCTTAACCGAGCAGGACTTAAAATTATTTTTTAATTGAGATACATCCCAAGGAGTATCAAAAAGTTTGATCATAAAAAGTAGCATTGGATATGCCCAATACCTATTGACAGGCCAAGTGAGTGTTTGATCAAGGATGGTAGCATTAGATTCTAGATACTAAGTGACAAACTATTCATTTAAATCCTCTAACAATGTCACACCTAACAGTGTGTTTGTAACCTTTAACAGGGTTGGCTCTTCACCGATCTCACTTTAGACTAGTGAAAATTTGGGTTACCGGTCCCAGTGGTTTTTTCCTTAACAGGGTTTCCATGTTAAAAATTCATGTTTCAATATGTTTATGAGCCATTACTTTATTGTTTTTCATTTCACATAAGTAAATATGGATTGATCAGTATACACTAGTTATTTACTATATTTTGGTAAATTAACAGATTGCTTATCGGTAAACATACAGTAGAAGGTTTTACAAAGAATTATGACTAGTGGTAACTTGATATAAGAATTTGGAGGCATTCATCTTATAGGAATAAAGATAACTATAGGAATAATTTTGTGGTACTAAGTTTTAAGGGTTGATTATTGGAATATTTTGAGGCCACTGATTCACCCCCCCCCCCCCTCTTAGTTATTACTAACAATTGGTATCAGAGCTTGTGTGCTTAGAAGGAAGGTTTCAAGACCTAAGCTAAAGATCACAAGATGAACAGATGAGATGTACCCAAGTTGAACAAAGACAACTTTGCTTCTTGGAAAAGTAGGATAAGACTCCACTTATCAGGTATTGGAAATGATCTTACTCAATACTTAGATACTGAATATGTGTTTCCTACAGGAGAACTCACAGTTGAACAAATGAGAGAGAAGCATGAGCACAACTACATGATACTAGAGCTTTCTTCCTCACTCTCTGATGTTGAATTTGAAGATGTCAAAACATGGATAACTGCAAAGCAGATGTGGGATAAATTGAAGCTTGTACATGGTGGTGATATAACTATTGTGAGAGCCAAGGCGGAAAGCCTTAGAGGAAAGTTTGATGATCTCAGAATGAAAGAAGGTGAAAACATCACTTACAACACAAGAATCAAAGAGGTATTCAATGCTATCTGAGAAGTTGGAGGTGTACTAGATGAAGAGACAGTGGTAAGTAAAATTCTAAGAACTTTACTGCCTACTTATGCTATTAGAGTATCTTCCATACAATAAATGAGAGCAGTAGAAAATAACAATGTTACTCTAGATAGTTTGATTGGAAGACTAATTTCATTTGAGATTAATAACTTTGATAATAGTTTCTTACCAAACATAGAGTCTGCACTCAAATCTTCTTTGAGAATAAGTAAATCAAGTCATAAACACACTATGAGAAAAGATAGTGAAAGTGAAAGTGAAGAAGAAGATCTTGATGAAATTGAAGCACTTATGGCTAGAAGAATGCAGAGAGGCAAAGGTAAATACAAAGGTAAATTAACACTTGTATGTTTTAATTGTAAAGAGATTGGACGCTTTGTTGCAAGATGTCCTAACAGAAGAAAATATGACAGATATAATGACAGATCATTTGAAAAGAAGTTTGACAGAGGTGATAACCGAGATTACAGAAGCGACCGAAAATCAGAAAGAAGAGATACCCAAGACTAAAAGGACAAAGGAAAGAAGGCTAGTTACGTAGCTACATGCAAAGATGAAGATACTAACACCAAATCTGATGAAAACATCGAGATGGTGTTTGTGGCAGTAAAAGATGATTCAAATGAAGATGAAAGATATGTAGAAACTACACTCATATCTAAAGTTAGCAAGAATGATATCTGGATCGTAGATAGTGGTTTCATTCAACACATGACCAGTGACAAAGAAAATTTTAATACTTTTGAGTATTATAATGGAGGTACAGTAAGAATAGGTAATGACACACCTTGTCTAGTTGAAGGTAAAGGAACTATAATGTTGAATAGCCTGATAAAATGTGAAAATGCTTATTAGGTGAAAGGATTGAATTATAATCTATTGAGTGTTTCTCAATTGAACAATTTAGGTCATAGAGTAGCATTTGAGAATAAGAAGGCAAAGATCTTCAATGAATCAGGAAGATTGATCGAAACTGATGAATAGACAAAAGGTAACTTATTCTTTTTGAATGATACTGACACCACTTTCTTAATGGCTAGAAATGAAGACATATGGTTGTGGCATTAAATATTGTATCATGTAAATTTTGAAAACATGATAAAGATAAGAAAAAAGAGAAATGTAAGAGGCTTACCTAGCATGTCAAAGATAGAAAAAATCATGTGCAAAAATTGTCAAAAAGGTAAGATGACAAAGTCTAGTTTCAAAAGAAAAACCCATACATTTGATGCTATTCTAGAATTAGTCCATATTGATCTATGTGGACCCATGAGGAAAAAGAGTTACTATAGTGATAGATGTTTCATTCTCTTTGTTGATGAAATTTACTCTAAAATGATGATAGTTATGTTTCTAAAAGATAAATCAGAAGCATTCAAGATGTTTAAATGGTACAAAGAAATGGTAGAAAAACAAAGTGGTAAGGAACTGAAATGCTTAAGATCAGATAGAGGAGGGGAATTTATTTTATATGAATTCACTAACTTTTGCAATGAGCATGGAATCAAAAGATAGGTCTCTGCACCGAGAAAACCACAGAAAAATGGAACTGCTAAAAGAAGGAACAAATCCATTGTTGATTGTGCAAGGACACTGATTAAAGAGAAAGGAATCACCCAAATCTTCTGGAGGGAATCTATCAATACTACTATTTACACATTGAACATAGTACAATTGAAGAAAGACACCAAGAAGACACCCGATGAGCTATGGTATGGTCACACACCCAATGTAAGTTACTTCAAGATCTTTAGTAGTAAATATTATATCTTAAGAGATGATAGAAATGGAAATCTTGACTCCAAAAGTGATGAAGGTATCTTTCTATGGTATTCCACCAAGAGCAAGGCTTATAAATGTCTCAATAAAGCCTCTAACAAAATTATTGAAAGTGCAAATGTAAAGATAGATGAATTTGTAGAGAAGAATGAAAAGGAAAGCACAAAAGAACCAGAGGAGTACAATAGGTTTTTTTACAATGAATAAATTGACACTCTACCTGAAAAATAATGTATAGCTCCCGAGCAACAAAATATTACAACCGAGCATTAGGCTGCAAATACCAAAAATTAGGATATTTCTCAAGATGATGTACAAAGTGATGGAGATCAGAATGAGGGACAAAATGATGATCAAGATGATAGACAAAGAATTGAACCTGTACTTTCCAAGTATGTCAGAAGGAACCATCCATAGAAATAGATCATAGGAGACAAGAAGGCTGGTATGAGAACCAAAAGTAAGTCTCTAAACACAAGATGTCTAATGTGTGATCTAGAGCCAAGATCTGTCAATGTTGCACTTGATGATGAAGAATGGATTAGTGCTATGCAGGAAGAAATTGAGTAGATTGAGAAAAACAAGACATGGATACTTGTACCGAGACCAGATGACAAGAATTTCATCAGTACCAAATGGATATTCAGAAATAAGATGAATGATAATGGAGAAGTCACTAGAAATAACGCAAGACTAGTATGCAAGGGGTATGCACAAGAAGAAGGGATTGACTATGAAGAAACCTTTGCACCCATTGCTAGGTTAGAAGGAGTGAGAATATTACTTTCTTATGCTACATTCAAAGGATTCAAGGTATACCAGATGGATGTCAAGTCTACATTCCTAAATGGAATACTTGAGGAAGAGGTATACATTGAGCAACCAGAAGGATTTGTAATCCAGATAAGAGGAATATGGTATGTAGACTACACAAAGCCTTGTATGGATTGAAACAAGCACCGAGAGCTTGGTATGAAAGACTTCATTCCTATCTCATAAATATTGGATTTGTAAGAACTAGTGAAATCAATAATCTTTATTTGAAGGAAGATACTGATGCTAACATTTTGATTGCTAAAATATTTTTTGATGACATCATATTTGGAGGCAATGATATGTTGTGCAAATCATTTGAAAATGAAATGAGAAAAGAGTTTTAGATGTCTATGTTTGGAGAGATCAAGTTCTTTCTTGGTCTACAGATCATGCAACAAGATGAAGGCATTTTCATTACACAATCCAAATACATCAAGGAAGTGCTGAAAATATTCAAGATGGAAGATTTCAAGCTAGTTGGAACACCGATGGAAAATGGATATAAGTTGACAAAGGAGGAAAAGTCAACTGAGGTAAATCACACTTTGTACAGGTCAATGATTGGCAAACTCATGTATGTTGTACATACTAGATGAGATATTGCACATGCATTAGGAATAGTTGCAAGATTTTCTGCTAATCCTAGGGTATCACATATGACTGTTGTGAAAAGAATCCTAAGATATCTGAAGAATACCAAGGACTATGGCTTATGGTATAGAAGAGAAGGAAAATTTGAACTTAAGGTCTTTACTGATGCTCATTGGGCTGGAAAAATTGATGACCGAAAGAGCACAACAAGAGGAGAATTCTTTATGGGTGAAAGACTTATCACATGGATCAGTAAGAAGCAAGGATGCATCTCTCAGTCTACTATAGAAGCACAATATGTTGTTGTTGCTACAAACTTCTCAAATATTGCATGGATCAAACAGTTACTAGAAGGTATGAATATGAAAATTCTTGAACCAGTAATTATCTATTGTGATAATACCTATGCAATTAAGATTTCCAAGAATCCAGTCATGCATGCTAAGACAAAGCATATTGCTATCAAATATCATTATTTGAGAGAACAAGTTCAAGAAAAGGAGGTGATACTTGAGTATGTGCAATCAAAGGAACAATTAGCTGATATCTTCACCAAGCTACTGCCCAAGGATACATTTCAATACTTGAGAAAGAGACTAGGGGTCAGAGTCTTGTCTACTAGTTAGTAAGATAACTAGAAAGATGCATCAGCCTACATATTGTCAGAATAACATTCATGTTCATGCAAGAAAAGAGATGGACTTCAAAGATACATCTATACACAACAAGGTATTTATCTACTCTAAGCACTAGAGTTGTTATATTACTGATGGATTGGGAAATTAAAGGAATATATTGAATGGATAGAAAGGATTTTTTGGCATTACTATCAAATATTTGTTTGGAATTTTTATCAAAGGGAGAGATTATATCCATTATTACATTATCCAAAGGGAAATATGTAACTAGAAAGGGAGAGTACATACAAAGGGAGAGATTGCTAACAAGAGAGAAAATAGACATCAAAAGAAAAGAACAAGAATAGTCAAAGGGAGAGAATTTGACATACAAAGAGAACACATCACATTAGAAGAAGAAATATTCTATATCTATCCAGTGAAGGGATTGAAGACAGAAAGAGAGCTGCAAGAATAAAATCTAAGCTATGTGAGCTTATCAAGGACTAGATATTTGTATCAGTTATAGTACATAAGATTAGTAGTTTGATGAAATTCAACTATTATATTCCATATTGTATTAGTGATAATATAGTGTGATCATATAGTGTGTTTCCATCAATGCCAAAGGGAGAGATTGATGAACTATAATTGATTGAATGATTGAAGATGTTAAGTTGATGATCACCGAAACACAAAAAGTTAATGTAAGACATTAAATCAGTTAATGTATTGTATTTTCATTGATGTCAACTTGATATAATTTGTATGGTCATGTACATATTTCTAAAGAATTCAAAGAACCAATGAATCAAAGGCTATGCTATCAGTAATGCATAAAAGTTAAGGATTCACAAAGTGACTGTATACACCGACATAGTGCACACTAACAGATAGAGTAAACCAATGAGAGAAAATTCACAGTGTTACCCGATGAGAAAAATCATAGCATTATCGACGAGCAAAATCATAGTGTTACCCGACAAGCAAAAGCATAGTGTAACCCGACGAACATAATTATAGTGTAACCCGATGGACAAAATTACAGTGTTGCCTGATGGATACACAACACTAACAGATGGAGATCCCAAAGACAACTAAAGTCTCATTGATGAAATAGTTAGTTGTCACCGATGACTAACTAAAGTAATTACCAACAGAACAAAGAGTTCAGAAACAACAAAAGGCTTAGTTGTCAAGAGCTAAATATAGACTTAACTGGTAGTTATCATTTTTTTAATTGACAAGATAAAGCTATAAATAAGTAAAGGATGTAAAATTGTTTTGTCCAGATGGCAAGAAGATCTCTAAGAGATTAAACATGATTTTTGCTTTAAATCTAATTCATGAGAATTGTGCATCACGCCAAGATCACAACCGTTGAAATCATGTCTATATAAGAGAAAAGCTAATTCAATGTGAATTAGGGAAGTGACAAGAGGATAGATGCTGAAGAGATTATGAAAGAAAAGAAAGTCTTCATTCAGACCCAATCAATCAAGATGAGGAAAGAGCTAAATTCTACAGACACCGACAAAAAGTGATACAGCATCACAGAGTAGAATAACATAGAGAAAAGGTATTGAATTGATAACATTGATCAGAAAAGTAATGTACTTACAATAGATATGAAAATATGCAATTCTACTTGTATATGTGAACACATCAATTTACTATTTCAATTTAATCATTGAAGCATCAAGTCTCCTAACCGAGCAGGACTTAAAATTCTTTTCTAATTGAGATACATCCCAAGGAGTATCAAAAAGTTTGATCATACAAAGTAGCATTGGATATGCCCGATACTTATTGACAGGCAAAGTGAGTGTTTGATCAAGGATGGCATTAGATGCCAGATACTAAGTGACAAACTATTCATTTAAATCCTCTAACAAGGTCACACCTAATAGTGTGTTTGTAACCTTTCACAGGGTTGGCTCTTCACCGAGCTCACTTCAGAAGAGTGAAAATTTGGATTACCAGTCCCAGTGTTTTTTTCCCTTAAGAGGGTTTCCACGTTAAAAATCCATTTTTCAATGTGTTTATGAGTCATTACTTTATTTTTTTTCATTTCACATAAGTAAATCTGGATTGAATTCTACACACTAGTTATTTACTACATTTTGGTAAATAAACAGACTCCTTATCGATAAACATATAGTAGAAGGTTATACAAAGCTTTCCAAAAAGTAGTAACTTGATATAAGTATTTGGAGGCATTCATCTTATAGGACTAAAGACAACTAGGGGTATAATTTGTGGTACTAAGTTTTAAGGGTTGATTATTGGAATATTTTGAGGCCACTGATTCAACCCCCCCCCCTCTCAATTATTACTAACATGAAATATATGGAAAGGGATAAATATGGAGAGATATGTGTGATGATTTGGCAATGGTATTGAGCAGAAGATAATATTCTCTACCTAGCCCCAAATTTCACAAAGGAAAAATCCACTTTGATCAACCATAAGAAAATGGTTAATGCATCAATTGATCGAAAATAAGAAGAAGGAAGAGAAAGCCTTACAATCCTGAATAATGGATAAATAATATGTAATAGAATTGATTAAAACCTTAATTGAAATGAATTGAAGACAAGTACTAACCTCAAATATTGCAGATCTAGAAAAGCCTATTTTTTATGTCTGTGTTGAGTTTCGGGAAATTTTGCGATAGGATCTAGAACATAAATGTAGAGACGAACAAAACCTAGAAATATTTTCCTTTTCTGAGATAGGTCTACCTTGACCTCTTTGTAGGGGCCTAATCATGCCCCAAAATTTTGACCTTGACCTGCACTACTCAGACAAAAATTCTGTACGGGGAACACGAAAGTTGGCCAAAAAGGGTTTCCAAATCTTCTCTTAGATTCGTTGTCCTATACCTATACCTGTAAGAAAAATGGTTTTGTTTTTTGGGGGGAGGCGTTTGCCTTGGTCAAACCCTAGTTTTGGAATTAACCCTAAATTATAATTGAAATTGCATAAATAAACAAATTCACCTTGCTTGTATAGAAAGCCTTGTGGAGGATTTGAATCCTTGGATCCACAAGTATGTATGTGCCAAATGAATGTAGAATGTGTTGGAGATTTACTTCTATGCAAATTGTTGATTGTATGTTTGTCATTGATGACAACATGTAATATATAGCATTGTCCTGTAAGAAATTATCAGTACAGATGTTTTGGAGCCTTGCATGATTTCCATGATGTACACATGTTCTGGTTTCTATGTGCATTCACACAGAGTCAGATATGTAGTTTTAGTTGAGTTATGTTAGTTTGTTTTAACAGTTACAGTGACTGAAGATTATCTGTGAAGATCCGACGTAATTACAGTATTTCTTGAGTTTCACCTATCTTCAGGATATGCATGTTTGTATTCATGTTTAGTTATGAGTTAATAGTAATTATCTAAAGGTGCTAATTGTGCTCTAATAGAAGAAGAATGATTGAGTCAATTTGGTAGAGCCAACTGTGTGAAGCATTACGTCTATTCAGTTTGAGTTGCGTGGTTCTAATCAGGTTGCGTGCTTGATTTGGCCAACTAAAGAAGTATTGGAGGGACTCCTAAAGCTGACTAATATCACATCTTTTGGGGAAGATACCTATAGTAGTTCATTTGGTGAATGCTAAGTGTGAATGATAAGAAAAGAGATAGAAAAAGTACAGAACACAATGTCCGTTGTTTTGGGACAGTAAAAAAATTTCATTCATCAAGAAAAGATCTATGTGAAGAAGAAGTGGAAGCATACAACACACTGGAACTGATCAAGACAACAGGTCTACTCAAACATTTCATTTATCAAATATAGTGCATATATGTTTTACTAAAGGTTGTAGCCTTCATCATTTTAGCAGTGAGATTTTTGGACAGTGAGTCCCACCCCCAACAAGGTTATTTGTAAAAGACTCCTAATAGGGTCAGACCCTTAACCAGGTCATTGTACTTATTGCATTGTAAAGAACAACTCCTAATAGGGTTGCAAGATATTCTAACATAGGTAATTATACTCAATTACAGTTCTTTGTGGGTGCTAATTCCCACCAGGGTTTTTACCTATTTGGTTTCCCCGTAAGCAAAATTGTTGTATTCTATCTTGTGTTATCTGAATGTGTTCATGCTTAATGTTATTTTGTAATTAATAAAAGAAAAGAATTAAACTAGCTGATAACTGATTCAGCCCCCCCCCCCCTCTTAGTTATCCCTTGGGACTATTCCAAGAATTGGTATTAGAGCCAAGTGCCTTGGAGAGAAATCCTAACAGCTTAAAGTAGATCAAATGGCATACTTCAGGAAAGAGAGTCCTAAGTTTGATGGAGATAACTATCTTGATTGGAAGAATAAAATGATAACACATTTTCAGTGCATTGGTTTTGAGATCTATGAGATTTCTACCCATGAAACTGATGTTCCCACCTAGAAATACCTTGCAGAAGAAGACTCTACAAATAATCAAAAAGAATTATTCACTCAAAATGCAATTTCCAAGGAGGCCCTAATTAGTGCCCTATCTGACAGTGAATTTTCTAAGATCAAGAAGGCACAAAGAGCATATTCAATATGGAAATACTTAGAAGATATGTTTGAAAGAGACATCCAAGCAAATAATGCACGCAGAAAGACATGGAAGAAAATATACAATAATTTAGAGATGCTACCTAAAGAGAACATCAGAGCTTACAATCAAAGGATTAATGAAGCAATATTAGGTATCAGGAACAATGGTGGAGAAATTTTAGAGGATGACATAATGGACAAATTGATGACCACATTGACAACAGATTATGAAAGCAAGATTAACATCTTGGATGAAACCATGCAATTCTCAAAAGACTTCAAAAGAGAAACCCTGATCAGCAAAATATCTACATTTGAGATATCAAGATTGAAGACAAAACCTAAAATGGAAACAACTTTCAAAGCCTCAGTCCATGGTAAGAAATATTTAAGCAACTCTAATGAGAAGAAAGAAGTTGACACTGAACTAGAAGAAATCATTGCTATGATTTCCAATAAGGAAAGAAAAGGTGAAGGAAAATATGAAGGAAAACTACCATTCAAATGTTTTTCATGCAACAAAGTTGGCCACTTTGCATCCAAGTGTCCTACAAGAGTCAAAAAGTTTAGATCAGATTACAAGCCCAAATACACTAAGGAATGCTATCATGCTAAAGATGGTGTAGTTGATGATGATTCAAGAGAAGATGAAATAGGATTTGTTTCCATTAAAGACATTGAGAAAATGCTTGAGGAGATTGAAACTGAAGATGAAAAAGAAGCACAAGAGTTAGCATTAGTTTCCAAAGTAGACATCAGAATAGACTGGATCATAGATAGTGGGTGTTCACATCACATGACAGGTGACAAAGATAGATTTGTACATCGAGATAAGTACAAAATTCGCATGGTTAGATTTGGAGATAACACTCTCAAACATATCATAGGCAGAGGTTCTATTAACTTAGCTGGAAAGAACAAAATAGATGATGTTCTTTATGTTGATGGTTTACATCACAACCTTCTAAGTGTTGGACAACTGCTTGACAAAGGATATCAGTTGGAATTCAAAGACAACATGTGCATCATTAACAACAAAGAAGGAGACATGATTGCATCAGGCTCAAAGACCAAAGGTAATTTCTTTCAGCTCAACTCTGAAGTAAGTTATTTTTTTACAAAAGAGGATGACAGTTGGCTATGGTACAAGAGACTTTGTCATATCAATTTTGACAACATAGTAAAGATAAGTAATTTGAAGGTAGTAAGAGACCTTCCAGGTATTGTAAGACCAGTTGACACTATGTGAAGGGAACGTGTGATGGGGAAGCATGTAAGAACCTCATTTAGAAGCAAACAAAACTCAATAGAGAACAAATTAGATCTGATACATACAGACCTATGTGGACCAACTCAAACAAGATCATACTATGGTGAGAGGTATTTCATTTTGTTTGTTGATGATTTCTCAAGGATGATGTGGGTTGCGTTCTTAAAAGACAAATCTAAATCTTTTGAGAAGTTCAAAGTATTCAAAGCTAAGGTTGAAAATGAATCTGAATTGAAGATAAAATGTTTGAGATCAGATAGAGGAGGTGACTTCACCTCTGACTAGTTTTATGATTACTGTGAAGAACATGGAATCAAAATATAGTTAAGTGCAGCTAGAACCCCTAAGCTGAATGGGATAACAGAAAGGAGGAATATGATAATACTTGACACAACACACTCTATCATGACTGAAGGAAAGGTTACTCATACCTATTGGAGAGATGTGGTCAATACAACAGTATATACTATTAATAGAATCCAATTAAGGCCAGGCATAGACAAGACACCTTATGAACTTTGGTTTGGTAATGTACTCACTATAAAATACTTTAGAATCTTTGGAAGCAAGTGCTACATCAAGAGAGACAACATTATTGGCAATTTTGATGCTAGAAGTGATGAAGGTATTTTTCCTGGTTACTCTACTAAAAGCAAAGCCTATAGATGTTTTAATCTAAGTATGTGAAGGAGATATTGAAGACTTTCAAAAATGTAAGATTGCAAACTAGTAAGGACCCCCATGATAACAAGAAGCAACCTTTCTAAAGATGATGATTCCACAACAGTTGAAAAGACACTATACAAGTGTATGATTGGAAAACTCATATATCTTACTTAATCTAGACCAGATATTTCCAATGCAGTTGGTATTGTTGGAAGATTTGCAGCTAAACCTAAACAAAATCACCTAATGGAAATAAAAAGAATATTCAGATACTTAAAGGGGACTATAGACTATGGTTTATGGTATCCTAACTCAGAGAATATACAACTTCATGTGTATACAGATGAAGATTGGGCAAGTTGTGTTGATGACAGGAAGAGTACCTTAGGAGGAGTAGTATTTATTGGAGATAGGTTAGTTACTTGGACAAGCAAGAAGAAAAATTGTATCTCTCAGTCGACAACAAAAGCTGAGTATGTTGCAGAAGCACTGAATTGTTTAACAATGGTTTGGATCAAACAGATGATTAAAGACTTTGCTATTCAGATTGATTATCCTATTGTTATTCACTGTGATAACACTAGCACTATCAATATGTCAAAGAACCCTATGATGCACGCAAAGACAAAACACATTGATATCAAATATCACTTTATAAGAGAAAAAGTTGCAGACAAAGAAGTAAAGTTGGATTATGTGAGCACTAAAGAACAATTAGCAGATATTTTTACAAAGCTTTTATCAAAAGATAATTTTGAGTATCTCAGGGAGAAGCTGGGAGTAATTCCCTTTCCTAAGTCTTATTAGAATTTGTAGCAAAGAACATCAGTCCTTGGTGACTAATGAATGGTTGGCTACTCTACTTCTGGAGTAGTATCTGTGCTTCATGATGTTTGGTACCCTTTTCCATTGATGTCAAAGGGGGAGTATTAGTCATGGGGAGCATATACTCTAGGGGAGTATATAATCATGAAAATAAAAACACAGTCAGAAGAGTAGCAACAGTAAATAGGAACCCTTGATGAGTGTATTGAGAAGTTTGTAAAAAGGAGGATACTTTGGGTTGATGGTGTTTTTCATATCATATGTTGCCATCAATGTCAAAGGGGGAGATTGTTGGATATTTGCTTATGTGCAAATTGTTGATTGTATGTTTTCCATTGATGACAACATATAATATACAACAGTGTCCTATAAGAAATTATCAGTATAGATTTTTTGGATCCTTGCGTGTTTATTTCCATGGTGTACACATGTTCTAGTTGCTATGTGCATTCACGTAGAGTCAGATATGCAGTTTTAGTTGAGTTATGTTAGTCTATTTTGACAGTTACAGTGACTAAAGATTATCTGTGAAGAACTAACGTAATTACATTGTTTCTTGAGTTGCGCCTATCTTTGGGATATGTGTGTTTGTATTCATGTTTAGTTATGAGTTAAAAGTAATTATCTAAAGGCACTAATCGTGCTCTTACAGAAGCAGAATGATTGAGTCAATTTGGTAGAGTTGACTATGTGAAGCGTCACATCTATTCAGTTTGAGTTATGTGGTTCTAATCATATTACATGATTGATTTGGCCAGCTAAAGAAGTATTGAAGGGACTCCTAAAGCTGACTAAGATCACATATTTTGGGGAAGATACTTATAGTAGTTCATTTGGTGTACGCAAAGTGTGAATGATAAGAAAAGAGACAGAAAAAGTATAGAACACAATGTCTGTTGTTTTGGGACAGTAAAGACATTTCATTCATCAAGAAAAGATCTATATGAAGAAGAAGTGGAAGCATACAACACACTGGAACTGATCAAGATAGAAGGTCTACTCAAATAGTTCATTTATCATATATAGTGCATATCTATTTTACTGAAGGTTGTAGCCTTCATCATTTTAGTAGTGAGATTTTTGGACAGTGAGTCCTCACCCCTAACAGGGCTATTTGTAAAAGACTCCTAACACAGTCAGACCCTTAACTAGGTCACTATACTTATTGCATTGTAAAGAAAAAATTCTAATAGGGTTGCAAGATCTTCTAAAAGGGATAATTATACTCAAGTATAGTTCTTTGTGGGTGCTAATTCCCACCGTGTTTTTTACCTATTTGGTTTCCCCATAACCAAAATTGTTGCGTTGTATCTTGTGTTATCTGAATGTGTTAATGCTTAATGTTATTCTATAATTAATGAAAAAAAAAAGAATTAAACTAGTTGATAACTAATTTACCCACCCCCTCTCAGTTATCCCTTGGGACTTTTCCAATAGAATGTAGGATGTAGGATGTCTCAAATCAACTGCTTGTAGATCTTCAACACCAATCTTGAATGAATCTTGAAATAGGAAGAGGCTTGCATGGATGTGGATGGACAAATATTCAATAAGAGGGCTCCATAGAGATTGAATCCTTCAATGGCTACCAATGGATCTCCTTGATGAATTGAATGCTTGAATTTACTTGAATGCTTTCTTCAATAGATCATGCATAGATTTTGGATGGATGAAATTTATTCTTGTGTCTTTCACATTTAGCTTTCTTTCATAGATGGTTGTTGGTTAGAGAAAATGAGAGGAGAAGGCTTCATTATATAAAAATATAGGGCACAATCTTCTAGAGAGGCCAACATAGGAAATTTAAATTCCATTTAGACCTATACCCTTAGAAGTGGACCTATGTTAAATATAATTTCAAGAGTCATTGCCTCAAAGACTGAAACACCTGACTTGGAAGCGGGAATTAAATCTCTTCAATGCCCGACATCTGAAAACCCTAGAAACTTGAAAATTGGACCCTGGGTCAGGATCAAGGTCGAATATGACCTAAGTTAGGGTCAAGGTTGACCTTGACCTAGGTGAAGGTCAAGGTTGACCTTGACCCAGAAGTTTGACCTTTACCTTGAGATCAAGAAATTCAAATTTGCAGATCAGGGTACCAAAAACAGGTCGGAGTGAAGTGAAAAAGGGGGAAAAAATCTATATCCAAGTCAAAGAACCATTCAAGGTGCTTGAAATGACCCCAAACCACTTACTCAGAGGGCTAGACCAATCCAAAATGTAAGTGCTTCCATTTTCCAACTATACATTAAGATCTTATACTCTCAAGTGGTCAAACCTTATAACTCAAGAGTAGTCACTCTGATATCAATTGTTGGAATGACTATGGAAAGTTGGGAATGAGAGGGGAGGGGTGACTCAGTACCAAAAAACTATTATAACTAAAAATTACTATAACCATATATTTTTGGTTTTGTTTATTGAATTCAATAACTTGAAATAAAACTAATATAAATCTTATAAAACATATCATCAAAACATTCAAGTAAAGAACTCATAAATCCATGATTTTGATTACGCAGAATTCCTTGGTTAGAGGACAAACTACGGTGGGGATGATACCCACAACCTTCACTAACTATAGTATAAAGGGTTCTCGGTTAGAGGTTACAATGCTTGGCCATTTTTATAGCTTACTCAGTTAAGAGTATACAAAGACTTTTTAGGTCTACCTAGTTAGAGGATTTTACAATCTCTACACTTAGAAATGTACCCTATTAAAGGTTTTAAAAATATCATATCGATTATGATATACCCAGTATTGGGATTTCTACCTCTCAATACAATAGTATTAACTCTATGTGCTCTGAAATCTAATGTTACGTCAATCTCAAACCGTAACACTACTCATATTTTCTTTGTTGTAGCTAGATATCTACTCGGTTATTTCTACTCTAATATTTTTTTTCAAATAACTCCTTTTTACTTTCACGAACAGTATCAGCCTTCTCTCTATCATCACTCTCTTTTATGATCTATAAATCATCCACTAAATATAAGATTTATTTCCTGCTAATCTTATTTGTTAGGTCATCATGACTTGATTTTAACTATTAGATCTTCTTTTTCACTCGGTGACGGTGTCACTTTTACCTTGGTGCTTGGTGTTTTTCTTGGAGATAACTAACTTTCATTAACCTCTTTATGTCCTTCTTAGATCTTCTCTTTGAATTATCTAGATTGTTGATTGTATAACAAACTGTTCTTTGTGCATTGTATAGTCACAATTAATGTTGTGTCAATTCATTAAATGTGTCCTTATCACATTACAATCAATTAGGTAACTCGGTAGAGTAACTTCTCTTTGCTCGGTTAACTTCAACTTTAGTACTCGGTAACTATCAACTTGGTGTACTTCATATGTACTCAATGTTTGGTAAGTGTAGCCTCTCGGTGTAGTGTCTTTAGCTCTATTGTGTGCTTTGCTGACTTCACTTCCTTACTCGGTGTACATTACCAACTTGTTCAATATTTACTTTTCTCCTTTTCATCGATTGAATCTTCTCCCTCATAGGAATTTTTCTTAACTAATGACAATAAAATATCTATAGAGATAACATATTATCCACTATAATTATCGCTTTTTATCCTATCCATAGTTTTTCTTTCTCTCAAATTCTCTATCTCTTAATTTCTATTTTACGATGAGTGTGCTTGTAAGATCATACTCTAGATTAAAATGGGGGTTGAATGTAGCATCGCAAATTATACTATATTAATTAGGGTGTCCAATTTCACACTATCCTAGAGTTCATTGTAGTACATCTCATTCATGTATGCATTATTGAACCTTTATTGATTTAAATTAATATTATGAGTCCTCTTCCACTTTATTACATGAATACTTCATTATTTGGACCCTTAATTGTAGGTTTGCACTTTGAATTAATTTTTTATAAATCCTCCCTCATGTAAAAATCCAAGACATGTTTTCTCACCTCTAAACATCATATGTCCTTTCAAAAATGATTATGGGACATGCAGACCCTATTATCTCACATCCTTAAAAAATTTGAGGATTTTTGTCAAGACAACATTGGTAATGGTAGCCTTTACACTCTAGGGTAACCTTGACCATGATTTTTTCTTGAAAATTTTAGGATTATAATATTAGAGGCTTACCCTTTTCAAACTACCCTTGATGCAAAAATATAATAATTGTTTATCAGCCTAACGTTGATTTCACTTTGAGATTCCTATATAAGGCAACCTTCTCAATTCATTTCATCACCTCACCAACGCATTATTTGCATTCCAATTCAAGAGTAGGTTTGGTTACATGGGAAAGAAACTACATCAATGCATCTATAATTATAGATTCAATTATGATTTTATGAAAATTTTATCATGTTATTGTGTCAACTAATGGCGGAATTATCCTAACGTTGATTTCACTTTGAGATTCCCATATAAGACAACCTTCTCAATTCATTTCATCGCCTCACCAACGCATTATTTGCATTCCAATTCAAGAGTAGGTTTGGTTACATGGGGAAAAAACTACATCAATGCATATATAATTATAGATTCAATTATGATTTCATGAAATTTTATCATGTTATTGTATCAACTCATGGAGGAATTATCCTAAGAATACTGCATCATCAATTGGAAGTATAATCATCTCAATTAAGCATTATCATTCAAACATTTTAATTCATCATCACTAGAAGTATAGGGTTGAGTCCCAACCTAGGGTTGAGTAAGGAAATCCTGTGTACAACTCCAAACACCATTTTTTCTCTTATGTGTATATCTATGTACAAATAAAGACTTTTGACAAAGACCTAAGACAAACAAAAAAAGTGATTAGAAGACTAAAACAGACCTTGTCATAAATTCTAGAACTAGAAACTTGGTCAGGCGTGCTTGGGGTGCCCTTGTCCTAGTCAGGGGTGCTTGGGGAACCCTAGTTCTAGGTTAGGAGTTCTTGGAGTGATGTAGACCTCCCGCAAGTAGCTAAAATTTGGTAGGAAGAAAGTACAAGCTCCTAGAGTCTTAGATTTAGCACAAGCTCAAGGGTGCCCAAGGAAACAATGACCTTCATATTTTAGCCCAAATTTCATATATAGGGTATGCCACACAATTCTCCTTCCTTTTTTTACATGTTCAAAATTTTTCACTTTTTGAATTAGCCAATATTATTAATTTAGACGTAGATCTTAATTACCTACTCTTTCAAATCACTCAATCCAACACTTATAGCAACAAATGAATAAAAAATCTAAGAGTATTGAATTGAATCTATAGAGAAAAGTGTTAGCCAATCATACTTATATCTTTGTGGCTTCATATTCTAGATTTAATCCAAGTGAAAATAGGCCTAATTTCCTAGCTTTTAGGCAAACGATAGTGAGCCCTGTTTTCCTATCTTAAGGTCTAAAATTGAAGAAAAACACATACATATCCAATTCAAAAATGTCTAAAGACATACAGGAAAATAGACTATAATAATAATAATAATAAATTTTACTAAAATATATTATTTAAGTATATACACTTTACTAAATAGACATTAAGAAAGAGCGAGTGATAAGAATAGACTAAAAAAATTAAAATATGAACTTCAATAAATCAACAAGAATAATAGTCAAAGGGTATTAGTAGTGAACTTGAATGGGTGTAAATAAGTCTAACATGAGGTTGGGATTTTGACATGGTAAAATTTGGTGGAATGGATGCCCCTCCTCCCATGCCAGGTTGCTCATACTCATCCTTTTTTGTGGGTGATACAAAATCCTCCATAATAAAAAGAAGAGTAGTAAATAACATACAAAATAAAATCATTTATCAAAAAATGTAATAAAAAAGGTGAGTGATAAATAATATCAAACATAAAATCCTCTTGAAAAAATTTATTGCAATGTGAATTTATAATATTATCAAATATAAAATCCTTGAGTGGTTATGTTTAGTATAGTCCATTAAGATGTGATGCCATAAATGGTAGCACTGATGGATTCATTGACCTTTGTGTCACTTTGTCTAATGATATCATATCCTTATACCATGCGTCAACAAAGAAAGATTACCATAATTCCTACCTCCGCAACTGCTTGTGCACCGCGTTTAGTTTTAATCCGCCTTCATGTCCCTGTCAAATCTGGTGCGTATATTTTGTAGACATTTACAACTCTACTCAATCAAAAAGCAATTCAAATATCTTTGTTCCGGTAGGTACACTTGTGTTCGTTAAGAAAATGGATGGCTTGAGACAAGATGAGAAGCAATTCAGAGCAGAAATGCACCATGTGAATTTAGTCAGGCTTACGAAGTTTTGTGCAGAAGGAATGAGGCGACTATTGGTGTACCATTACATGCCTAATGGCTCCTTGAATTCTTTTCTATTTGCAAGTCCTTCCAAAAGTAAACAGAGATTACTTAGTGGAAGACGTGATTTGAGATCACGTTAGGCACCACAAGAGGGTTACTTTTGAAAAAAAAAACACAAATAGAAACAACCAAACACATAATACACTTCTGATTTAAGCCCTGAAAATGGCAGGGTTAAGCATTCTATTTATAATCAAATGCATCATAAATGTACAATAACAATAGAGGATTTACATATAGTATTTAAGAAATAAGGTTGAGAAAGGTGGCTGAGCGACTAGAAAAATGACTGCACATGAAGTTCATAGACATTTAGAAGCTTCAAATGGTCTATGCTGACATGACTGTAGAAAAATAATTAATTTATGTTAACATCCCTCTTAAATTAATTATTGTATTATAGATATCCCCCCATAATTTAGAAATGATGGATCCCTGCCTAAAGCCTTGTTAGGTACCCATTTACAATCATTTATTCCTTAAATTATACAATGGTTGGAATTCACTAAAATCTCCCATGAATGACAACCATGAGATAGTCAAGTGACTTCTTGTAAGCCTAAAAGATGTCTAAGAAATACAAACTTAGTTTCACATAATGCTTTGGTGAATATATCAGTAATCTGGTCATCTGTCTTGCAATACTGAAGATGAGTCACCTATTTCTTATTGATATGCTTGATATAATGATGATGGACCTCAATATATTTTGTGCAAGCATGAAACATTGGATTCTTGGACAATGAGATTACAGTTTGATTGTCACAATGAAGTAAAGTAGGTTGTGCATGATGGTGCTTGAGTATTGATAGAATAGCTTATAGCCAAGCTATTTCTTTCGCTACTTCATTTGTTGCGGTATATTCAACCCCTATAGTAGATAGAGAAATTTTAGATTACTTTTTACTACAAGATGAAATGGGACCTGAACCAAGATAAACAAAGTAACCTTAGTTGATTTGCGATCATTTGCACATCCTGCCCAATCTGAATCTGAATACCCAATAAGTGGAAGATCTCCATTAGATGAATAATAAACAACTATTGTTAAAGTCCCTTGCACATATCTTAATATTGATTTGGCTGATATCCAATGTGGAACCTTAGGAGAACTAAAAAATATGGAAACCACACTGACTCCAAAATAAATATTTGGCCGAGTGTGAGTTAAATACACAAGACTACCAACCAATTGCCTATATAAGGTAGGATCCAACAGAGGAACAGAGGAGAATCTCATAAGAAATGGGCTTTGCTACCATGAAAAAAGCACAAAAAAAAACAACCAAACACATAATACACTCCTAATTGGAATGCTAAAAATGACAGGCTCAATAATTCTATTTATAATCAAATGAATCATAAATGAAGTACGATTGAGAAAGGTGGTTGAACGATTGGAAAAATGGTTGCACATGAAGTTCACGGACATTCACAAGCTTCCCATGGTCTCCGCTGACTTGAGTGTAGAAAAATAATTAATTATTCTCTGATACCAAGTTAAAAACAAAGGCACAAAGGAGAAACCCATAAGAAATGAGCTCTGATACCATGAAAAAAGAACAAATAGAAATAAACAAACACAAAACATGCTGGAGTCCTAAAATTGGCACGAATTTCATCATTCATGGGGATGTGAAGCCTAAAAACATTCTTCTCGACAATAATCTCACCCAAGCTAGTAGATTTCATATTGGCAAAGCTTGTGGGTAGAGATTTTAGCCCCGTAGTGACCACTACAAGAGAAATGAGGTGGTACTTAGCTCTGGAGTGGATCTATGGTCTTCCCATCTCTACCAAAGTTGACATCTACAGTTTTGGTATGACACTCTTAGAAATCATTTCAGGATGAATAAATATAGATTTAAACATCCAAGATTCAAGTAACTTTTTACTTTCCTTCATGTGCTGCAACTCTAGTTTACCAGGGGAACATGATTATATTGTAGAGGAGGATGTTTCAGGGGGGCAGATGTGGAAGAGGTGAGAAGAGCATGTGTTGTAGCATTGATATAATTTCAATAGGACGAGAAAATGAGGCCAAGTATACGATAAGTTGTGTAGATGATGGAAGGGAAGATAGAGCATCGACCTCCGTAGATTCCAAGATCTACGCTTAGGCAAAAACAACCAAGTCACACAGGTAGCTACAACGATGCCAATTTTACTAGTTAGAATAATATTAATGGATCAATGCAGATAGGTTATTTAGCCTCGTACATTAATTTAATTATAGCTAGCATTACATACTTTAATAAAATTATGAATTATGTGTGCCTCTTTTTTATTTTTCCTATATTTACTAGCACTTGGTGCAAAGGTTATAAACATAAATAACTTAATATTTTAAAAAGTATTGTTTTTTATTATCTGTATAATATTATACAACTTTGAAATATGTATAATATTGTTTAAAATGTTTGTATTGCATATTTATTTATAATTGAAATAAATATTTTTAACTATTTTATTTTTTGAAAATTTGGAAGTTTATAATTCATTTCGCTTGTACAAAATGATCTTGGAATGAGTCTTTTGTTGCTAGTTCAAACATTTTGTTTCTAGACACTGAAACAAAAAGAGACAAAAAAAAAAAGAAAACTTATATCATAAATGAACTCTTGGTCTCATGTTTTGGGTACATAGTATAGAAACTGGAAAGATTATGTTAAGAAAAGAAATTAAAGCCGGAAAAATATAATATTGACCTAACATGAAAAAGTTGCTTGATGTAGTAGTGTATGTATGTCAAGCCTACATATGTAAGTCATAAAGTTGTGAATATTTTAAGTTTTAATTAGTTTTTATAGCATATACTATGAAGATGGTAACTATCACAACCCTCTCACAAACTTATAGTTTACCACTGCTAGTTTACATTTACCAATTTTTCTCATTTATTGTTTTTTATTAAGATGGCAAGGAAAGGGCCCTAAACTCAGATAACAAAAATCACATTACAACACAAAGAAGGGAACCATAATTCGGGCCATTACAGTTGGAATCCACCAAAACCCATCATTGAGAAAAATTAATAAAAAATGACTGTTTAGAGTTATCAACTATCCCTATTCCTATTCCTATTCATATTCTAACAACATTATCATTATTGTCCTTTCTAATGTTTATCTCCTTCCGAGTAAAACACAAAAAATACTTTTGCCTAATGGCATGCATGACCCTCTTCGAATAAACACTAATAACAACACCACAAAAAAAAAACCATATCACAAATTTTAATGAATTCTACCATAACCAAACTAGCATAGCAGCTGATACAAAAGCAAAAATATAAAAACTCATTTAGAATTAGAAATAGTCTCCACATCCTTGAGAGACAATTCAGATCCATCTCTTAGTCTTTAGTATCAGACACCTTTGCTTCCTCCTATTCCTCATCTTCGTGCTTCTTCCTCTTTGTACTCTTTCTCATCCTAGTCTTTCTTGCAGCCACACCAATCAAAACCTTCACTATTATGCTATAAATCAACCTACAAAGATTAGACATAGGAGAATAACAATTCTATTTAGAAACAGTGGAGGTAACATAAATCTCTTAAACATTCATTCTTTCCTCGAGGTCTTTAATTTTATCCATCATTTTATTTTCCTCTCTATCATCTAGGTTAGGGGTTGGGGACTTTGTCATCATGCAGCCCTCATCAGGAGGAATAGTGGAATTGCAAGCTACTTTCACCATTTCCTCTAAATCCTCCATGTTAACAGTTATCTCTAAGAATTTTTCCTCTTCCATCTCATCCAACTCTTCATTCTCCTTAACAAAATAATCATCCTCATCCTCTGATTTTCCATGGAATCACTTTCATCTGGTTCATACTCAAAGTATGTTTTAGGGACCACCTCCTCTTCAAGACTTTTCCCTTTAATATCTTTTTTTATTTCTAAAACGAGCTGACCTGTGTTCTCTAGAACTCATATCATACTTTTTTTCTCAAAAAATATCCACCTTCTGCTCATCCTGAGCATCATAGCCCTTTTCTTTATCTTATTTATCCACATCAATAATGCTCTTTTTAGTGATGACATGTAACTAATTGAATGTTTGAAGATGTTAAGTTGATCACCGAAATGCAGAAGGATAATGCAAGACATGAAATTAGTTAATGAATTGTATTTTCATTGATTTCAACTTGATATAATCTAATTGGTTATAGTAAAAGTGTCGAAGACTTCAAAGAATCAAAGAGATAAAGATTATGCTTTCAGTAATGCATAAAAGACAAGTATTTACAATGTGACTTCAAACACCGATGGCTAGTGGAACCCGACAGACAGAGATCATCGAAGGTCAACTCACAGTGATGCCCGAGCAAGAACATCGATGAGCATTACCGATGAGTAGAATCACAAGCAGAACCGAGGGCTGGAATAATAGAATAAACCGATGGAGAAGCCCGAGGAGAACTGAAGTGTTGACCCAAGCTATCAAATAGTTAAAACACAGAAATTAACTTGAGTTTAGAAATGAAAAAATATCTAGCTTGCAGAGCTAAATATGAACTTAACTAGTAGTTATCTTTGTTTTGGGTATGTGCAAGATCATGGTATACCAAGCTATGGCCTTAAGTGGCAATGAAAATTCAAAAAATCAGGGTTAGTCAACTTGACGTAAAAAGTTGAACGTATTATATACCTTATCTAAAAAAGTTGTAAGAATAGAATCTGTAGGAAATTGAATATAGTTTCTAAACTACTAGTGCTTGTCTGAAAAAAATTAATCTAATTGTTCAATATTTTAGATTTCAATGCAGTAGTACGATAATTTTAGGAAAAGGATAAAAAGTACATGTATGTCTGACCACCTTAATCACAATCAAATGATGATATATTTTCACAAGATTCTAAATATAAGTAGTAGACTCATGCCCGGATGTGACGCATATTTTTGCGTAATTTTTTACCAAATAAATAATTAATTATGAATTTTCTACTACAACTCATTCAAAATAAAAAAAAACTCTCGTGTCTGACCACCTTAACTAATTCTAAACTTTACAAAATTGAAAACTTTTTTTTTTCCTTATAGTAGGCGAAGCATAGAATGTGATGCATGTTTCAGATTTCAAAAAGGTTAAACTATTTGAAAGTTATGGTTGTTTTTCAATTAGTATGTCAATCAGGACTTTAGAGATATCTCAACTAGAAAATAAGTAATAATTACTTACTGAACTCGAATTCTAATAGCAATTATACTGATGGAAAGTTGATAATGTCTTTAAGAAACCCTTTTTGTTTCATCAATTTTGGGTGAAAAAAAGGTCGTCAGCTACATTGTCTAAGTCTGTAGATCATAGGAAATATGGTGAACACGTCATTTGGGTTGACCAACCATGTTTGGCATTGGAAAGCCAAAACCCAAAGCAACTACCAAGCCTAATCATATATCCAATATTATCATATATTCGATATTATCATATATCCAATATTATCATATATCCGATATCTCCTGCCATAAATACAACATTTTGATTTCAAAATTTTATGATTCAAGGTTTTTCAATTTTTCAATTTTATGAGTTTTAGTTTATATATTATAAATTTCATTTGTTTTAATATTAATATTAAATGGTAATAGCATTAGTATTATATAATTAATTAAATATTAGTATTATATAATTATTTAAATATTAGTGTTATATTATTATTAATTTCTCTATTTTATAATAGTATAATATTCGTATTAATTATTTATTAATATTTATAGTATAACAATAATACCTAGGAGAGAGAGAGAGAGAGAGAGAGAGAGAGAGAGAGAGAGAAAGTAGGAACTGTAGAGAGAGAGAGGGAGTAGGAACTCTCTCTCTCTCTCTCTCTCTCTCTCTCTCTCTCTCTCTCTCTCNACTCTCTCTCTCTCTCTCTCTCTCTCTCTCTCTCTCTCTCTCTCAACCCATATATTATCTCCTGCCATGGAACTCTTGCAAAATGATAGTTGAGATGGAGAGTCTTGTATTCCTATAAATAGAGAACTATAGAGCCATATGAGAATGTATATGTAATTATAAATACACACCGAGATCAGGGTTATAAGAGAAGATTTAATTGAAGCTTATAAGAAGTGTGTGAACCAAATTAGAGGGAGTTACAAGAAAAAATTGGAGTTTGTTGAGCAGAAAGGGTCCTCTGATTTCTAGGTTTAGAACTTTGTTGAATATGTGGGGATGAGAGGAGGTAGAGATGGTTTAAAATTTATTCTTTCATTCAATATTTGGTTTATAGACCAGTTAGTTTATCTTGAAGCCAAAATAGCTCAGCTTGAATGTAATTTTGATTGGAAACAAGTCTGCAAATGTGATTTTGTTGATGATAGTCAGGAGGCGGCCATTAATCATGAGCTCACTGAAAAATTGGCCATTATTCAGGGCCCTCCTGGAATTGGAAAAACATTTACTGGGTTGCAAATTATAAAGGCTTTGCTTCGTAAGATTTAATATTCCTCTGGTCCCATTCTCATAGTGTGCTTTACTAACAGAGCTCTGGATCAATTTTTGGAGGGAATATATGAATACGAGAAAATTATAGCAAGGTTAGGATCTAGAACTCAGAGCTCAATTCTTATCAATTGTACTCTTGACTAGGGAGAAGAGAGTTGATATCATATTGTTTTCTTTGGTACAAGAAACTTTGAATTCCTAATTTGAATGTAAAAACATCAGAAAATATAGGATTTCTTAACATTCCAAACAGAACTTGTGTTGCCCTTTTAAGGGCTAGAATTGGTCTGTATGTCTTTGGAAATGCCAAGCTAGTCTCAGAAAATTCTCCAGTGTGGAGTGATATCATAAAGAATTTTACATATAATGGGTATGTTGGTAATGGAATACCACTATAATGTCCTAAACATCCAGATGATGTTGGACATGTTGTTACCAAATCTCATGATTTAAGGAGGTATGGCGATGGAAGTATGAGATTTTGTACTAGGAAATGTGTAAAGAAAAATTAATTTGTGGTCATCTTTGTTTCAGGAAATTTCATGACGGGGGACATGTGAGAATTGGATTTGCAAGGCCCGATGTATGAAGAAGTTTGAATTTTGTGGACATGTCTGCAGGAAGGTCTGTCATGCAACTTCCTATGACCCCTTTCCACACATTGGAACAATCAAGTGTGTCCAAAGGGGTCGTAGGACCCCTTAGGACACACTTGAGTGTTCTCATGTGTTGAAAGGGGTCATAGGGACTTCCTAGGGGTCATAGTATGCCTTATTACATGTTAGGACCCCTAGGCAGTCCCCAGGATCCCTTTTGACACATTTCAACACTCAAGTGTGTCCCAAGAGGTTGTAGGACCCCTTAGGACACACTTGAGTGTTCTAATGTGTTGAAAGGGCTCATGGGGACTTCCTAGGGGTCCTAATATGCTTTATCACATGTTAGGACCCCTAGGAGGTCCCCATGACCCCTTTCAACACATTGGAACAATCAAGTGTGTCCCAAGGAGTCCTACTCCTACTGCTCCAATTGTTACCAATTTGTGCCTCCTAAATACTGTGAAGATTACCATGTACATGTCTTTTATACGAACTTCATGGGGTGAAGGAAGAAAATGAAATAATTAGGGCAGAGGTTGAGAAACAATTTGGAATTACTGAAAATATGTGAGAGGAGATGAGATTATTGCAAGAAGAGGGGGAAAATCAACTGGGTAAAATTATCCAAGCCCTGAGACATCAATTGGGAACAATTCAAAGAATGCAAAAAAAGATTGCAATCTTGTGTGCAGAGGAAGTGAAACAAAGTGAGAGTGTAGAAGAGGAGATTGGGTTTCTTCGAAAAATCTCAGACCAAGCATTGGCTAATCCAGATGTCACGCTCTGTGCTTCTAATGGTTCAACATTTCAAGTGCATTTTCTCATTCTCATGAGTGATCTTTTCATTTTTCCCTAGTTTTAACATTCCTAAGGGTCAAGCATGTCCCAAGGAGTTATAAGACATATTAGAATGCTCAACTATGTCCCCATGACCCCTTTCCACACATTAGAATGCTCAAGGGTGTCGAAAGTGGTCCTACGACCCCTTACGACACACTTGAGTGTTCTAATGTGTTGAAAGGGGTCATGGGGACTTCCAAGGGGTCCTAATGCGTGATAAGGTGTACTAGGACCCCTAGGAAGTCCCCATGAACCCTTTCAACATTTTTGAATGCTCAAGTGTGTCCTAAGGGGTTGTAGGACCCCTTACGACACACTTGAGTGTTTGGATGTGTCTCAAGGGGTCATGGGGTCTTCCCAGGGGTCCTAATGCATCATAAGGCATACTAGGATCCCTAGGAAGACCCCATGACCCCTTTTGACACATTTGAATACTCAAGTGTGTCCCAAGGGGTCGTATGATCCCTTAGGACACACTTGAGTGTTCTAATATGTCAAAAGGGGTCATGGGAACTTCTTAGGGGTCCTAGTATGCCTTATCATGTGTTAGGACCCCTAAGAAATACCCATGACCCCTTTGGACATATTTCAACACTCAAGTGTGTCCTAAGGGGTTGTACGACCCCTTAGGACACACTTGAGTGTTCTAATGTGTTAAAAGGGGTCATGGGCACTTCTTAGGGGTTCTAGTACACCTTATCATGTGTTAGGACCCTTATGAAGTACCCATAACCCCTTTTGACACATTTCAACACTCAAGTGTGTCTTAAGGGGTCGTAGGACCCCTTAGGACACACTTGAGTGTTAATGTGTCAAAAGGGGTCATGGGGACTTCCTAGG
>MU228109.1:514844-545615 GCA_018584345.1 Thuja plicata
ATACACCCAATGTAAGTTACTTCAGAATCTTTGGTAGTCAATGTTATATTTTGAAGGATGATAGAAATGGAAAACTTGACTCCAAAAGTGATGAAGGTATCTTTCTAGGGTACTCAACCAAAAGAAAAGCTTATAAATGTCTTAACAAATCATCTAACAAAATCATTGAAAGTGCAAATGTGAAAATAGATGAATTTGCAGAAAAGAATGATAAGGAAAGCAAAAAGGAACTAGATGAATACAACAGGTTTGTTTATACAGAACCTAACACTCTAATCAAGAAACAGTGTCTCACTCTCAAGGAACAAATTATTGCACCCGAGCATTAGGCTGCAATTACCAAAAATCAGGAAAATCCTCAAGGTGATGTTCCGAACAATGGAGATCAGAACGAAGGTCAAAAAGATTATCAAAATGACGAACACAGAGTTGAAATGAAACTTGCCAAGTATGTCAAAAGACATCATCCACATAATCAAATCATAGGAGACAAGAAAGATGGAAAAAGAACAAGAAGCAAGTCACTAAACACTAGATGTTTACTTTGTGATTTTGAGCCTAAATCTATTAACACTACACTTGAGAATGAAGAACAGATCAGTGCTATGAGTGAAGAAATAAAATAGATTGAGAAGAATAGTATATGGACACTAGTACCGAGACCAGATGACAAGAATGTTAGCGATACCAAATGGATATTCAGAAACAAGTTGAATGAGAATGGAGAAGTCACAAGAAAATAATCAAGGTTAGTATGTAAGGGATATGCACAAGAAGAAGGTATTGATTATGGAGAAACCTTTGCACCCATTTCTAGACTAGAAGGAGTTAGAATATTACTTGCTTATGTTTCCTTTAAAGGATTCAAGCTATACTAGATGGATGTCAAATCTGCATTCCTAAATGGAATACTTGAAGAAGAGGTATACATTGAACATCCAGAAGGGTTTGTTGATCTAGACAAGAGAAACATGGTATGTAGACTACACAAAGCCTTGTATGGATTAAATCAAGCATCTAGAGCCTAGTATCACTCCTATCTCATTAGGATAAAATTTGTTAGAACAAGTGAAAATAGAAATCTATACTTAAAAGAAGATACTGATGGTAATATTCTGATTTCTAAAATTTTTGTTGATGATATCATTTTGGGGGAAATGAATTCTTATGAAAATAATTTGCTAATGAAATGAGAAAGGAATTAAAAAAGCATACAAATCCCCCAAGGCTAAAAGTACTCCTACCAAACTCACAATCTATAATTTCTACCCCATGATAATGTCATTTGAATTCTTGAAGGTTGAAGATGGTGGATCCAAGAAGAAGGAAAGAAGGAATATGTCTCTCTTGCTCCAAAGAAGATCCACAATGGCTTGTATACAAAGTGCTTGAAAATGTATTAATGCATCATCATGTCTTGTTCTTCTATATCATCCTCTTTCTTTCTTGCTTCATCATCATGTCAAAATCATAATTGCATCATATCATCTTACGATTCTTTTTTCATGTTCAAATGAAGGCAAAAGAGAGTGTTTATATAGAGATCTCAATATAGACCTCCTAGGGCAATGCAAGGGACCAAAATTCAAATTTCACCTTGAATTATGGTCCATTTACAATAAAAAACCGAGGGGATGTATTAATCTGAATATCAGGGAAAACACTTCCACATTCAGACCCGGGGACCTATTTTTAGTTTGAGAACCCCGATAGGCTCCAAATTTGAAAATGGGGACCATCACCTGACAGGGGTAAAGGTCAAAATAGACCTCAAACTAGGTCAAGGATGACCTCAACCTTGACCCTGACTTAGGTTAGGGTTGACCTTGACCCTGAACTGATGTTTTAGGCTGGTCAACTTGGGAAATCTATAAGATTCCCAAGTCAACTGGGGACTCAGGAAGGTGAGAAAAAATATCAGGATGTTAGATATAGGCACAGAGGCCAAAGAGTAAGTGTGATGAATATTTAGGAGAGCCAATACATAGTTTATACCCAAAAATATGGAATCATAGACAAGGAGATTAAGGAGGTCATGTAGGACACTAACCCTAATTTCACCTAGAAATGTAGAATCAAGTCCATGTGCATCCTAAATACAAATCTAATATGAAAATGTACTAAACGAGGGTGCTAAACCTACCAAAATAAAAGTGCATCCATTTTAAGACAATACATTTATCCCCAACTTTAGCTTAGGTATGACACTACGTGAATATGCAAGCTAAAGTAAGAAAACATTATAAAGTAAAAAGGATATAGCCAAGTACTCAATGTGGAGATTCTGCAAGAAATGATTAGTATCCACAACCTACAACACAAGGTTAATGAAAATCCAAAGAGAACCTAAGCCTTACTAAGATGGTTTTTATAAATTCATAAAGCCCCTTATGCCCCCTTGTTTCAGCTTAATAATTCTGAAAGGTGAAACAGGGTGATAAAGTTAGATCTATACATTGGATATGCAATTTTTTGAAAAAATCCTTTTGTAAAATATTTGGAAAGATTAAAAATATTCCTAAACCTATTTAAGAGGTTAGGTATCTGAATCAAAATTCCAACGCCACTGATGACACTAAAAATGGAGCTACCAAACTCAAGTTATGATGAAAAGAGTGAATGTCTATCTAAATGCATGTAAGAGGAAATTTGAATTTGACCTAAGTAAATTCAAATGAAACCCTAAGAAAACCATAAGGAAACCCTAATAAAACCCTAATTTGAAGCTATAAATAAGATGAAGAGAACTTACCTTCTCATTCTTACCATTTACAGAGCTTTGAATTGAGGAGAAAGATGCCAAAGAGAGAGGAACTTCGAGCGAGTCGCATGGAGGTCCTGAGAGAGTGTCTAGCTAGTGGACAACCACTGCCTGAGGTAGGTGCCTTGTTTTTGATGTTTTAATAGAGAAATTCTTTTTTTTATAGGGAAGGTCGACCCTAACCCAAAAAGGTTGACCCTGACCCAGTTATGTCGACCCTGACTTTGGCAGGTAAACCATAACAGGGAAGGTCCAGTCCTTTCTGGGGGCAATGTCGACCCTGACCCAATAAGGTCGACCTTGACCCAGAAAGGTCAAACTTGACCCAAAAAGGTCATCCTTGACCCAAAAAGGTCAACCTTGACTAGGTCAAGTGAGAATTCCATTTATTTTATGATAGATGACTGATATGATGTTTGTTTGTGCTACAGGACCTTGTCTGTCTCTGAGAGCATCCATTTGGTGGGGTTCTATTAGATGTCAAAGAGAACCTATCTGAGCTATAGTATGAGGATATATAGTTACTAAAAGAGGTGGGATTGTACTGGGTATAAATCCTACCACAAATGAGGTTCCATCGGTCCATGATATCAACCATGATAGAGAGATGGGATAAGGACACTTGTTCCTTTCATCTTCCGTCAGGAGAGATCATGATCACATTAGAGGATGTGTACAGGATCCTATGAATTCCAGTCTGAGGTGAGCCTGTTAGACCGAGAGTATAGTGGGGTCCACCTGAGGTGTTTGTAGATGGAGAGTATTGTTTGGGATGGGTGCCACAGAGGACCCGGTGAGATCATATCACCTTATCGTCAATACTAGCAGGTCTGACACCTTTGGTACAGAAAGTGATGCTCGATATACTCTTGTTGGTTGTGATACCCAACATGAAGGGTACAATTTTGTTAGCACCATTTACCAATCTCCTGTGTAGGATGGAGTGTGATAGAGTTGTTTTCTCATGGGGGCGTAGCATGTTAGCCCATCTTTACCATGAGTTGAGTCAGCTAGTGAGATTTCAGTGGGAGAGTCTTATGGTATGCACCTTGTTACATGTTTGGATGTTTGAGAAATATGCACATGTACTCGACCACAGGGTGCTCTAGTGTTAGTAGATGCGAGCACACCGAGAGCCTTTGCTTATCCGCTAGGAGATGTCTAGAAGTATGGGGATATCCTCTTTTGGAGGGTACGCTTTGACTGTATACCAGGGGTGGATGTTGTTAGAGTAATTATCTATTTACACTTATTACTTTGATCACTTTGATTTAATTAATTAAATTGTTTATTACTCTAATTTACTTAAGCTATCTCTTAGGTGCATTATAATTAATATTTATATTAATTATTAATGTGCAACCTAGCTTTTCTAGTTTTAGGGTTTCGCTCACCTTTATAGGTTGAAATTTGTAGTTTCTTTTTCATTTATTCAGATTATAATTTTTCTCTCACATTTTGAGCAACTTTTGAGTTCTTCTTTTTCCTCTTTTTGCTTCTCTCCTATAACAAGTTATTTGCATGCAGGTGTTCTTTGCGTTCTGTGGATTTGTATCTCTCAAATCCTACATGGTATCAGAACTTCCCTGCTATTGCTTGCTCTGAGGGTTTTGAATCCATTATTCAAAGATGAAAGCCACAACTTCTCTGGGGTTTTTCCTTCATTTTGGAGAAGGCGTTGTTTTCTGGAGCACTTTGAGCGAAAATGGATGCCATGATCGCGCTCAGAAGGCCCAGGAGAGTCAAAAATCATATAAAGTTTGCTATTTTTGGCCACAGTGACCTCTGGGAAATTTTTTCTCCCTCCTAGGCTGTATGGCATGCAAATCAAGAAAAAAATTAAAAAAACACAAAAAAACATTTTTTAGGTTTCGGGAGGCGCAGCCGGAGCGGCCACCACCACGCCAACTAGGCCCAGCCCGCACCCGGCCCCCGCAGGCACACTGCCCACTAGCCACCTCCACCCAGGAGCATCCCGGCCACCACCTCTGCTAGCGGCCCACCACCAGCTGCCACTGCCTGCCACCGTCAGCACGCCAAGTGACATCATTGCTGACATCACCTACCGGAAAAGTTTACCGGCAGTTTTTTCAAAATTTTCTGGCCGCATTTTAATTTTCTGGCAACCGAACAATATTTTTTTGGCGACAGGCCTGTGATGTGCCGATGGCTATCAAATTTTTTCCCAGGCTCTATGACGGTCGTTTGATCGTTAAATTTTTTGTCGTGACTGATTTTTTCTAGAGAGTTATTTTTCAGAGGCATAGTTGGTGTTTTGGCCGTAACTTGTGCATACGGTGTCCCTGTTTGGAAAACAAAATATCGCTGGAAAGGTGTTTCTAAGATGAACATGATGGTGTTGGTCTTGTTTTATGATTTGACTATTTGGGCTCTCATTTTTGGCATTGAAGTAGATGCTTCAGTTTCCTCCCTCTCTGCATCTAGCATCCAAGTTTTGTTCTTGTTTTTTATGCTTTCTATACTTGTTTATTTGTTGTACGGGGGGATAGAATTATACATTATGGGGGGTGCATTTTCTCTCTGTAATTTAATTTAGAAATGACCCTTCTACTTCCATCTACTTCTTCTCTCAATGTCAGACCCCTGTGTGGCCCAGCTGACACCACACAATTATCACACCTGGAAAGCACACATGACCAGGCTACTCATGTCACGTGGCTTATGGTCATGTCTGGATGAGAACCAACCTATTATGCAGCATTCGTTTGAGGTCCTTTAGAATAGGAACAAAATGGATGAAGCCATGGGTTTGATTGCACTACACATTTTAGATAGCCTCTTGTTTCATATGGATGGTTTGACCACTCCTCATGCCTATTAGCAGAAGTTTGTAGATCTTTTTGACACAGTGAATGCATTTAGGGCACTTCAACTTGATGTAGAGTTGACATCCTTGTCTCCTAATAGTTTTTCCACCATTGAGGACTTCTTGATGAAGTTAAATTCTCTCTGATCACTCTTACAGGGATGTGGGAAGACTAAATCAGATGATGAGTGTATCTTTCTGATACTCTCAAAGCTTTGTGGAGAGTTTCATATTTTCTCCTCCACTTTCTATTCCACTATGGATTCCTTGGGTCCTAGGCACAATATGTCTTCCTTTGCAGCCTTCTATGATTGGTTGACTTGAGAGTAGTCAAAGATTTAATAGTTGAATGATGCTTTAGGTTCTATGATCCATGCCTTGGTTTCTCATACATCTCCATGAAAACTGGAGCAGAAACATGTATCATCATCCACAGAATCTTGGAAGGATTCTCCTTCCTAGCATTGTTCTATCCCACCTCCTTCACCTAAGGGGAAATAAAAGATAGACAAACCCAAGTGTAATTATTGTAATAAGTTCAATCATGATGAGTCTCATTGCTTTCAGAAGAAGGTAGATGGATATGCCCAATAGATTGCTGACTTGACAGCTCTTCTTCATAAGAGCAACATTGATATTCCTTCTTCCTCCTCTCGCTGGTCTTCTTCATCATCATCTCAGGCAGATGGGTCAGACAATGGAAAGGGTCATGCCTTATGTGCATCTGCTATAGCTCCCTCTTCTAGGTGGTTGCTAGACTCTGGTGCTTCACATCATATGGAATCTTCTCTAAGTTCCTTCTCATCTTTTGCGTCCTCTCCTACCCCACACATCTTGATGGGGAATGACACTATTATTCCTTTCTGTGGTCAGGGTTCTATTGACATTGATGGTGGTGCATTCCATGATGTACTATGTGTTCCATCCTTGTCATAAAACCTTCTCTCCATTTATGAGATTACTCAAAGTGGGATAGAGAAGACAGTTGAGTTCACTGCAGATTCTATACACATCTGAGATAGTGCGACTGGCCACATTATTGCTACAGGGATAGTTGATCATGCCACCCACCTGTACTCCTTCTCCCATTTTGGTCCACCATCTCTAATTTCAGAGAATATCTCTCCAACTTCATGAGTTCCTAGTGAGAAGAAGTCGAGTCACTTAAACTTCTATGTTTCTCCTGAGAGTAGTGTTGTGGCTTCTCCACCTCCTCCTCCTATTGCACCTGCCTTTGTTCACCATGATTCTTCTTCAGTAGTCCCTATTATGGTCACTCCTTGCATCATGCCTTCCCCTCCAGTTGTTGAGGGCATATGAGGACATTCATCTCCTCCTAGCTGACAGATTCAGCCCATCTATTGGCCCACCTTCATTGGGGATTCCATTCTAGGAGTCTCATTCATTCTCGTTTGAGCACTAGATCGGTCTTCCAGTTTCACCTCTCATTTAGGGGTTTCCTTGTTACTCTGTACCTTTGTTTCTTCCACATTGGAGTTCCATTGGTTTGATCATTCCTATAGCGGTTCCATCATTCTGGGGGGGCTTTGGTGTCTCATCCCTCTCTCATGGGGGGGTTTGATTGTACTTATGGTTTTGAGAGAGTCTCTTGAGCCATTCTTTTTTGCATTTTCTTTTATCTCTTCTTGGAGTAGGATTTTTCCCATGTGGTTTTCTCTATTTCTTCGCTTTACAGAGATTTGGTTGTGCTTGGGTACCTAATCAGGCCTTGTTTTTGGGACCCTTTTTTCCTTCTTTCATAGTTGTGCTAGCTTAGCTTACCTCCTGAGCTTTGCTTAAGGGGGGGTGTTAGAGTAATTATCTATTTACACTTCTTAATTAGATCACTTTGATTTAATTAAGTTGTTTATTACTCTAGTTTACTTAAGCTATCTCTTAGGTGCATTATAATTAATATTTATATTAATTATTAATGTGAAACCTAGCTTTTCTAGTTTTAGGGTTTCGTTCACCTTTATAGGTTGAACTTTGTAGTTTCTTTTTCATTAATTCATATTATATTTTTTCTCTCACATTTTGAGCAACTTTTGAGTTCTTCTTTTTCCTCTTTCTGCTTCTCTCCTATAATAGGTTATTTGTATGCAGGTGTTCTTGGCGTTCTATGGATTTGTATCTCTCAAATCCTACATATGTGATATGGAGACCATACTATCAGATGAAAGGATGGCCAGGTACTCAACACCAGTTGAGACACTCCCAACAGTGCAAGCTTCTAGAGTGTCCAACTAGTCATGCAGTGATGCCATATTATTATAATAGATTTATGAGGTAGTTTGGTTTGACACAGGGAGTCCCTCAGATAGTACATTGGTACAGATATCCAACAAGATATTACGAGAGACTCGGTGCCATACACAGACCTATAGTAGCAGATATTTTTGATAGTGATACAGATGAGATGGAGGATATAGAGGTGGACACTACCATATCTCATCCAGGGGTGAGCAGAGAGTATATCAGATAATGGATTCTACAGGGGACCCATCCCATCTTCCCTAATGACTACCCTACAGGTGATCCAGGTATTTCAGAGAGGATGCACCGAGATGGTGATACGCTAGAGGAGGAGGAGGGGGATCATAGAGATGAGGAGGAGCCCTTCCCCGAGGGAGATCCCATGGAGGAAGAGAGAGTAAAGGAGAGATCACATGAGGGAGCACATGAGAGAGCATATGAGAGAGCAGTGGATATGCCCACAGGTGGTAGTACTGGTGTGGATGATCAGGTGACCCATGTTGTTCCATTGAGATCATGATGACCTCCCCATGCACACATAAAGACACCACCACCTAGACCTAGACACAATGAGCGAGGAGTGGTTAGTCACTCCATGCCCCCACCATCTAGATCCTTTCATGATACTAAGGAGGGAGATCTAGGTATGATTTATGTAATTGATAAAAATATTTTAAGTAAAATTTTTGCTAGAAGAAGTAATACAAGATAGATATGTTTGATTTCTATAGCTATCATAGCGGAGTGGAGGAGCTTTGTATCCGAGTTTCTCAAGGATACTTGTTTATCCTAACCACTACCAGCTAGCGAGTGAGAGTCCCTTATTGGATAGAGAGATCCCGGTTGACATGCATATATTTTGGCATGCGTCCACCAAGAACTAAGGTTGTGCAAGGAAAGGGAAGATAGATTGGTGGCTGACCTATAGAGAGCTCATAAGCACAACCATGAGATGAACATATCAAGGAGTCACACACGGACTACCGTACCGAGATCTTCAGCATCACACCATAGAGCAAAAAGACCTGGGAGGCACTGACCCTCGGAGCATAGAGATAAAGATTGATAGCCATGGCATATGTGCCATATATGTACCAAACTCTTAGATATTTATATATGAAAATTTTTCTTGTCCAGTTAGTTCTATGATTGATTACTTGTTCTTTTCATCAATACATAAAAACTTAATAGAAAGAAAAGAAAAGAAATTAATGTATGAATGTATTCAAATCATATAACCTATAAAAAAAACATAACCATTCTATAGGGAATACATAAATACATGAAGAAAAGTTGATGTATTAGGGATAATAACATTTGAGATGCATAATATTAATAGGTCTTAAGGGGAACACCATTCATATCAGCAATCTTATAAGCACCTGAAGTAAAATCCTCAATAACCACAAAAGGTCCAAGCCAATTAGGGCTAAATTTCCCTATTTCACCAGGTAAAGCATTTACATTCCTTTGATTTTCATATGAGATTAAATCACCTACCAAAAATGACTGTTCAATCACTTTGTGATTGTACTATTTTTGAAGTGACTTATGATAAGCCTTAATATGTTCCAAAGCATTTATCCATTGTTCATCCAACATCTCTAATTCTTGTAATCATTGTTTCCGAAAGGTATCTTTATCAATTATCCCATGGAATGAAACACGTAAAGAAGGTATTTCTAATTCTAATGGAATAATAGCATTAGTACCATAAACAAAATTATAAGGAGAAGTACCTGTGGTAGTGCAGAAACTAGCTCTATAAGCCCATAAAGCATAAGTAAGTTGAGTATGCCAATATTTCGCATGCTTATTGACTATTTTCCTTAGGATTTGTTCAATAACTTTGTTCAATGCTTCTGCTTGACCATTAGATTGAGGATAGTAGGGAGTAGAAAATCCATGTTGAATATGATATTTCTCAAAGAATTTCACGACTTCTTTATTTTTAAAGGAAGTACCATTATCCAAAACTATCGTTGAAGGAATACCAAACCGTGCTATAATATGATTTAGAATAAAATCACAAATAACATCTACAATAGTAGAGTGGAGAGGAATAGCCTCTACCCACTTTGTAAAGTAATCTATAGCTGTGAGAATGAACGTATGTCCTTGAGAAGAAGCTGGTGAAATTTTTCCAATAAGATCAAATCCCCAAATGCTAAAAGGCCAAGGAGAAACTTGATTACGAAGCTTTTGAGCAGAAGCATGAATTAAATTACCATGTTTCAGACACTGAGGACACTTCTTAACAAATGTAAAGGAATCTTGTTCCATTGTTTTCTAATAATATCCCATTCTAAGAAGTTTATTAACTAAAGATTTCCCACCAAAATTTCCTCCACAAGAACCATAATGAGCTCTTGCTAAAGCTATCGGCACTTTGGTTCTACCAAGACATCTTAATAGAAAACCATTATAAGAATGTTTGTAAAGAGTATCTTCCAAAATGATATATCACGTGGAAAGCTTCCTAATACAATTACGCATGTTCCTTGTTGCCGATTCAGGAAATGTATTGTCTTTCAAAAAATGAAAGATATGCGAATACCATTCATCCAAATGCAAGTTACAAGAATCAGCATTAACCTTATTAGAAATTGCAGGTTGTTTAAGAGTAGGTATAGTAAATTGGAAGTCTTCATCATTATTCTCCAGACACACCAAGGAAGCTGCACTTGCCATGGCATCTGTGTGTCAATTATCTTTCCTAGGTAAAGTCTGGATCATATAAGAAGAAAATTGTGAAAGGATATCAAGAGCCAATTCTTTATATTGTGACATTTTATCATTATTAGTCTGATAACCCCCTTTGATTTATTCAGTAATGAATTGTGAATCCACGTATATTTCCAAGTTTTTAATGTGAAGGGATGAAACTTCTCATAAGCCAACTATAAAGGATTCATATTCTATAATATTATTAGTACAAGTAAAGGTCAATTTATATGACACAGGGATTGGTATCTTTGTAGGAGGGACCAAGATGATGCCTACACCAGAACCTGTCTTACATCTAGAACCATCAAAATATAATTCCCAAACATCTTCTTGTTTAATAGCTAAAATATTCTCATCGAGGAATTCTATTGACGCAAAGTTCGTATGAGAATGAGGACAAGGAGCTTCAACTAGATAATCAGTTAAATCTTATCCTTTAATAGACTTTTGAAGAATGAAATTAAGATCAAATTTAGTAAGTAACATAACCCATTTAGCCAAACGACCAGAGAGATCATTTTTTGAGAAAAGGTGTTTGAGAGGATCAAATTTTACAACTACATTAACCTTGTTGGTTGTATTCTAGGTTTTGGTTTCTTTCCCTCAATTGGTCTAGTTTTCCCTCTCCAAGTTTTCATGTTTTCAAGCCTAAATCCTGTGAAAATTTTCAAAAGACTTGAAACCCTAGCTATTTCTCAATGTTCAAATTTGAAGAAAATCCCTAAGGCGTTGTCCCCTTATATTTCTTAATTACCTTTTACGCCTCACTTAAGTCATGATTTCTTTTCTAATCGCTTAGTCACATAACTTAAAGCAGAATATTACTTTTTATCCTTGACTTAGCGATTACCCTATGTCGCATAGTCTCATGTAGTAACAGAATATTCCCTTTTCTCTCCCAGACTTCATGATTTTCTTTATGTCACAAAATCATTTGAATATAGAAGTAATAGGTCAGCGGGCCCACAGAAAGGTCGGGAGGTCGCATGAAGTTTTTAGTGGTCAAGGGGTTATTACGAGACATCGCGATTACATTTTGTCACATAATCGCTAAATGAGTCTAGTATAAAGTGTGATGCAAAGCCTTTAGTCGCGCAGTCTCTAGAAAAGATGCCAGTTAAGTTGAAGTCCATGAGACTACGTGACTAACCTTTAATAGTTTGGGATAAGGCATAGTCGAGTTGTCGCCAGGTAACTCAGATTTCAAATCAGAATAAGACATGTGTTAGGAGGAAAATGGATTTCAGAATGGTTGCTTAAAGGTATAAGTTTATTCAGCGACTACGAGACTGATTAGGGGTAACTATTAGTCACAGGGTCTCAAGATATTTTAAAAGGTATGATAAGTTACTTGGTGATTAAGCGACACCCGTCAGATAAAAGCATGAAAAGATCCTACCATAGTCGCCAAGTCTGAGGATAAAAGAGCCTAAGGAGAAAAGTCCTCACGACTCAGTGGCTAAGGGTATGTCACGAGGTCCCAAGATGATTTTAAGGGCAGGATGCTTTATCGCAATGTCTTATGAATTTTTTGACATTCAACATTTTCATTCGACGATCAGGCGACTAAGGGTTGTCACACAGTCTGAAAAAAGAAAGGTAACATTCAGTGACTAAGAGATAACTACTGAAGCTAACACTAATAGTTGGTTGCATAGTCTCATAAAAAAATGTGGGTTAGTGATAACCATTCACGATTTTGATTTCCTTGTGTCACGTGATCGCCAAATGTTGACTCTAGTTAGTAAACTTAAGGAAGTTGCACAATCGCCATGTCTCTGGATAAATCAAAGGTTAAGGATTGGGGTCAGTGATAGAGAAAATGAGTGCAGTCGCCTTGTCTCTTAATGCTAATTTATGTAAATAGGCGCCAATATTAAATATGTCAGTATGAATTATTCGACGATGAATCAGATTTTTAGATTTTGATTACTGTGCAGAAAAGGGGTAGTTGAGATGTATGACAGAGGGCCAATCCCAGGGTGACATGTCAGCTCATTTGAATTTTATAAGGTTTTGCCGAGGATTCAGTTTTACAAATTTGATTTTCTTATCACACTCAGAAAACTATGGCTAGGTTTTAAGTTATGTTCACAGTATGTGGCATTAAAGGCAAAATTGATGTTCTGAGAATCATGAACTATGTACTTCAAACGGTTACTATAAGGAGTTGATGGCTTATTCATTTGCATTTACCTTGTTTTCAGAATTTCTAAATTTGAAGAGTTCAGTTGTCAAATAGAGTAAAATTCAAAGATTTGCAGAGTTTTTTGTGATTTAAAAGTTCATTGTTTCCAGAATTGTGCAAACGACAGTCTGTGAGTCTCGGTGATAGATTTGTTTCAATACCGATAAAGAAGAGGAGATTCAGGCACTAAAAACATGAGTAGAGTAGTGAGTGTAACCTCGACCAATGGTGAAAGTGAGAGGGTGGAAGATGAGGCTAAAGGAAAAGTTAATTATTCAGATGAATTCCTTCGTCTACTCCTTGGTTTGACTCAGAATAAAAGGGCAAAAGAAAATGTGCTCTTAGATGACTATCACAATATCAGAGATGCTGATACTCTGGGGACAATAGGTTTCTCATTGTTTAATTATTTCTATAAGAACTCTGACAAGGCCATTCCAATATCAAACCCTTGGACCAGTGGTTTAGCCAGGTTGATTTTCCTGATGTCTTCGTAGATGTAGACTTATTCTTAGACTTAGCTAATCATTATGATGTTTTATCCAAGACCATCAAAAGGAATGATGGCACTGCCTTATTAATATTAAAAAAAAATTCATTCATGCAATCCTTCGGCTTGTTTAGTACCATGTCTACTAAAATTGACATGACAAAGCAGGAGAAGAGGTATAATTTGAAGCCTGGTATTTCAAAAGGCTTATTGCAAAAACACATGTTGAAAGAAGTGAGAAATTACTTAGATCCTATGGCCGGGACAAGACCATATTATTACAAGGATCTACACTTCTATATTAAATATATTTCCTATGCCCTATGTAGAGTGCTAGGGATAGATGGAGAAGCTGAGAAAATTAATGTTGGCATCCTGATGATGGTGCTAGACTTACAAGAGGTGCATTCAAGCACCAGTTATGACTACATACAACATATAATTGATGAGATGCATGAGGGTTTCATTGCAACCCAGAAAAAGTTAAAAAACCCAAAGGAGAAGGAGCCTAAGTTTCTACATTACTCCTTTCTTATGCATCTCCTTTTGTATTTCAATTTTTTTATCATGGATGTTAATAATCTAGTTCCTCAAAGATTCTACCAAGAAGGACCAAATGCTATCCAATTTTGGGTGAGGGTTTGGAATTATACTTCTAGGGACTATGATTATTGTTCCTTTTAGAATTGGATCGTGTATCCAATAGTACTGAGTTTGGGGATCAGCAGAATAAGAATTCCACTAAAGATTATGCAATTTCTTAGGCCATGTGACTACACAGATAAGTGGGATGGAAAGCATAATTGGGGTGACTTCTTTTTGGAATAGAATTACACAGTCATTAGGGTATATGGGTTTATTCACCCTCCTCATCTCTTACCATATTATGTACCAGCAAGAGTGGCGGTAATGGAATTCATATGGCAGCTATTGTTGACAGACAATGAGCATTTTGGGCCACATAAGAAGGGGACTTTGACCCCTAGGCAGTTTAATATTTTTAACTTCACAATTGGCAAGGGTGCTATTGATGCAATAGGTCAATGGTTGGAAAGATACAGAATGGGGGCAGCCCCTTATAGATACATTGAACCTGAGGGTTTTATGGCAGGGGTAAGAAGATTGTATACTCCTGTAATGCCCAATACTAATGTTCATTGTGAATTCATAGAGGAAGATGCAACAAGGAATATCTTGGATGAAGATGATATTCATACAAAAGGACTGAGGAATAAAGAGTTGTTAAAACTTGAGACTCAAATAAAGAGAAATGAGTTGGATTTTGGGGGTTTTTACCCTGATCTCCCATATTTTGACAGGATTAAAGCCATGATAGACAACTATTATGTGCTTGTAGAAAAACTTGATATGGTTCTTGACAAAAAAGGTGCTCAGACACCTGATCATTCAGAGTCTGAATATAACAGTAGTAGTCATAGTGATTATGCATGTCCTACTAAGGATGCCCTACCATAGACAGACATTGCTAAAATGATACAGTTGCAGGGAGAAAAGGGCCACATTGTGGATTTGACAGTAGCCACCCAGCCAAATGATATAGAAGAACCTACTGCAAAGAGGCAGAAATTGGAGATAGGTCAGCCTTCAATTGAAGGGAAAAATAAGAAGAAAGATAAGGCTAAGGCCTTAGTACCTGGAAATAGGTTATATGATCATAACCTAAGGAAAGCAATTAGGGAGGGCAAGAAATAGCAGCCTGATTTAGAAGATGAGGTTGAAGTGCCTCTTAAGGCATGTATTGATGAGAGATTAATTCATCAGCAAGAATTCTTGAGTGATGATAACTTTGTGAAGATTGAGGAATTCAAAGACTTCCTCAGATGGTATAAGAAAGAACAAATAAGGGTAGAGCTAATATTTGATGGTAAGGAGACCATAACTAATGAGGCATTGATAGCTTTGCAAAATTATGATCCTGAAAATGAGGATATTTCACCAAAGGATGCCAGGAAACTAGTACTAGGAAGTGGAATACTATTGGCTGAGGGTTGGGATATAGCATTCGCCTTCATAATTGATCAAATAAGGAAACAGTCAGACCTCAAGATGGCTAGTGAAGTCCAGATAGGGGATGTAATAAAAGGATTTGGGTATAGCCCAAAGTCTCAGGCCTTTGCAATGTGGAGCTTGTGCCCGAAAGACCAAAAGCCCCAATTAGTAAATATTCAAGAAAATATGGTGGGAAATCAAATGGCATGGTCTATACAGAATATAGGGGATTTGGAGATATCCCAAATCATGACACACTAGGCTCACTTGAATGAAGACAAAACAAAACAATTGTCTGAAAGGTGTAGCACATTGGTGGAAGAGACTAGTGCATTGGCAAAAGATAAAGAATTATGTCGAGTGCAACTTTACCAACAGGATCAAATGATAAAGAAATTGATGGAAGAATTGGAAACAAAGCCTAAGGTAATGTATGTACCTACAAAACCACAGCCCCTGCAAATTGAAGACAAAGAAAAGTCTGAGGAGGTGGTTGAGGAAAAAGCTGAGGAAGAAAAAGGGAATGCAATTTCTTTAAGAGAATTGAAAGGGGTGTTACAACATAGGATTGACATCTTAAAAGATAAAGCTGATGTTTTACTCAATACCTATAACAAGTTGTCATCTTTGCATACTAAGGTAATGGGGTACCTTGCCATTTTAAACCCTTACTTTACTAAATGGTCTACTAGGGTAAAGTTATTTGAAAAGTTAGCATCATTACAAACCCTAAGACCAGATTTGCCAGAAATAGTGACTGGGGTTGAAGATGAGATCAAAAGAGTTAATATTTCTCTCTCATTATGTAAAGGCAAATTAAACTAGATAGAGGTTAAGCTCAGCCTCTTTTCTAATGATTTTAATAAGTTTATTCCTTCCTTAAGAGGAGATGATGATCAAGTAAAGGCCTTAGATGCATGGAGGGGTGAGTTTGATAGTAAAATGCTTAGTAGTGAGGCATTTATTTCAGGAACTGATATTTATGTAGAGGGGTTCAGTAAGATATTAGATGAAGCTTTCAAGGAAGAGATCGACATCAACAAGTTTTTAGTAGATGTCAAAAATATCACTGATGCAAGATGGGACAGGCAAAAGGTCTAAATACAGAGTACTCAGGACTTCAAGTGGCCATTAGATGATGAAGTGAAAGCATGGGAAGTAATGGCTACACCCAAGAAAAAGAAGCCAACAGTTGAAGAAGAAATTTTGGACAATAAGTAAGGATGACTACTTGGTACCTCACTATTAAAGATAAAGAGGACACTTATTGCAAAAGGAGAATATAGGTAAATCTAAAAGTACAGTCATCTAGACTCGACATAACTACTGCCATCTACCATGTATACTATCAAATTCAAGTCTCTTGATCAGGAGAAGAACAAAGAATATCTATTTTTATCTTTTTGACCTGGTCATTCCACCGCTTCTTCTCTCTCTTTCTTTTTGTCTCTTCTGTAGTTTTAGGGTTAGGTTTTCTGAGACCATCCAAAGCTTGTAGCATCATTTTGAAAAGGATTCAAAGATGGTTGAAAACCTATATATATAGAGGAGAGTTCTGTTGTAAAAGGGATGATGTGATAGAATGTAAAAAATCAGTCTTTCTAAATCTGTGCCTATGTTCTTTCAAGCTTCAAAGCTTTTCTTATGTATGAAAGAAGGATTACATCAATAAAATACGGTGCAATTTTACTCTTCTTTATTATTGTCTCTTTATTTCCTGTGTATTCTTTTTTATGTTTAAGATTGTAAGGTAGTCTAAAGCATTTTGGTTACAAGGTGACTATCTAATTACTTGCAAGTTTCTTTCATGTAAAGAACTAAGTTTTGTGAGTAGTTTCAGGAAGCATCTCAGTATTTAAGGATTTGATACAATATTTTAGAGGTAATCAGATAATTTGTAAGGCACCTTATCCTAATTGCATGTAGGTTGTAAGGCAGCTTACAGTGTTTTGTTTATGTGAAACTTCAAGCTTTTGACTTTATAACCCAAAGGATAGGCATTGATCTAGATCTGAGTTTGATAATTTATCATCATCTAGGTTTTTAGAAACATTCAAAATTATTCCAAACACACTTGTCACTAAAATATATGAGCTGAACTCATCAAGGACTTATGTCAGTAGGACAACGTCCATTTTGTTGATTCCTTGGAGAGTGAATCATCAGGTTATCCCTCCTAAAGTAAAAGCAAGAGGGATGGAAATCCTTAAATCATTGGTTTATGTTCTCAAAACCATAGCCTGGCTTATAGTACTCTGTTTCAAACTAGTCATCGCAATCTCTAAAGTGTCCTATAAGTTGTTATAGTGAGGTTTTTGGCACATAACTAGTGAATGAACAAATCCACCAAACATATAGGTTGAAAATATCAGTAATCTTCAAAAGGCAATACTTGCCTGAGTATGTGGAGCTCAAAAATGAAGGAGGTGATAATAGATATCCCTAGTGTTATCAAATACCTCAGCAATTAGATTTTTTTTTGCCTAAAAGAGGTTGCAATCAAGTATACAAGGTATACTGTCATATTTAGGTAAGTGGTGCAAGAAAAAGAGCTAACAAATTGGCGACTCTGCTGGGGATAAGAGATTGTAACATCTTGTTGAAGTATTCAGAAATCTCTGGTGTTCTACAGTTTAAAAATTTTCATTATAGTGGAGTTGGCCCATCCGAGTAATCTGGATCTCTGGCACTTTAAAGTTTAAACTTGTTTACAAGCATATTTATGGTTATTTCTAAAATATGCTTTTGATAAGTATTCATCCCAAGTTTTTGGGTGGCGACTCTAAAAGGGACATCTCTGAGATTAGTGAAAAAGAAATAAATGTCTTACAGAATGAATACTAGGTCAAAAGTAAGAATGGATCTAGAGAGGGTATCATCCCATCATCCCATCATCCTCAAGGGTTGGAGGCTCTTGGAGGAAAAAGAAGAATCAAGTTGATATGAATGAAACTCCTTTAAAAGGTCAAGAGGTAAATATAAGGAATGATATGTATACTATTCAGCACTCTCATGATGGAAATACTTCAGACTATGAGGATGCTACTGAAAGAGTATTAGATACACCCATAGTTACTTCTACTTCAAATGAGAGAGAAGAGATTACTACACCTAGTTTAGATTCAGAAGATGCCCCTTCTGATATCCTAGCTAATGAAGAGAAGTTTATTTTGAAGCAGCTTTCCCTAGTTCAACAAATGAAAAAGGAAAGAGAAATAAGAAAGAAAAAGAATGATCATAAGGCTTTTGATGACAATAGAAAAAGACTCCCAAAAAACCAAACTATGAAAGAAACAGAGAAATCTCATAAAAACAAAGAAATACCATTCACTCATAAAGCTTCAATTTTACAAATAAATAAGGGTAAACAAAAGATGGGTGAACACAAACAACCTGAGTTTCAAAAGCCATTGGTAGAACAAATGTCTAGGTTAGAGATTGACTTGGAAAGATTGAGAGTTGAAAAAGAAACCATGGAAAAAATGTTGGAAAAGGCCCAAATGGAAGCTGCTACAATTGAAATGAAGAAAAATATAGATTTTTTACAATCTTCAAAGTATTCTTATTCTGGACCAGAGAATAATACAACTTCTAGAGGAAAATCTACTATGACTAAAGAACATGATAGTTTTCAAAGGAAACCACTGCACAATGAGAGGTATAAACAATTTAATTTTGTTGGTATCCATGGATACCCTAATTCTTTTCCTAAAGATGTGGGTGATATAGGAGAAAAGCTCCCAAAGTTTGTTGGTAATAATGTGATTTCCTGTGAAACACATTTAAGGAAATTAATTGATTTTGTTGATGACTTGAATATCACCCATGAAGATGTATTAATGAAATTATTTGTTCAGTCCTTAGTTGAGGATGCAAGAGAATGGTTTAGAAGTCTTGCTAATGGATCAGTTGTTTCCATGAATGAGTTGATTGAATTATTTAAAGATTAGTATGGAGACAAAACAAATAAAGGATTTTTATTGAATGAGTTCAATAATATCAAAAAAAATTACAATGAAGAGGTTACTGAGTTTAACACAAGATTTCAAAGAGCTATGCATAAACTATTTCAGAAGATAAAGCTAGATGAAGAGGTATGTCTAGCAACTTATTTAAATGCCTTTGATTCCAAGATGGGATATGCTTTGAGAGATAAGAACCCTAGAACACTCACTGATGCTTATAAAATAGAAGTCAATATTGAAATGAATAGAAGAGTGTCTGGTAAATTAAATAGAAGGGATGATGCAAGGTTTAGAAAGAGTAATCTAAAAGAGCCAGAATACAAAGAATATAAGGCTCCTCAGAATAATAGACCTTCTTACAATACTACTTATAATCCTCAGAATAGAATGAAAAATCATCCATATGGAACTCAGTTCAAAGATGGGAAGCCTGTTATTGCACCAAAAAGGGAAAGAACATAAAATATAAGTCTGGACCCCTTACATAGAAATTCTGTCCATTTCTGTAATGAGGAGACATGGTGTGAGGCTTGTGACGCTCCTCATAACCCTGATTTTTCTATTGTCTCTTTGGATTTAAGGGTAGGTGAGGGACAGGAAAGGGATGAGGGGGAACACAATGATCATAGTATGACCAATACCTTTTCATGCCATGATGTTGATTCAAATAATGAGGAGGAGAATCATGAATCCTATGTCTCACAAAAGAGGATTGAGAATCATAACCAACAAATCTTATCTGATAGTGAAACTAATGAAATTGATGATAGTGTAAGATGTTATGCTCAAGATGGTCAGGATGTTCTACTCATAAGAAAAGCTTCAGATGAAGAAAAGGCCAGAATCACTGTCGATTTAGTAAACAAGGCTAGAAGCAATTACCACCTAAGGAACACGGTGGTAGGTGGAATTGGTAGCCAACCTTCAGGTGTCTTTATAAAGGAAAACAAGGTAGATACTAAGTATGTTAAGAAAAAGGAAGGAATTAATGAAAGTATAAACAAACACAAGGTCAAGATTGTTACAAAAGCCATAGAGCCCAATATTGTTCACGAGTCGCTCCGAAAGGAACACAATGAGGAAAATGATGTTATTGATAAATCAAAGTGCTCAGATGTGAGGTATACTCCNAAGTATAAACAAACACAAGGTCAAGATTGTTACAAAAGCCATAGAGCCCAATATTGTTCACGAGTCGCTCCAAAAGGAACACAATGAGGAAAATGATGTTATTGATAAATCAAAGTGCTCAGATGTGAGGTATACTCCAGTAGCCATGGGTTAGTGCCTATCCCAGATGACAGTCAAGGTTCCATTTCTAGAGATGATGAGGATCAAAGAACACAAAGAGAAAGTGATGTCGTTGTTAAATAATGTAGCCTCAATAAAGGTCCAGGGTCCAGTGGTGGTTTCTGAAAAGATAACCACCAAAGGGAATGAATTGGAGGTGTTGACATCTGAAATTCCTCAAATATTCCTAAATGCAACTTCCTCTCCAAAAGTTGTTGACCCATTTTTTTTCTCATTGATAATTAATGATAAAATGCTCAAGAATTGCATGATTGATTCAGGAGCCTCAAATACAGTTATGCCAGTTGAAATCATGAAAGCAATGGGGCTGCAAGTTGATACACCTCATGGTAGATGTAGAGCTATGGATTCTAGAGAGGTCCCTATAATTGGAACTATTGAAGCTATGCCTTATCGGCTAGCGGTTTGTCCTGATGTGGAAATGACAATGAATGTTCTTGTGGTTGACATACCACCTCACTATGGTATGTTGTTATCAAGAAAATGGAGTGCTTCAATGGGTGGCAGTATACAAAATGATTTATCATTTGCTACTTTCAACATTGCTGGAGAGAACATCAATGTTGTGAGAGAGAGCCGAACTTCCCACATGATAGAAAAATATGAAGATACTCATGTTAACTGTTGCATTGACATAGACATGGAAAATTTCAGAATGCAAAGAGATGAGCATAAAAATCAAGAAGTTGACTTTTTGAGTCAAGAATCAATATTGCAAGAAAATGGACTACGGAAAATATACTTTGATGGTGCTTCCTCTAAAGAAGGATCAGGAGCAGGACTATTGTTGATATCCCCATCAGGTACAACTTTTAAATACTCATTTTTATTAGAATTTCAATGTACAAATAATACTGTAGAGTATAAGGCTTTATTCTTAGGACTCGAAATTGCTACCAAACATGGTATAAAATGTTTAAAGGTTTATGGTGACTCTGAGCTGGTGGTAGCACAAGTTAGATCTAAATATGCTGTGAAGAATGATAGATTGAAAATGTACACACATGCTATTTGGGATCAACTTGAGATGTTTGATGCTTTTAATATAAATTGGATAGAAAGGTCAAAAAATATTATGGCTGATTTTCTAGCAAATGTGGCTATGAAAAATGATGAGTTGACCTTACATGGAGTATCAATACTTGAAGTAAAAACAAGGCCAGTTGTTCCAGACAATATATACAACTGGCAGGTGTTCCAGGATGATAAAGATATTTTAAGGTTCATGCAATGTTTAGATCATTATGAGAATCAAAGTATTGATTGTGGTTCCTTATTAGAAAATGATGATGGAAAGGATTATATCTTTGGAAATGAAGTCATCCAGTTAAGTTCTAATCAGATTCCTAGGGGTTTGGTTGAACTTGAGGCATTGTTTCTAACTCAGCAAAATGATACATCCAAGTTAAGCAATGCCAATGTTGAGGATCTAGAAGAAATAAACTTAGGATCGAAAAACAATCCTCAAACAGTATACATTGGAAAAGGTTTGGATTCTCATGTAAGAATAAACCTGATTAAGCTATTAAGAAAATACAAACATGTCTTTTCTTGGTCATATGATGACTTGAAAGCATATAGGGAAGACCTTTTTCAGCATGAAATTCCTTTGAAGTCAGATGTCAAGCCGTTCAGGTAGAAACAAAGACCTATTAATCCCTTGTTGGCTCCCAAGATGGAACAAGAGTTGGTGAAACTCAAAGATGCTAGGATAAACCAGCCTATTAGACATTCAACATGGGTATCAAATCTAGTGCCAGTTAGGAAGAAAAATGGTGACATCAGACTATGTGTTGATTTCAGAAACCTCAATATTGCGTCATTGAAAGATAATTATTCACTGCCAAATATGGAAGCAATGTTGCATAAGGTTACTGGTTGTGAATTGTTGTCCATGATGGATGGATTTTCAGGTTACAACTAGGTTTTAGTTAAACAAACAAAGTAGTATAAAACTATATTTCCTACTCCTTGGGGAACATATGTGTATATCAGGATGCCTTTCGAATTAATAAATGTAGGAGCAACTTTTCAAAGGGCCATGGATGTTGCTTTCAAAGATTTTATAGATCTATTCATGGTCATTTATCAGGATGACTTGACTACATATTCTAAAGGGGCTTCTGATCATTGTGACCACCTGGGTAAATTTTTTAACAAAGCTTTGAAATATGGTGTTTCATTGAACCCTAAGAAGTGTCATTTTGCGGTCAAAGAGGGGAAGTTGTTGGGACATATAGTGTCCAAAGAAGGGATAAGGATAGACCCTGAGAGAGTGGAAGCAATTTAAAGAGTAATTGCTCTAAGAAATTTAAAAGGTGTTCAGTCCTTTTTAGGAAAGATAAATTTTGTTAGAAGATTTGTAGTCAATTTTGTAGAAATTGTTAAGCCTATTATGAAATTGTTGAAAAGGGATACTAAGTTGTTTGGAATGAGGAAGCTCAACAAGATTTTGAAAGTATAAAGAAGGTAGTGCAGGAAGCTCTAGTGTTGAAATCCCTAGATTACACTAAGCCTTTCTCCCTGTTTTCATTTGCATCATTTCATACAATTGCTGCAATATTGCTTCAGAAAGATAAACAAGGATTTGAACATCCCATAGCCTTTTATAGTAGATCCTTGCAGGCTATAGAACTTAAGTATGAAATAATGGAAAAGCAAGCATATGCATTGGTTAAGGCTGTAAAATATTTTAGGCCTTACTTGGTTTGTGCTAAGGTGCAGGCCTTTGTTCCCCATTCAGCAGTAAAAGACATCCTTACACAGTCAGAGGTCACTGGTAAGAGATGTAAATGGATTACAAGAATCCAAGAGTTTAATCTTGAGACCAGTATCACCAAACTAATAAGAGGACAAGGTCTGGAAAAACTTATGACAGAAGAAAATCTAGATCTAGTGCACCTAAACTAGATAGAGACATATGATCAAGCTATTACTAGTATAGAAAGGTAGCTATGTTATGCTGATATAGTTTTCTTTCTCAAAACTGCTAAGTGCCCTGATCATTTATCTGAAAATTAAAAGAGAAGTTTGAAGTTACAAACTCAAAGATATATTCTGATTCAGGGAGATTTGTTTTGGAAAGATAGGAATGGTATACTGTTGTTGTGCCTTGACAGTTTCCAAGCTAAGAGGGTTTTAGCAGAAATGCGTGAAGGGGAATGTGGAGGTCATTTTTTGGCTAGGACCACCACCCATAAGATTTTGAGGTCAAGATATTATTGACCTACCTTGTTCAAGGACACATATATTCATGTCAGAAACTGTCAACCATGTCAGAAGTTTTCCAACAAATTAAAACTTGCAGGTGCTCTGTTGCTGAATCTAGTAAGCACTGAGGCTCCTTTTGCTATGTGGGGAATTGATTTTATTGGTGAATTTCAAGAGAAATATAGTGTAGGACATAGCTGGATACTAGTGGCCACTGATTACTTTACTAAATGGATTGAGGCTATCCCAACCAGGAGAGCAACAAGCAAGGTGGTTACTGAGTTTCTCATGGATAACATTTTAACCAGGTTTGGTGTGCCTAGTAAACTAGTAATGGATAATGCTATGAGTTTCAAATCAGAAGAAATGACAAGTTTTTGTGAAAGGTATGGGATTACAATATCATACTCATCCCCATGTCACTCACAAGCTAATGGACAAGATGAGTCTAGAAACAAAATTATATTGAAGATACTAAAAAGGACTCTGGAACAAAATAAGAAAACATGGCACACAAAGTTGAGGTTAGCCCTTTGGGCTGATAGAATTACAACCAAGAAAGCAACTGGTAAATCCCCTTTTTAATTGGTATACAGTTTACCAGCAAGGTTGCCAATGAATAATTTATTACTTGTTTACCAGTTTATACAAGAAGAACACTTAGATATCTCTGACCCAATGCAAGACAAAATGATACAGTTGATAGAATTAGAGGAAATCAAGAGAGAAAGTCAGAGGGAGAACATAGGGTTACAACAGAAAATGAAGTATTTATTTGACAAGAGGGCTACTAACAGAAAGTTTCAGGCTGGTGACTTAGTTCTCCAATGGAATGCAAGGGCAGAAAATAGAGGTAAGCATAAGAAATTTGAGTCTTTATGGTTAGGGCCTTATATGATCTCAGAAAATTATGGAAAAGATTCATATTTGTTGAAAGATATGGAGGGAGAAGGTTTTGAGTTGCCTATGCATGGGAAATTTTTGAAACCTTTCTTCAGTTGAAAATTGTTGCAGTGCATAAGTAAATATGTATTATATATTTAGTCCTTTCCCTATTTGTAAGTTCTATAAATATTTCTCTCCTGGATTTGGGGTTCAGTTCTATTTTTGTGGTGGTCTGCAACCAGAGATTCTGTGGTTGTTTGTCATAAACATTATTTAGCCAATCCTCATCAAATCCACTATTGGTTGTATTCCAGGTTTTGGTTTCTTTCCCTTGATTGGTCTGGTTTTCCCTCTCCAAGTTTTCATGTTTTCAATCCTAAATCCTGTGAAAATTTTCAAAAGACTTAAAACCCTAGCTATTTCTCAATGTTCAAATTTGAAGAAAAACCCTAAGGCATTGTCCCCTTATATTTCTCAGTTACCTTTTATGCCTCACTTAATTCATGAGTTCTTTTCTAATCACTTAGTCGCATAACTTAAAGCAGAATATTCCTTTTTATCCTCAACTTAGTGATTAGCCTGTGTCGCGTAGTCTCATGTAGTAATAGAATATTCCCTTTTCTCTCCCAGACTTCATGATTTGCTTTATGTCGCATAATCACAAAATCATTTGAACAGAGTAGTAATAGGTCAGTGGGCCCACAGACAGGTTGGGAGGTCACATGAAGTTTTCAGCGGTCAAGGGTTTATTAAGAGACATCGCGATTACCTTTTTTCGCATAATCGCTAAATGAGTCTAGTATAAAGTGTGATGCAAAGCCTTTAGTCACGCAGTCTCTAGAAAATATGCTAGTTAAGTTGAAGTCCATGAGACTACGTGACTAACCTTTAACAGTTTGGGATAAAGCACAGTCGGGTTGTCACCAGATAACTTAGCTTTCAAATCAGAATAAGACATGTGTCAGGAGACAAATGGATTTCAGAATGGTCACTTAAAGGTATAAGTTTATTCAGCGACTACAAGACTGATTAGGGGTAACTGTTAGTCGCAGGATCTTGAGATATTTTAAAAGGTATGATAAGTTACTTGGTGATTAAGTGATAGCCGTCAGATAAAATCATGAAAAGATCCTACCGTAGTCGCCAAGTCTGAGGATAAAAGAGCCTAAGGAGAAAAGTCCTCGTGACTCAGCGGCTAAGGGTATGTCATGAGGTCACAAGATGATTTTAAGGGCAGGATGCTTTGTTGCAATGTCTCATGATGCTTTTGGCATTCAACATTTTCATTCAGCGATCAGGTGACTAAGGGTTGTCGCGTAGTTTGATAGAAGAAAGGTAACATTTCACAACTAAGAAATAACTGCTGAAGCTAACACTAACAGTTAGTCACATAGTATCATAAAATAACATGGGTTATTGATAACCATTCACGATTTTGATTTCCTTGTGTCGCATGATCGCCAAATGTTGACTCTGGTTAGTAAACGTAAGGAAGCTACACAGTCACCATATCTCTGGATAAATCATGGGTTAAGGATTGGGGTCAGCAACAGAGAAAATGATTGCAGTTGCCTTGTCACTTAATACTAATTTATGTAAACAGGCGGCAGTATTAAATATGTCAGTATGAATTATTCGGCGGCCAATCAGATTTTCAGATTTTGATTACTGTGCAGAAAAGGGGTAGCTGAGATGTATGACAGAGGGCCGATCCCAGGGTGACATGTCAGCTCATTTGAATTTTATAAGGTTTTTCCGAGGATTCAATTTTACAAATTTGATTTTCATGTCACACTCAGAAAACTACGGCTAGGTTTTCAATTATGTTCACAGTATGTGGCATTAAAGGCAGAATTGATGTTCTGAGAATCATGAACTATATACTTCGAACAATTACTATAAGGAGTTGATGGATTATTCATTTGCATTTACCATGTTTTTAGAGTTTCTAAATTTGAAGAGTTCAGTTGTCAAACAAAGTAAAATTCAAAGATTTGCAGAGTTTTCTATGATTTAAAAGTTCATTGTTTCTGGAATTGTGCAAAGGACAGTCTGTGAGTCTCAGTGATATATTTGTTTCAATATCGATAAAGAAGAGGACATTTAGGCACTGAAAACATGAGCAGAGCAGTGAGTGTAGCCTCGACCAGCAGTGAAAGTGAGAGGGTGGAAGATGAGGCTAAAGGAAAAGTTAATTATTTAGATGAATTCCTCCGTCTACTCCCTGGTTTGACTCAAAATAAAAGGGCAAAAGAAAATGTTCTCTTAGATGACTATCACAATATCAAAGATGCTGATACTCTAGGGAAAACAGGTTTCTCATTCTTTAATTATTTCTATAAGAACTCTGACAAGGCCATTCTAGTATCATACCCTTGGACCAATGATTTAGCCAGGTTGATTGTTTCTGATGTCTTCGTAGATGTAGACTAATTCTTATACTTAGCTAATAATTATGATGTTTTATCCAAGACCATCAAAAGGAATGATGGCACTACCTTATTAATATTAAATATAAATTCGGTCATGCAAGCCTTCGGCTAGTTTAGTACCATGTCTACTAAAATTGACATGACAAAGCAGGAGAAGAGGTATAATTTGAAGCCTCGTATTGCAAAAGGCTTATTACAAAAACACATGTTGAAAGAAGTGAGAAAGTACTTATATCCTATGGCCAGGACAAGCCCATATTATTACAAGGATCTACACTTCTATATTAAATATATTTCCTATGCCCTATGTAGAGTGCTAAGGATAGATGGAGAAGCCAAGAAAATTAATGCTGGCATCCTGATGATGGTGCTAGACTTACAGGAGGTGCATTCAAGCACCAGTTATGACTACGTACAACATATAATTGATGAGATGCATGAGGGTTTCATTGCAACCCAGAAAAAGTTAAAAAACCCAAAGGAGAAGGAGCCTAATTTTCTACATTACTCCTTTCTTATGCATCTCCTTTTGTTTTTCAATTTTGTTATCATGGATGTTAATAATCTAGTTCCTCAGAGATTCTACCAAGCAGGACCAAATGCTATCCAATTTTGGGTGAGGGTTTGGAATTATACTTCTAGGGACTGTGATTATTGTGCCTTTCAGAATTGGATCGTGTATCCAATAGTATAGAGTTTGGGGATCAGCAGAACAAGAATTCCACTAAAGATTATGCAATTGCTTAGGCCATGTGACTACACAGATAAGTGGGATGGAAAGCATAATTGGGGTGACTTATTTTTGGAAGAGAATTACCCAGTCATTAGGGTATATGGGTGTATTCACCCTCCTCATCTCTTACCATATTATATACCAGCAAGAGTTGCAGTAATCAAATTCATATGGCAGCTATTGTTGATAGACAATGAGCATTTTGCACCACATAAGAAGGGGACTTTGACCCCTAGGCAGTTTAAGATTTTTAACTTGACAATTGGCAAGGGTGCTATTGATGTAGTAGGTCAATGGTTGGAAAGATACAGAATGGGGGCAGCCCCTTATAGATAGATTGACCCTGAGGGTTTTACGACAGGGGTAAGAAGTTTTTATACTCCTATAATCCCCAAATCTAATGTTCATTGTGAATGCATAGAGGAAGATGCAACAAGGAATATCTTGTATGAAGATGATATTCATACAAAAGGACTGAGGAATCTAGAGTTGTTAAAACTTGAGACTCAAATAAAGAGAAATGGGTTGGCTTTTGGGGGTTTTTACCCTGATCTCCCATATTTTGACAGGATTAAGGCCATGATAGACAACTATTATGTGCTTGTAGAACAACTCGATACGGTTCTTGATAAAAAAGGTGCTCAGACACCTGATCATTCAGAGTCAGAATATAACAGTAGTAGTGATAGTGATTATGCATATCCTACTAAGGATGCCCTACCATAGCAAGACATTGTTGAAATGCCACAGTTGCAAGAAGAGAAGGCCCACATTGTAGATTTTAACAGTAGTCACCTAGCCAGATGATATAGAAGAACCTACTACAAAGAGGCAGAAATTGGAGATAGGTCAGCGTTCAACTGAAGGGCAAAATAAGAAGAAAGATAAGGCTAAGGCATTAGTAGCTGGCAATAGGTTATATGATCATAACCTAAAAAAAGCAATTAGGGAGGGCAAGAAATAGCAGCCTGATTTAGAAGATGAGGTTGAAGTGCCTCTTAAGGCATGTATTGATGAGAGATTGATTCATCAACAAGAATTCTTGAATGATGATAAATTTGTGAAGACTGAGGAATTCAAAGACTTCCTCAGATGGTATAAGAAAGAACAAATAAGGGCAGAGCTGATAGTTGATGGTAAGGAGACCATAACTAATGAGGCATTGATAGCTTTGCAAACTTATGATCCTGAAAATGAGGATATTTCAGCAGAGGATGCCAGGAAACTAGTACTAGGAAGTGGAATACTATTGGCTGAGGGTTGGGATTTAGCATTCGCCTTCATAATTAATCAAATAAGGAAACTGTCTGACCTCAAGATGGCTAGTGAAGTCCAGATAGGGGATGTAATAAAAGGATTTGGGTATAGCCCAAAGTCTCAAGCCTTTGCAATGTGGAGCTTGTGCCCGAAAGACCAAAAGCCCCAATTAGTAAATATTCAAGAAAATATGGTGGGAAATCAAATGGTATGGTCTGTACAGAATATAGGAGATTTGGAGATATACCAAATCATGACACATGGTCTCACTTGAATGAAGACAAAACTAAACAATTATCTGAAAGGTGTAGCACATTAGTGGAAGAGAGTAGTGCATTGGCAAAAGATAAAGAATTATGTCGAGTGCAACTTTACAAACGGGATCAAATGATAAAGAAATTGATGGAAGAATTGGAAACAAAGCCTAAGGTAATGTATGTACCTACAAAACCACAGCCCCTGCAAATTGAAGACAAAGCAAAGTCTGAGGAGGTGGTTGAGGAAAAAGATGAGGAAGAAAAAGGGAATGCAATTGCTTTAAGAGCATTGAAAGGGGTGTTACAACATAGGATTGACATCTTAAAAGATAAAGCTGATGTTGTACTCAATACCTATAACAAGTTGCCAGCTTTGCATACTGAGGTAATGGGGTACCTTGCCATTTTAAACCCTTACTTTACTAAATGCTCTACTAGGGTAAAGTTATTTGAAAAGTTAGCATCATTACAAACCCTATGACCAAATTTGCCAGAAATAGTGACTGAGGTTGAAGATGAGATCAAAAGAGTTAATATTTCTCTCTCATTCTTTAAAGGCAAATTAAACCAGATAGAGGTTAAGCTTAGCCTCTTTTCTAATGATTTCAATAAGTTTATTTCTTCCTTAAGAGGAGATGATGATCAAGTAAAGGCCTTAGATGCCTGGAGGGGTGAGTTTGATAGTAAAATGCCTAGTAGTGAGGCATTTATTTTAGGAACTGATATTGATGTAGAGTTCAATAAGATATTAGATGAAGCTTTCAAGGCAGAGACTGACATCAACAAGTTTATGGTAGATGTCAAAAATATCACTGATGCAAGATGGGACAGGTAAAAGGTCCAAATACAGAGTACTCAGGACTTGAAGTGGCCATCAGATGATGAAGTGAAAGCATTGGAAGTAATGACTACACCCAAGAAAAAGAAGCCAGTAGTTCAAGAAGAAATTTTGGACGATGAGTAAGGATGACTATTTGGTACCTCACTGTTAAAGATAAAGAGGATAGTTATTGCAAAAGGAGAATATAGGTAAATCTAAAAGCACGGTCATCCAGAATCGACATAACTACTACCATCTACAATGTATACTATCAGATTCAAGTCGCTTGATCAGGAGAAGAACAAAGAATATCTATTTTTATCTTTTTGACTTGGTCATTCCACCGGTTCTTCTCTCTCTTTCTTTTTGTCTCTTCTGTAGTTTTAGGGTTAGGTTTTCTGAGACCATCAAAATCTTGTAGCATCCTTTTGAAAAGGATTCCAAGATGGTTTAAAACTTATATATATATAGAGGAGAGTTCTATTGTAAAAGGGATGATGAGATATAATGTAAAAAATCAGTCTTTCTAAATCTATGCCTGTGTTCTTTCAAGCTTCAAATCTTTTTCTTATGTATGAAAGAAGGATTACATCAATAAAATACGGTGCAATTTTACTCTTCTTTATTGTTGTCTCTTTATTT
>MU228109.1:551059-563727 GCA_018584345.1 Thuja plicata
CTCAGGTCGAGTAGAGTCAGTGAAAACTCAGAATTTGCCTAGTACAATAGGACTTTGATGATTTAGAAGAATAACAACTGCAACAAAATTGGTTGAGGTTGCAAGATGCCAATTTTGGGGTGTTACAATTCCATCCAAGGTTTCTCAAGAATGAGGCCTCAAATATTGACTCATATCTCTCTAGTCATGGAGTGCAAAGGTTTGTAATGGAGGCCCTCAGATTGACCTAGTTGTGCTAATGCAAGTGCACCATGAAATGAGATCTACTATATATGATTGCAATGCATGAAAGGAAATTATTCTAAATGATAATAATACATGATTAATCTATGAAAAGAAATATGCAAGCTTAATCTAATATAAATTTATTCTACATGAGTAGCCATGGATGCAAGAAGAAGAAGACAAGAAGAGAGAAGTTGAAATATCCAAGCTTGAGTGCTCAAATCCTCCTCCAAAATTGCTCTCCAAACCTGCAACATAACAATACTATGAAAAAGATGATCTATGAATGAGAAGGTGAGGTCTCCTTTTAAATAAAAGTGAACGGTTGAGATTAAGAGGAAAAAATCAAAGGCTATGAATAAGAGGCAAAAATCCCACCACTTAGGAAGATGTGAAGAAAAAGGGATTTTTATTTAATTTATTTCCTTTTTCATCAAAAGAAGAGCTTTAAGTGGGGATTCTTATTTATTTAATTAAAAGAGGGGTTTTCTTTATAATTAAATAAATTAGAAGAATTTTATTTAATTAAATGGAGGGAATTTAATTTGATTAAATAAGATGAATTTAATTAAAAGGGAAATTAAATATTTTAATTCAATAAGATGAATTTTATTTAATTAAAAGGGGGATTAAATCTTTTAATTAGATAAAAATGATCAAACCTTAGGAAATATTGAAATAATTGAATTAATTACGATTTGATCAAGGAAATTGATTTGAATTGAAAATGTTCCAAGGCATTGATTCAGAAAATTGATAAATTGATAAATGGGGCCCACAGTCTAGGTGACCATTTTAGGGTGCATACATTTGCCCCTCTTTGACTAATGTGTGATCATTCTGGGAACACATGTAGTCAAAGAATGTAGTGGAAGTGTGAGATCGATTTGGGATCACAAAACAAGACAGACATTAACACTGTTGTATGTAAGTAATTGCTATCAGAATAAAGATAAGTTGATTGCAAAATAAGACAAGGTCAACACCGTTGTATGTAATTGATTTACATGACCGAGATAAGAATCTCAAGCAAGGTTTCCCCAAGAGGAAAAAATGATAGGATTGATAAAGCTGAATCAAGGATTGAAGTTTGATAGGTACTACCCCCTCGTGATCAAAATTGAAATGAGATAGAGGAGAAATAGAAAATTGATAAACTTGATCAAATTGAACTAAAGATAAGATTCTTGATGTAAGATGAAAGATATAAGAATCGCAGAACCAAGATACATCATCAAGAATGAAAGATTATGCCCCAAGGTTGAATTAGAAGAAAATAAGTGGGATAAAAGCAAATGAAAGATAGAAGTTTGGAAGGAGTGAAAAGAAATGGAGAGAAGAAAGAGAATTTGCCTCAAAATAAATCAACTGTTTAAGATAGAAAATTTTGATTGAGATCACAAAAGAATATAAGGAAATGAAGATCAAAACATGCTCATAGTTGATTAAAAGTCCACAAGAAAGATGAAGGAAAACCCTCGCAAACTCATAATGCAGCCTAAAAATGCAAACTAAAATGAGGTCTAACAATGCAAGCTACATGAAAATGCAAAGGTATAGTTGCAATAGAGCAACTGTAACATAGAACTTTGTGTTCATCATTCATTAGAGAATGTTAAGGAACTTATTTTCATCATTGGGACATTATTAACGGACATCGGAAAATCACACAATCATCACTAGTCACAAGCGCAACTATGAAGATATGAATGTGATTTATATTATATTGGAATGTGGAAAGATTCTAACATAAGAATCAAAGACATAAAGGTCAAGATGACTGTGATGTTAGCTTACCCAATTTAATATAGCAAAACCACGCTCGCATCAAGGCATAGAGACCAGGATGATCAGCAGAAAGGTTGTGAAAAAATAGTGAAGCATAAAGTAGGAAGCAAATAAAAACATGGTCCATGACCCAAGTCCTCTAGCTATGCATCATGGAGAGACTTATGAGACAAGGACACTCAACAAAAATCAGTAACAGTCAGCACACAAAGAAAAGATCATGACATAGCTCAAGCATTAAGTTTTGTGTTTAAAAATTTAAGTGTGTTAACTGATACTGAGTTCCAAGGATAAGGATCAAATGCTTGCAAGAGGGTAAGATCACATGAGGAAACCAGGTAAGACCAAACTGATAAGTGTTGAAAAACACTCAATGTCAGGGATTGTATTAAAAAATACAATTGGGACGGTATTAAAAAATACCGTTTGTGAGGTGTCCCAAAGACTAATGCATCCATGAGACCAAAACTAACACAGTTATGCCCCCTAGACAAAGACAAAGACGAATTCCAAACCATGGCAACAAGGACAAGGCATGATGGAGAAAGGCTAAGTGTCACGGACACACGCTCAAGAATAGGGGTGCAAAGGCCTCAAGTAGCACCTGTTTCTAGGTTTTCACCACTTGGATTTTATTACAATTTTTTCTCTTTCATTTTTTTCTTCTTTTTTTTTAGGAATTTTTATAATTTTTTTGAATTTTTGCTACCAAGGCGCCTGTTTCTAGGTTTTCACCAAGGTACTTTTTCTTTTTTTTTTTGAATTTTTGAATTTTTGATTTTTTTGAATTTTTGAAATATATAATTTTTTTTGAGATACATCAAAGCACCTATTGCTAGGTTTTAACTAAGATGATCATTTTTTTAGGACATTTTCTGATTTTTAGAATTTTTTGACAATATATCATTTTTTGGATTTTTTCAGGATCAATAATTATGTACAAAAGGATGCCCCTAGACAGAATGGGCATCATGGATAGAACTTCTTAGGGTGAAAGACATTGATAGGATCAGGGAGTTGCTCTCCCTGTTTTGTAGACAATAAATAAGCACCTATCCTGAAAGCTACTGTAATAATATAAGGTCCAAGCCAATTAGGTTCAAATTTTCCCTTTTGATCTCTATGCTATTGATTCTTAGGATTTTCATGTAGGACAAGATCTCCTACCTGGAATTCTCTAGGGTGAACCTTTTTGTTAAAGGCTTTGGACATGCACTTTTGATAAACCCTCATATGGTCAAATGATGCTTGATGTTTCTCATCTAGAAGTTCTAACTCTTGAAGTCTCATGGCATGGTATTCTTCTTCTATAACTAGACCATGGAGAGAAACTCGAAGTGAAGGAACCTTAACTTCCAAATGTAACACTACTTTAGTGCCATATGCAAGGGAAAAAGGAGTAGCCCCAATAGGAGTACGAATACTCGTTCTATATACCCACAAAGCCAAATTTATCTATAAATGCCAATCTCTACCATTCTTACAATTGTTCTATGCAATATTTTAAGAATGGCATTGTTTGATGCCTCTGCTTAACCATTTCCTTGCGGGAAGTAAATGGAGGACCAATGTTGTTTAATCTTGAATTTCTTGCAGAGTTGTTTAAGGTTCTTATTTTTAAACTGGCCTCAGTTATCAGTGATAATTTCAGAAGGCACTCCATATCAACAGATGATATGGTTTAGAATGAATAGGGAGACTGTCTTTCCCAAGGAAATAGAAAGTGGGACAACTTCTACTCATTTAGTGAAGTAATCAGTAGCAGTGATGATAAATTTGTGTCCACCTGATGAGTTGGGATGAATCTGCCCAACAAGATCAAAGGCCCAACACTGAAATGGCCAATGAGATATAGAAGGAATGAGCTCCCTGCCTGGAGCATGTATCAGATTACCATGTTTTTGACACTTTTCACATGACTTTGCAAAAGCTATTGCATCAATCTGCGTAATGGGCCAATAGTACCCCGCCCTAAGCAACCTTCGGGCCATGGAAAGACCATTCGACTGTCCCCCACAAATGCCCTCATGGATGTCAACTAATGCTTGATCAGATTCTTCCTTTTCTAAGAATCTAAGAAGTGCTCCATCTAGACCCCTCCTATACAAATCACCAGTGATAAGGGAATGACGAGAGACATTTCGGGCAAGGTTTCTTTATTCAGATTGGTTAAAGGTTTCAGGTATAATACCATCACAAAGATATGAGTAAATGGAACCATAATGGGATGACTCATGACCAACAAGGGTACAAATGACATGGCTTTCTTGGGAGTAAAATATAGGGTGATTTAGCTCTTCCACTAGAAATTCAAATCTTGATTCATATTGCTCTAACTGATGGAGTGAAGCAAGTGTAGCCATAGCATCAGCTGCTTTGGTTTCTGCTCTAGGGATATGCTGAAATGTGACAAATGTGAAGTATCTCTTCAAGGAATCAACCATTTTCTTATAAGGTACCATTTTCTCATGTTTTGTTTGATATTCATCATTAACTTGGTTGATTATCAGCTATGAATCCCCATAGATGTGTAACTATGTGATTCTCGATTCTATGGCCATCTTTAGTCCATTTGTTAAAGCTTCATACTTAGCAATGTATTTTTTACATAGGAACAATAATTTGTAGGACTTAGAAATCGTGTACCCATGAGGAGAAACAAATAACACACTAGCTCTTGAACTATTTTGCATAAAAGATCCATCAAAGAACATCTTCCATGTTCTTTCAGTCATATACATGAGGTGCTCATTTGGGAAGTCAACTTGAATAGGTGCATCATCTTGTAGTGGTAAATCAACCAATTGATCTACTATGGCTTGTCCTTTGATTGCTTTATGCTCAATGTACTCTATGTCAAACTCTGAAAGTATCAGCATCCATTAGCAAGTCTACCTGTGAGGGCAGCCTTACTTAGCAAGTATTTGAGTGGATCTATTTTTTTTATGAGGTGTATAGTGTGTGCAAGCATGTAATGTTGCAACTTTTGGGAAGAAAACACAACAGCAAGGCAAGATTTCTCAATGCTAGTGTAGTTAATCTCATATGAGACAAGAGTACGACTAATGTAGTATATTGCTCTTTCTTTCCCATTTTCATCAAGTTGAGCTAGTAATGCCCCCAAGGAAGATTTTGTTGCTGAAATGTATAGAATAAGTGGTTTCCCTGGGATAGGAGGCATTAAAATAGGAGGATTTTCCAAATATTTCTTGATTTTATTTATGCTCTTTTGACAATCCTCATTCCAAACACATTTGACTTATTTATGTAATTTCTTGTTGAAAGGTTGAGCTCTATCTTCCAATTGTGAAATGAATCTCATTATAGATTGAAGATGTCCCTAGAGACTCCTCATTTAAATAATGTTTTTAGGTGGCATATCTATAATTGCTTGAAATTTTTTAGGGTCCACCTCTATTCCTTTTGCTAAAATGAAAAACCCAAGTTATTTTCCAGAGGTGACTCCAAATGCACACTTTTTAGGATTTAACCTTAGTTGAAATTGTTCCATGCGATCTAGAATTACTTCTAAATCATCTAAGTGTGTATCTCTTTGTTTATACTTGGCCAAGGTGTCATCCTCATAATATTCCATGTTTTTGTGCATCATGTCATGAAAAATAGTTGTTATAGCTCGTTGATAGGTAGCTCCTGCATTTTTTAATCCAAAAGGCATAACGTTCCAACAATTGGTACCCCATGCACAAGTGAATGTAGTCTTCTCTTGATCTTCAGGAGCTATCTTAATCTAATTGTACCTGGAAAAACCATCCATCAAAGAATAAATCTCATAACCCGTAGTCGTATCCACTATCATGTCTATATTGGGGAGTGGAAAGTCATCCTTTAGGCATGCTCTATTGAGATCTCTAAAATCTGTCCAGACTCGAATGGATTTGTAATGTTTAGAGACTGGTACAATGTTTGATATCCATTCAACATAGGCAATAGCTCTTATAAATTTTACACCAAGGAGCTTCTCCAATTCTGCTTGACTAGAAGAGCTATGTGAGGATGCATCTTTCTCAATTTTTGTTTAACTGGTTTGATATTTGGAGCTATAGATAAGTGATGCATGATAAGATTTATGTCCACTCCTAGCATATATGAATAAGTCCACGAAAAATTAATTTTCTTTCTCTATAAGAACTTAGTGTAAGCTTCTTTTTCTGTTGATGACAAGGACTCAGCCAAATGTACTATACGTGGAGCCTCATCTATACCCAAATTAACTGCGTGTGTTGGTTCAATAAGCACTGAAGATCGATCTTGAAAATATCTGGGGAGATGATCAAGTACCTCATCCTTAGGTGCCTCGGAGAGGTTTTCACCCTTGGATACATCATTTATTTTTACTTTTTTTGGTTCTGACACCACCACATAGTGGTTTTCACTATCAGAACACCTATTCTTTTGATTTTGTTTTCTTTTTATCTTGTGACTAAGGTACTTGATGTCTGGTTCTATCATACTAGTAGCCAGTTCACTAGTGGAAGAGACTACAGGTTCAATGGCATTTAGATAACAAGCTATCTCATAATCATTTTGGAATGTTAAAAGCTCAAGTTATTGATAGCATTGGGACCAATCAATGAGGTCAGGATGAACAAGGGGTAAATCAACAACTTGTTCAAGCCTATAAATATGAATGATATTATCGCTGGTGACTAGAGAGTCAAGTCTGTTAAGTATCCCTCTAAGCTACCCAAATTAGGATTCGTCCTAACAAGTGAAGAATCATCCACTAAGGAAATATGTGGGTTCAAAACCTCTAATCCTACACGTGACTCGTTGGATACCTCGGGTGGAGAACTAAAAGTGTGAACAACATCAACATCTCTATCAACTATGGAGGGCTCTGAAAAAGAGTCCCATTCATACTGATTGGAACTTGTATCTAAACTGCAACTAGGATGCTTACACCATGAAGGTTTTAGACATTGTGATGTAGAAGGTCCAGTTTCATCAAAAGTATCACTTTCTCTTTCAATTAAATGAACAATAGTCTTTCTTTGACGCTCTCTTAAAGGATCTTCTATATGTGATTCTTGTTCTAAAGTTGCAACTGATGCATGGGTGACTGAAATATCCGAATCTCCCCAAAGGAGAGTAATGGAAGGGACCCAATCCTCACACATATCTTGTTGATTTTTCAAATTAGGTACATACTTAGGTTCATCGTGACTATCCAACTTTTCAAAGAGAGGATTAGTACGCTTGTTGCAATTTTCAAATCCTAAGTCAACTAGCTTCTTAGACTTACTTCCAAATTTAGCATGATCAAGAGGTTTGGACCTAGCATCCAAATTGTGATTAAGAGGGCCATACCCAGGATAGCCCATCTTCTTGACAAAAGTATACCTTCTTCCATAAGCTTTAGGAGAAGGAGAGAAGTTCTCATTGTGCATATATTTTTCTTCTCTATAGATCCAATCTCTAACAAATGTTTCCTCTTTCTCATCTTGGATAGGCACTGAAGATTCTACAAATTTTCCAAATAAAGTCATAGCTGAAGAGGAAGGTTTCTTTTCTTTTGAAGGCTTTCCATAAGACCGAGGTGAAACTTGCAATGTTGTGAGGGAGTTGAGCTGATACCCCCCATACCAAGGTCTATCATTTTAAGCTTGTATTTGCATTCAGCTAAAGTGGTATCAAAATCTTCGGCTTCTTTATTGAGGGGAACATGAGCCCCTACTGAAATTGAGTTAATAGATAAAGTGTTATCCCCAGGTATACAAATCTCTATTCCATTGTAGGGGAGCTTAACACGTTGATGGTAAGTAGATGACACTACTTGCATATCATGAATACATGGTCTACGAAGTAAGATATTATACGCAAGGGGTCCAGCATCAACTATTTGAAATACAATGTCTTTTTCAATAGGGCCAATCCTAAAAAGAAGGATTTCCAACCCCTTGGAACTTCTTTCTACCTCATCATAGGATTTGATAGGAATCCTTTTTCTGGTATCTATGACTTTCTCAGAATAACCCAATTCTTTCAAAAGACTAAAAGAACAAATATTAAGCCCAACACCCCCATCTATCAAAACATGCCTAACACGGGTGTGATGGACCATAACCTCAATATGAAGGGAAAGATTGTGTAGATGGCTCAAAGATTTATCATCATCTTCTAAAAATGAAAGAAAATGAGGGGTAGCAATGTGATTAACCATATTCTAGAATTGATCAATATCTAAGTTTTTGGAGACATTTGTCATGCGCAAAGCATCCTCAAGGATTTGATTATGTCTAGGGGACAACTCTAAGAGCTCAAAGATCAAAATCTGAGCGAGGGTTCTTTGTAACTAATCAACCAGATTGTAGCTCGATTTAGGATTAATAGCTAGTTTCAAGGAGATAGGCTTGGATGCCACTTGCTTAGGTTTACTGGATTGAATTGAATTGGGTCCTTTAATGACAACATGACCTTGACTTCGGGTTGCAGCATTAAGGGCTTGAGATGACCTTCTAGAGTTGGGACCCCTTAGCACCACAACAGGCTCTTTATCAAAAATAGGAGGAGATTCTTCATCTAAATTATAACCATAAGGATCTCTGCCACTCATCATATTAACATTTTCTTCCACAAATTCAAGCATGTTGATGGTATTCTCCGTATCTGTGTAAATATAGTTGACCTCAACTTTTCCATTCTTAGGTTTAGAGGTTTCCCCTTTTTCATATTTGGGCAAAGGTTCCTTGATTGCCTTATGATCAGTGTTGGTGTTCAATCCATCTACTATAATTTTCTTACTCTCAATGAGATCTTGAACGAGATGCTTGAGTCTCTAGAAATGTTCAACATCATGTCCAATACCATTATGAAATATGCAATAGGATTTCTCCTTCCACAAATGTGGTTTAACTTCAGGTATATGAAAATTTGTGCCATCAAGAGGATGTGCTAGATTGCTAGCAATAATTTTCTGTTAAATTTTCTCATATGTCTCACCAAGTTTTGCAAATTCATGCTTTTCATTCTTAGGCTTACCTTGGTAGTTTGGCTTACTTTCTTGTTGAGTGGATGTATTGAGCTTCATAGATTGAACATTACTAGATAAATGTAGCATAGGTTGATCTTTAGGTTGGGAGGAATCCACAACTCCATCATTAACCAGTTGTTTGTTTCTATTCCAATATTTTTTCTTCCCTTTATCCTTGTTAGAGTTGTTGTTTTGACCATTTTTGTTGTTATTTCCATGTTTATTCAAAATTCCTTGTTCTCTTAAAACATCCTCGATTCTACATGCATTCTCAACCAAGGTGTCAAATGAATCAAAAACCACTTTCTTAACTTCATACCACAATTTGGGAACCAAGTTGCTAACAAGAATGTCAATCTTTTCATTATCAGGAATAGTTCTAGAATAGCAAGAGCATTTTCGTCTCCACCTTTGCAAGAAAGTAACAAAGGATTCTCCTTGATTCTACTTTAAGCTGCATAAGTCCAACAAAGTGATAGATCTTGAAACATTGTATGAAAATTATTGAACAAATCTGTGAACAAGTTCTTTGAAAGTCTTAACAGGAGGAGTTAGCTTAGTAAACCATTCCATTTCTTGTCCCTTAAGACTTCGTGGGAATAAAATCATGAGATAAGAGTCATCTTGATGGAATTCAAAACTTGTGGTATAAAAATGGCGCACATGATCATGTTGATCTTCACTCCCATCATATTTGTTATATTGAGGAATTTCAACCTTTCTAGGAAATTATTTCATGTCAACACTCTTATCAAAAGGATTAGGAAAAATTGAGTCCAATGAGAAATAATTCTTAGGTGCAGATATATGGTCTATTTTTATTTTCAATTCATTGAGCTTCTCCTCTTGGGATGGACCTTGCTTCTTAATATTTTTATCCACATCAAAGTTGTAAGGGACTCTGGCACCCTTGTTGATTAGACTTTCTAGGAAGTTATCCTTGTTTTTCTCCACATATTTCTCCACATATTGCTAAAAAAGTGGTTCTTGTTACATTTGCATAAAATCTTGGGAGGTGTGATCAAATTTTTAAGTAGTACCCCCATATTTTGAACCATAATGAGCACGTTGTGAAGGTAGCCTTGAGTTCCTAGGAGGTGTTTGTCTCCTATGACGATCATGTCTCGAAACTCTTCTTCCTCTAGGGCTAGGAGATCGTGATGGTGATCTTGAATGTCTCCTACTTTATGGAGTCCTAGGAGGAGTGGATGGAGGAGAAATGTTTCCACCACTAACATGCATATTATTGAATGGATCATTGAGTTGTCTAGCCAAAAGCCTATCTCGCTCTTCTTGAAAGGCTTTTCTTTCTATTTCCATCAAAGTTTGTTTCTCCATTTCTAGGCGTCTAATTTGTTCTTCCTTATGAGCTTGTTCATCTTAGAATGCTTTCTTTTTCACACTCAATCCTCTTGAGTCTATCACTCATGTAATTGGTAGGTGGGATTGGCCTTGAATTTTGAAACAAGTTGTTGGTGTAAGTCGTATTGACATGAGTATCATAAGGTTCTCCATGTTGTCTTTCATGTTGTGATTGGTTATCTTGATAAGCATGTCTCTTACCTCTCTCTCTCTCTCTTAGCCCTTTGGTGTGCATATAGATATCTTGTTAAAATAAGGGGTGTGGCCAGTCTAGTACCATGATAGGAACCACTGAATGAAATAACATGTCCACTCTTTGCAAACATATCCTCATAAAATTTATCTCTGGCTTCCTTCTCTCTCTGAGTCATTGTGTGACTCATATCCATAGAAGAATGAGAAGATACTAAGGGGATACCCAACTCACTAAGATGACTCTTGGAATCAAACCACACCTTCAAAGTATTCCTAGGTGATTGATCAAATATGGGTTCCTTTCCCTTATGTCTTTGGTGAGTTTGAACTAGGGGTAATTGGTTAAAAACCACTTGAGGTTGTTTTCCTTGATTTACTTGATATCTTGTTGTAACTGGAATGAAAGAAAAGGTACTAGCTGATAGGATTAACCTAAGAAACTTTAGTACCAAACTAGGATAGAAAAGGCACTAACTTGTCCAAAAGAGGTGATAAGATAGAAATTTACAAAGCGGCATAAGCCAACACTGCCATAGAGTTGTCTAATAAATTCAGATGAATACCCTAGCATGTTATGGATCAGGAGGATGGTCTTACCCAAATTAACTTAGATTGAAATTGAAATTGTATGAAAGTGGATGGATAAGAGCCTACCAAAACTCTCCAAGTGTGTTATCAAAGAATCTAAAAGTTTATCTTTTCAACAAGGATGGTTTCTAGCTCACCAAGCGCCAAGCAAGGTCACTTGTGAAATCAATGATTGCTAATCCAAGAGGTCAAAATGCAAGAATCCAAAGCGAAAAAAGCTTCTAACAATGGGGTAAGTAATCCAATATCACCCGGATCAACCTAGAAAACTAGAAGTGACAGGAAAGCAAGCTAAACGGGCTAAAAAATGACTGTAAATAGTTCACTGATTGGCATTTTCATGCGAGGAAATTCTATCTTGCGCAAGAATTTGTAGGATCACCTGATAGAATGCATAGACCGACCCAAGAAAACTCAGACTGGTGAAACTAAAAATAGCAAATTGACAGCAAGATTTACGCGAGGATACTCAAATAGTCGTGTGAGAAAACGCAGCAAAGGGTGCGAGGAAATAGTTTTCTCACATGAGGAAAGGATACAGAACTCAGTTTTCAATTGTTTTAAATAACCAACTAGATGCATTAATAGATTTTATCATGAATTAGGCACACAAGACAGCAAACAGGGAGTTCTAGCAATCAATGTCTTCAAACAATGAGCAAGGGACAAAGCAACCTTGCACATGAACATGGATAGTGTAATAGTATTTCTACTCCATAAGAATGCTACTTGTGTATGTTCTCAAAATGTTTTCCAATCACGCACATAGTCCTAGAGAATAAAAGTTTGGTTGCACTATGGTTCTTAGTAATGGCTTGAATCTGCAAATTTTTCAATCTCAAGTGGGTGAAATCCAATCCTGGCGCACCAAGGTTTTGACACAGTCTGAGAATTTAATCAATTAGGAGCTGCTAAGGAGATCTGACAACCCACAAGATACTAAACCCATGGAGATTTCTTCCACAAGGAAATTTATATAGTGGTTGTTGCTACCATGGAAAAAATGGCTATCACCACTTGAGGTTTCGTCCGCATAGTTTATCCAATAAAGGGAATGTCCACTACGGTTAACACTCTCTAACAAGGAAGAATCACAATATGGACCACATGGGGACTTAATTTGGATTCAAGGGTTCCAAGTTTCTAATTCTCCCAAAAGGGAAAAGAGCATAATCCTCTAGCCTCTTCACCTCACCAAAATATAGTAAACATGATTCATTGACTCACTAATTTGAAATCACCTCATTCAATATTCACACAACAACAAATGACACCAATCTCTGGAAAGAGAGAAAGTATCGCCAAAAGTTGAAGCCCAAACCAAGTTGACCAATGAGATAAAAACAAATCCTTCCCTACCTACAAAGGGATCTATCATCAAGAAGAGCTTCACATGTAAGACAAGCGAATGAAGCCCACTCTCTCAAGATCACCACAAATAGTGTTCATAGGGCCTAATTACTATGTGAAACATATATGCAAGAAAGTAAATCTAGGTCCATTTTTAGAGCACCAATTG
>MU228109.1:574559-601124 GCA_018584345.1 Thuja plicata
GACAAGTGGACCTACAGACCAATCAAAGGGTGCCACTTGGTGCAATCAAGTGAAATGTGCAGATTTAAATGATTTTTAATTTGAATTCATTTCAACAAAAGGGTTAACAAGTGTGCAAGTTCAAAAAAAATCAAGGGTTGACTTAATAGCTTAAAGGGAAGATGCTCACCATCTAACCTTTAAGCCATTAAGCCTAAGTGACAAGTGTCGCAAGCTGGTACATTCTGGGGAAAAGGGAGATTAAAATGAAATATTTAAACAAATTCATCACAAAAGGCAAAGGGTTAAAAGGTGTGCAAGTTTAAAAGGATCTAATGACTGACTTAATGGATTAAAGGGAAGATGCTCAACATCTAACCACTAAGCCATTAAGCCTAAGTGACAAATGTCAAGATGAGAAAAAATATGCACAAAAGGAAATATTAAAGTTAAATTCATCTTATTTCAATAGTCCAACTATTGAAAAGTGATTAAATTCAAATTGAAATATTTCAAACTTTTGAAAGAAATCTGCACGGGAAGGCAAAGTTGGATTAATGTTTCTGAGGGCAAATTTGATCCAAAATATGGAGTATCATATATCACCGGAAAGGTCTTGGAATGGAGATCATGATTTTACAGATTATTTGAGGGCAAATCAAATCAGATTTTTATAGTTTCAGTTGGAAGCAGTTGTAGATATTTTTTGGGACAGACAGGTGTCGGTGACTGGATTGTTTTTCCTTTCTCCTATATCTGGTTTCTTCTCCATTGTAATAGAGATGGTGAATTCAAATTTGCATAGAAGACTTGATATTATTGTTTGGTTTTGAAGCTTTGGTCTATTGGAATGTTTTGAAGCATAAATGCATTAATAAAATAAAGTGGAATCTGCTTTTTCAAATCTGTGGTGTCTTTTTGTGATTTTGTCCATGCTTTTGTATGTTTAGTTTGTAAGGCATTCTAAACATGCTGGTTATAAGGTAACTGTATAATTACTTGTGAGCTTCCTTCAAGGAAGGAGTCAACCTTGTGAGTAATCCCAGAGGGCTTGTATTAGTATGAAAATTTGATCTAGATAGATGTGAAAATGAGAGGATAGTTTATAAGGCACTCTATCTGGGATCTTGTTTGTGTTCTTATTAATTGGTTTTCTGTGGATTTATGTCTCATTGGACTCTTTGCCCGGGATTAGGCACTGGTCTAAATTCTAATAAGTAGTTCTCATCATCAATTTTAAATCAAATTAAATTTACATTTCTATTTCTGAGAGTATTCATGTTTGATTGTATTCAAAGGATGCAATTCATCTTGTTGATTCCTTGAAGAGTGAATCATAAGGTTAGCCTTCCTAAGTCCAGGGACTTTAAAAAGAAGAAGGATTAATGTCCTTAATCCACTGTAAGGTTTATTGTTAAGCAGTGAGTCTGAAGATAGGTACACCCACTTGGGTCTGTGGGGCCCGAAGTGAAGAAGGATAATATCCTTGTTAATTAGCCTTTTTCCTATCTGAATCTGAATTGGGAATCTAAGATTCAAGCTTGAATAGCTAAAAATTGATTCTACAAGAAAAAGAGATAACAATCCCATAGTTCACCATTCTGCATTAGCTCCTTTTAGTCACTCAACTCCACCTTCTTCAAAGGCCCACCCATGACTCTAACTCCCTTGAAGCTAATCAGGGTTTCTTCCAATTTCATTCCATTAGGTCCCTTGTAACTTAAAAAACCAATAAAAAAGGAAAGCCTTTTTACATCTCTTTCTATACAACTTCGGAAGCTTCTTGAAGAAGGAAATACTTTCACCTCAAATAAAACTTATGTAATTTCTAGAATCATCTTTAATAATGACACAATTGTCTAGACCACTAAATATAATATCTCTCAAAGATTTGAAATTACTTTTTCCCTTAATGAAGGGGATGTAAACATTATGATTATCCGTTCCACTCACTTTAAAATTAGAAGTCGTGACCACATAATTGATACATATTTTGGAGTTCCTTATCATACAATTTTTATACCATCTCACCCCGATCTTGATTAAATACTTGTGATGACTCTTGTGATAAAAATCCACCTTAGCATTCGTCATCTTCCCTTTTTCACACAAGTGCCTAACTTTCCATCCTTGATTTTTAAATGTCATATTAGTTATTCATTTCATGTCTCCTTTTATAGTTAAATTAGTGGCAACCTTCTTCCATCATATTACATTTTTTTTTCACATAGACGTTATCCTAGAATACAAACCCTCATGTTTTCTCGACTAAAATTGATAGGCATTCAGACTTCTCCTCCATTCTCTCCATCTTAACACTGGTATCCCAACATAAAATCCCCTGAATAATCAAAAGGTAACCAATACACACACACACTTTCCACCAGATTATAAACATCAATAACTTAATATTTATTTATTTTATTGGAAAGAATCTCTTTTAATATTTGAGGACATTGTTCAAATGTAATATAGCCCCAATCCCGAGTATTGAGGCCCAAATTCACCATAAGGTTTGTAGCTTTATTGGCCCCTTTAAGGGTATGGCGGATCTTATATTTCCTTAAAGTAGAAAACATTCTCTTATAATCCTCCATAAGACTAGAAATATACCAAGGACAAACAACCTTACACTGTAGGTGATCCATAATCATTTTAGAATCCTCTTCCAAAATGGCTTTCTCATAGTTTAGGTCTTTCAGACACCTTATTTCTTGTCATGTTGTCATAGCTTCAACATTATTGTTAGTTCCAACTCCCATGTTTTTACCAAATCCTTCAATAAAATCCCCATTCTAGTCCCTTATAGCTCCTCCAGTAGTAGAGATGCCAAGATTTCATTTGGCACAACCATCCACATTACATTTCACCTAGCCATCGTCTAGAGGAATCTAACAAGTTAACCTTCTTTTCTAGATACTGCTCTAATCAATATTAAGGGGGTCCTAATGAATATTCTATTTTTTTTTAATTCTCAACTCATAAAGAGTAAGTAGCACTTTCCCTTTTCCAAAAGATGAAGCATGAAGGTTTTCTATAACTTGCTTCTTTATGATTTGGAATTGAGCTGAACTTGTTCTAGCATGGTCCCTAAAGATCCTATTATTTATCTCCTTCCAAAAATTTGAGGTCATGATAGGGAGAATTTGAGCCCATAAATTATTGAGTATAGGATGATTTAGAGGGATGAAACTCCAATGATCAATCAATAGATTCATAGTTGTGGGCATTATCCATACAATATTTAGGGATGACTAAACAAGATGCAAGACTTCAATAGGAAAGGGGAAATGGATAAAAATATGATCAATAGATTCACAGTCACCTTGACAAAGAATGCATCTATTAATAAAATGGAACCCACCTAATAAGATTATCGAAAGTAATAATCCTCCCACAAGCCACTATCCACTAGAAATAATCAATTTTGGGAATAATACTAGGAACCCGGATATGACTCTAGAAATTAGAATTTTCTTCCTTCCTCTCCATATCCCAGTAAGCCAAACTAACAAAGAAAGAATCTGATGAGTTTTATCTCCATATACACCCATCTTCACTAGATTGAGATAATAAAGCAAAATCTAGAAATAACTAACTCCACTTTAAAGGAATAAGATTGANAAGATTGTCTCTCTCTCTCTCTCTCTCTCTCTCTCTCTCTCTCTCTCTCTCACACACACACACACACACACACACCAATAAGTGGCCAACTTGGGATATGTACTTTTTTTAAAAATAAGTTTAGTTAACTTGTTTTTACTCTAGCTCATAGAAATTTGACATGAAATTAAATCTCACTTGAATGCACCACATGTACAACTAACTCGGACCTAAACACCAAGTTGGAAAATTAAACACATTTTCTTTCTAAATGTTAGATCTACCCAATATGAATTACCCAAAATTTGGCTGCAAATAATAAGTCAAAAGAAAACAATAACTCCACACATCTCTAGGTCAACTCACTCCTAATTTATGCAATCAAAGATAGTAAAAAGTGATTTTAAAAAAGAGTGGTTTAAGAAATCATGAAGGAGCCACCCATGCAATGTACATGGACATGAATCAATTCCAAGGGATCTATAGGTTGGTTATGCTATAAAATAAAGCTCTAGATCCTCTTTTATTGGCATCTCCATCCCTTCAAGTTTCTGTTATCTCTAGCACCAGCTCATAGTGGTATCAACAGTAGCAAGCACCACACTCCAAGGAAAATACCAATTTTTATTGGATTCCTTCAAAACTTTCCTTCATTCAATTTCAACCTTCTTCTTATTGAACACTTGTTTAGTCTATCTATCTATCATCTTTTCTCTTTGATGAGATACAATCATTTCTTTATGCCATGCAATTTTTAAAATGCTTATCTCCTTCTTCTCTTCAATAATCTGTATGAGGTAGTGTTTGGGCCTTTGTAGGCACTTCTATTCAATTCTCAAGGTGTTTGGGAGGTTCCTCATTCTTGTGTTGGGAAAAAATGACTATGTGTTGTATTATATTGTTTTGTGCAAGTTTGGGTCTTTATTTTCTCCCTTTTTATTTGTATTAGGTTGGCATGGTGGTTTCTTTGCTAGTGTATTTATGTTTTGATAGTCTTCTAACTAATCTTCTTAAAGTTTAATACATTTATTTTATTGGCCTTTGATAGTCTATTTAAGAGGGAAAAAAAGATATTTTGTTCCTCTCATGGAAATAGATCAGAAAGAATACCTTCACTCCACAATTATTTCAGATCATATTTATATTCCATGTTTGAAATATATGTTTGGTTTTTTGTTGTCATTGATGTCAAACATTGTGTTATATAATTTTATCATCCCAAAATTCCAATGGGATCCTATGTAGGATATACCATGTTGGGATAGCACCAAAGAGATGAGTAAGATGATCAAAGCCAAGATTCTATTTGCAATGTACTATGTGCTATTTATCAAAAAATGAGGGGCTAGAAGAAAGGGTTTGAATACAATCCTCATGCTTTGAGGAGAAACAAAATACCCATGTTTGTAATGGAGTGATCTAGCGAAGGGTCTAGAATCTTGATGCACATTCCAAGTCAAAAGGCTAACTAGAGACACCTCAAAAAGTGACAAAGACGCTGTATTGAAGAGATTATTCCAAGGCTTGCAGGGAATTTTGCTTGATGAAACATGCTTAGAAGAAAAGGACCCACTACCTTGGAAAATGATTCACAATTCCTCTCTATAGAAAAAGGCATAGGGTCAATTTGGAACCCCTCAAATGATATATGGAAATAAGATTGGACCATCTGTATGTCGATCTTAGAGTCTAGGAAAAGGATGCAATCTAGAGGATGCTCACATACCTATGAAACATGATCTTTCTCTAGTGATTCATGTACATTATTTCTTGCTCCAAGGGATTCCCACTCACCACTTCTATCATAGCACATTTAAAGTGTTTATTTACCACCATGCATATTGTATAGTTATCTTCCATGTATAGATATTTTTCAAGCACATAGTATAATAATAGTTTGAATAAATTAATTTAGTGAGTTCTCCATGTATTTGGATAGTTATTTTTTATCAAGTTGCTATTAACTAAAGATTGATGTACTGTTCAAGATAGCTTGTACATGAGAAGGATTAATTGGGGGATTTGTATATAGATGTATTTTTTAATGAAAAATCTATATAAAATTTTCTTCTTGCTCTTTAATGGAGCTAGAATAAAGATCTTTGCAAGCTTGAGAATTACCTTGATCTAGTCACGGTGTAATCCATCAATTTAAATGAAACCATTTCTTGTATGTCTAAATATTCTCTATTTATTTAACATTGTATCATTGTGTTTTTCTAGTTATTGCCTCTATCTTAAGATTTATAGATTCAAAGCGTTGATTTTTTTTCCTTTTGCAAAGAAAATAAAAGTTGATAGAAAATTATGCATTGGAGTGTAGTATACTCGATTCAGCTAATCCAGTATAATTGATTTAGAGGGTCTAGGGTAGGAAATGAAACAAAATGGACTTTGGAACTCTCCCAATGAAGCTTTTGTAAAGATATGCTCATTCTCCTCTTTGAAGGTGCAGACAATCTAGAACAACACTTTCCATCATATTTAAAATTGTATAAGCATTTGATTCCATCAATGATTCTCTTTGTAGGTTATGTAATGAAATATAAAGGCAATAAATACGACCAACTTTGCTACACTTATAAGAGAAATCAAAGGACTGACTCCTAACAACATGGGTTTCCCTACAACAATAACACTTAACATGAGAAGGATTAATTGAGGGATTTGTATATAGATGTATTTTTTAATGAAAAATCTATATAATAATTGCTTCCTTCTCTTTAATGGAGCTAGAATAAAGATCTTTGTAAGCTTGAGAATTACCTTGATCTAGTCACGGTGTAATCCATCAATTTAAATGAAAATGTTTCTTGTATGTGTAAATATTTTCTATTTATTTAACATTGTATCATTGTGTTTTTCTAGTTATTTCCTCTATCTTAAGATCTATAGATTCAAAACATTGATTTTTTTTTCCATTTGCAGAGAAAATAAAAGTTGATAGAAAATTATGCATTGGAGTATAGTATACTCGATTTAGCTAACCTAGTATAATTGATTTAGAGGGTCTAGGGTAGGAAATGAAACAAAATGGACTTTGGAACTCTCCCAATGAAGCTTTTGTAAATATATGCTCATTCTCCTCTTTGAAGGTGGAGACAATCTAGAACAACACTTTTTGTCATATTTAAAATTGTATCAGCATTTGATTCCCTCAGTGATTCTTTTTGTAGGTTATGTAATGAAATATAAAGACAATAAATACGACCAAGTTTGCTACACTTATAAGAGAAATCAAAGGAATGACTCATCACAACATGGGTTTCCCTACATCAATAACACAAAGTAATTCACTCTTTAGAAGCTCGTAAAAGGGAATGCTTTCTCCTAAAGCTTGATCTGTCCAAAGTCTACGACTGGGTGGACTAGTCCTTTTTGTTGAAATTTTTGAGTGCTTTTGGCTTTAATAACACTTTTTTCTGGATCATCCTTCAGCTCATCTCCTTGCCGTATTTCTCTGTCTTGGTTAATGGATCTCCTTCAGCTTTCTTCAAAGATTCTCGGGGTTTAAGATAGGGGGATCCCTTGTCACCTATCCTTTTTATTATCTTGGCTGAGTGCCTTGGATGGTCAATTTCTGACCATAAGCGTTCGGGGAGGTTGAAAGGCATCAGGCCTTCCTCTAGTATGTCCATTTTCTCTCATCAACAATTTGTTGATGACACCATCCTAGGTGGAAAAACCTCAGTTATTGAGGCAAGAACTATTAAACATTTACTAGACTCCTATACTAGGGACACTGGACAATCTATCAATTGGTGTAAGAGCTCCCTCTTTTTCACCAATACGCTGGAGGTTAGAAAAAGAAGAATGGCGGCGATTTTAGGATGCAACATTGGTTCTCTCCCATCAACCTACTTGGGCCTTCTTTTGGGAGCTAAACTGTTAGATGCTTTGTGGAACAAGCTCATAGATAGACTTAACAGAAAATTGGTGGGCTAGAAGGGAATTCTTCTTAGTCAAGCGGTAAAGATTCAGTTGGTCAAGTCTACCCTTCAAAACCTCCCTAATTACGCTCTTAACCTCTTCTCTATTCTGGCTAAAGTGGCTGAAGTGTTGGAAAAAATCCAAAGGAGATTTCTTTGGTCTGGGGCTGAGGAGCATAGAAATCTTCCTTTGATTGCTTGGGACAAAGTCTATCTCCCCAAAAAGGCTGGGGGGCTGGGGATTAGAAAGATTAGGCCTTTCAATAAGGCATTTCTTGCCAATCAGATTTGGAGGATTTTTCATGGTAAAGGGGAATGGAGGGATTTCATTGACGAGAAATACCTCTCCAGTGCTTCGTTGCTTTCTTTTTTTGAAAATGATGATATCCTAAAAGGCTCTTGTATTTGGAATGGCATCCTTTATGCCAAAGACCTGGCTATATCAAAAGCGAAATGGAAAATTGCAAATGGGCACAATATCAACTTTTGGCATGATTATTGGATTATGTCAAGGCCCCTAGAAGATATGGATTTTTTAATTCTTGGAAGGAGGAATGCATCTTACGCTTTGGGGATAGAGTGTGTAATTATAGATTGGGTAACTCTTGGGCAGATCTGTCCTCTATTTCCCAGGAGCTATCTCCAATACTCACCGCTCTCAATGCCACCTCCCTCTCTTAGAATAAGGATGCATTGATTTGGGAAGCATCCCCTAGTGGTTCTTTCACTATTGCTTTGGCCTACTTTGTTCAGATGCATCTGGAGGCTTTCCCTCCTTGGGTGCAAGCCTGGCTTCCGGGCTCTATCCCTAAAATCATTATTTTTTACTAGCTTTTTCTTGAAAACCGCATCCTCATTGTCAATAACCTCATCAAGCGGGGTATTCCCATCCCCAACAAGTGTGTTTTTTGTTAGGTCAAAGAAAATTTGATGGACCACATCTTTATCTACTGCTCTAATGTGCGAGCAGTTTGGAATTTCTTCCTGTCTCTTTTTGGGCTGCAGTGGTGCTTCCCGTCCTCTATTAAGGACCTCTTCACCCAAGGGACCCTACCCTTTAAAAATACTGCTTTGACAAATTATGGTCTTGGGTGCTTCCTCACCTCCGTTGGGGCGTTTGGAAGGAACATAATAATCACATCTTTAGGGATTGTAGTGTTATTCCCTAAGTTTTTTTTGCAAAGATTCACCATGCTCTCTTGGAAAACTTTTTTATTTGTGGGAATCCTAACCCTTTTTTAGGTGTTGTAGATGCTGCTAATCCCTCTATTACCATTGATAAAAGAAAGCACTGTACCTAGCTTCATCCCCTAGATGGTTGGGCTAAAGTCAACATCGATGGAGTGGCCAACGGTAATCCTAGGAAGGCAGGAAGTGGTGGCATTATTCATAATAGCTATGGCCAGGGCATTGGTGTTGTTAGTCTTCCTCTAAGCACACAAACCAACCACTATGCGGAAGCTAGTGCTGCCCTCCATGTGACCAAATTGGCTCATGAATTGGGAATCAGAAATATTTGGTTAGAAGGGGATTCCCAAAACATTATCAACTGTCTCAATTTGAATCACCCGCCATCATGGACCATTGCTAACATGATTGAAGAAACTTGCTCACTTTTGAATACCTTTGATAAGGTCCATTTGTCCCACATGTTTAGAGAAGGCAACCAAGTAGCTGACTTGTTTTCCCATTGGGTAGTAAGAAGTGAAAAGAAGACACGCTAGCTTTACAGAGGTGACCTCCCACGTGAAGCATTGTATTTAGTTGCTTATGACCAAATCCATGGGAAGGAGGGCTTCATAAAAATTAATGATGATTGTTAGTGCTTTGAATACAAATGACTTTTTTGTTATTGGAAAATATGAGACATGCTGGAATGGTAATCACATCATATTACACCCGCACACTTACAGAGTACCCAAATGTTGCAACAACACTTTCCGCTCAAGCCAAAGAAACAGAACTACCTAGAACATATCAGAGATTTTTGGTTTGTGCCTCTGTCTTGCTTCCTATCCTACATTTCTTGTGATGAGTGGGGAAAGGCATAGGAGGGAACCTACTAACGATATGGAAAAATGGAGATGACGCATCAAAATCTGGAAGTACCTTCAAAGTGGTGGCATTTCCACCTTCATTGAGAGGCTTCACGGTGGGAAGCCTACTGTGACGAATATGTTCATCAAAAATTGGAATGAGGGAAGAATAGAGATAAATGGAAAAAAGTTTACGGTGATTGAGGAGGTTATCTCGGCGGTTACGGGGATTCCTATTGTTGGAAAGAAATTCTACATAGATAGAAAAATTTTAGACTTGGTGATAAGCGACTTTGTCAGAAACGATGAGGAAAAGAAAGGGCTCACCAAGGTCGGCACCCACTACCTTCCAGAAGGGCTGAAGAGACTATGGAAGTTCATGTTAAGAGCCTTCATTTACTACATAACACTGGATACCAGGTTTGACAGAATCCACACCTATCACTTTGTCCTATTGAACCATTTTTGTCATGACATGAAGGTGTCTATTCCCTTTTATTTGTATGCTTCAATAAATGACAACATAAATGTTTATAGAGAGAAGGCCATAGCTAACCCTTCCGTGCACGAGGGCCTTCTGTTATTAATCTATGAATACTTCAAGGCCCAAACTATAGGAAAGGAGGTGGTTAAGAAGGATGAGGTGGAGGCCTCTGGTTTGGATTACATCCCCTCGGAGACGAAAGACAATGATGGTCTGCATTCTGACGATAAAGAAGAGTATGAAATGAAAAATAATATTCTGGGTTTGTCCTCTAAAAAGCAAAGAGTGAGTCTGAAAATCACAAAAAAAGAGAAACTGGTTACCCCTAAAAAATAGAGCACCATGATTATCTCTTCTAAGGAGTACATTGAAGAAGATATTGATACGGAGGATGAGGAGAACATTACCAGCGGCAAATGCACAAAGAGGAAACAATCTACCATGGGCAAAAATAAAAAGGATAGGAAGAGGGATTTGAGAGAGGACCGAAATTCCGCTAAGGACAAAACCCGTAGCGTTTCCCCTATTTTGGGTCACAGTCTAAAGAGGAAGCTCCAAGACGACTACCAAGACACTAATCAGACTCCCCATTCCCCTCAGCTCTCTCAACCTCATGAAACAGAGAGGTATGACATGCAGGATAATGAATTCTATTGTTACATGGCAAAACAGGGGAAGATTATTGGGTGGCACAATTTCAATGTTAAAATAGAAAAGATGGGGATTACAAGAGAAATCATAAACCCTAAGGTAATTGAGAGGGAGGGGGGCCAAATCAAGCTCGATGAGCTCATCGATCCTTCTTTAGTGGTGCTTAGTGATAATGTCAGGGAGTTCGAAATGGACCTGCTTAATAACTCCCATAACAACATGGTTGATAATTATAAAACCATCAAATGGTTATTCTATGAGGTGGAGGACCTAAAAAAAAGGGCTAATAGCAAGGAAAAAGATAATAAGAAAAAGACTACAGAAGATCAGGAGATAAATATCAGAGTGCAAAAGTTGGAGGAGAAAATGACTAGGGTTGAAGCTACCCTTAAGAATATCGTAGAGCAGAGTTATAATATCCTTAAGGCCTCTAAAGAGCACACTAACACTATCATTGAGAAGCTGGAGGCTAAATTAGATGAGCTGGAGGCAGACAATATGGAGGTGGAGATAGATCAGAACACTGAACAGGGCCCCAGTCAGCGAACCAAAGCTAGAACCAAGAAGGTTAAGGACAAGGATATGGTGCTGGATTTACAAAAGATTAAGGAGATGGTGGCCAACATGGAAATGCTTGAAGCCAAAGTGGCTACTCTGATGGTGGACTTGTCATGAGGGTCCGTGGTTTTTTTCTACTGACCCTATTTTTTCTACTTTCGTAGAAGCTGTTAGTTTTTGCTCTAGTCGTTTCCTAGTCTACTCTGTCTTTTTTAATTTGCTTCATTTTTAACTGGGCTTCATGTTTCTTCTTTCTTGTTTCGGGTTTTAGGAACCCTGTAAAACCTATTTTACTTAATCAAAAACACTTAATAATATAGATCTGAATCAAAGTTTTTCCGCAATTGAACAATAAATAAAGATATATTCTTTAGGATTATCATGAAATTTAGACTTGTGTTCACCAGCTCCAAGCTTTCTTATTTTTGGAGAATCACAACAGACTAATCAATAAATTGTGGTATTCTATCAAGCCATAAAGTGCAACACCTGTGAGGTATTGGAGAAGATGAAAACATTAGTGCAAATATTCAAGTGTGCATATCCATCTTCTCAATCCCATCTGCAAAGAATTAACTACCCCTACCCTTTTTTTGAGAAGAATTAACTACCCCTTTTTTGAGACCGTAACTCGCACTTCCCTTCATGCGAATCATGAAGTCAAGTGTGTACGTCGCAACAAAGCCCTTTTCTACCTTCACGCTGAAGCTATGGACAACAACAGCCACGATTGATTTCATCTGAATAAACGTCATCTCTTTTCCCAAACATATCCGAGGCCCCGCGTTAAAGCTTGGAAACTTGAAAGCATTTTCTACGACAAATTCTCCATTTTTGAACCATCTCTCCAGCTTAAACTCCTTGCAGTCCCCACCCCAAATGCTTTTCATCCTGCCCGTTGCATATGCACTGTACTCAACAGTTCATCCTTTGCCCACAAAGCTGTCGTCCGGTAAAATATCATCTTGAAGAGCAGTTTGGAATTGAGGGACATAGGCGGATACAAGCACAGAGACTCACACACAGCTGCGTGCAGGTATCCCATCGCTCTCAATTCTTCGTAGCTGAAAACAACACCCTTATCACTTTCTTTTATTTTCGCTAATATCTCCATAATTTCCCAGCGAATGCGTTGTTCCACAATGGGATGAGGAAAGCACCCAGAAGAACCACGTCAGAGAAGTAGACGATGTATCAGTGGCTGCCACCATTAAATTAACAATCATATCTATCAGAACTTGATCTAATTTATCTTCAGCATCAACCGAATTGTCAAAACATGCTATGAATCTGGAAAGAAGGCCATCTCTTACAGGTCCACTCTTCTTATTTTGAATAATACCCATTGCAAATTTGTCCACCACAGCGATTGCTTCGCGCAGCCGCCTTTCAGACCCAATGTTGAGCAACCTCCTAATTTTCCACACAAAGGGTACGATGCAAAAGAATCACCCGACACTCAATTTTGTGGCATCGTCAAAAGCTCAGGCGAAGGCAGGTTGAGAAGGAGAGGGAAGCAGATACACTGGATCCACAGTAAATGCCACCCTGCAAATGTTATCAAACGTAAATCTCTGAAACACATCCTCAAAATTTACAGACACTCCTCTGTTGCAGACATCGGAAAGGACGGGCATGAGGCGATCTGTAATCTCCAACTGCACCATCTCCAGCATAAAATTTCTGAGGGATTTAGTATTGAATTCATTGTTGGCAGCCTTCATCTGCATCTTCCACAGCTCTCCATCCTCATTAAAGATTACCTTGCCTAGGAAATCGTGCAAAATGAACTTCAAGCGGGGATCTTTCTCATAGTTTTTGAACCTCTTCTTAAGCATGTGCTCCGCAATTGCAGCGTTTTCAGTAAGATACCCTCTTACTCCTGGACAGTGTAATTTGGTTGTAGCCGAGCGAGAAACAGAGGGTGTGTCTGCAATCCAGTCGTGAAACCTGTGCTGGTTTGTAATCAACAAAGGGAGAATGCCAAGTATGGAATGGTGGATCAGCCCATGGATGTCACATCTTTTGCGGAACAAGTGTGCTAGCAATATGAAGATGAAAGTATTACTGCAATACAAGAGAAGTGTATCTGGCAGTGAAATCCATACCGAGGCATGGTCGCCGATTGCTTGAATTGCGAGACAATCGAGAAAGAATCCTCGTAGACTAGAGATAATGTTCTAGAATTGTTGGCTGTTCTAGAATGGAGGAGGATCCTAATGTGAATTTTTGTCTACATAGGAGATTTTTCACTAGACAATCGAAGGGAGTCGTCTTGATTTGTATATAGAATCCAAGGCTGTGTGCAACTCAACTCATAAGAAGACTGGAAGGATTGGTTATTTTCTCCACTCTAAGCAGGAAACCTACAATAGTGCTTTGAACGGTTTATACCACTGGATAATGGGATTGTCCATGCAGGAAACCTAAAATAATTATGTATTAAAAATGCTAAAGATATAAGGATGTAGTTTGATTTCTATATTATAGACTATTACTCAAAGAAATTAGATTTTCGTCAACAGAATTATATTTCAATATTACTTGTTGTTCTTATATAACAAAAATTTTAAATCTTGGTTTTGTTTGCTATAGTCTATCAATCTGGATGTGTTATGTTTACATATAGAGAATATGTGTTCATTATATAAATAGTGAGTGGAACCTCTTTCAATTTTAAAGCTTCTATCGTGGAATAATCATAACCTTGAATGGTCTATTCTTTACTATTGAATATGAGAATCTTTGATCATTTCAGTTTATCATTTAACGTACCAACTAAATAGTACCAAATCTTGAACATTATATAGAAGAATAGGTAGATACTTTATGTCTACTTTTATGATTATGATAGCATCGATTAACAAATTTTTCATTACAATTTTTCCTTCAAAAATGACTTGAGATGCTTAATGTATAGTGAGAAAAGAACCAATAGTTGGAGGGGTCTCTATTGGAATAGTTATCTTGCCATAAACTTTAGAGGTATCAGTTTTAACCGTGAAATATCAAATCCCCTTGTCTCTACTTGCTTGTTTTAGTTTTGTGGATATCTTGTTTCATCTATTATGGGGAGACATTCTATGGAAATATCTCCCTATGTTGACATGCCATAATATATCTTTTTCTCCTTAGAATGTATTATTTTCCCCTCTAAGAAACACATCCCATTTCTAAAGGGTGGCTATTATCTCTATATAAGTTGCACTTTTTGATAATTTGAAAATTTTAATTTATTGTATTTGCCTCCATGGGGTCCAATCAACATATGTTTAATCTTTTACCTTATTGTATGGTCATCTAGCATTGTTACTCGCACCAGCACAGTCTTTACCCTACTATATGACCACGTAGAATTGCTACCCATAGTGGTGCTAACAAAACCTCTTGACTATTTGTACAACTATCAAGCCTTTTTCTACTCATACTAGTGCAATCTAAAGTTGCCCTATCATATGACTATTTATCTTTTACTACTTGTATTGGCACAATAAAAGGTTCCATATTGTATGACTATCTACCGAAATATAATTTGTTACCCATACTGGCATAACATTAGTGATCACTATCTCATTGTTATCTCTTTTATCTAGAATACTTGTCTACAACATTAATGCTATAATGTGATATTACATAAGTTGAGGTATTTTCCCTAGAGACAACTCCACGTGAACAAATTACTCTTAGATAAAAAATTTCTCTATTTCAGCTTACATTTCACTAATTATATGCTTGCTAAAGTGGAAGTACAATGTATGTCATAAAGTAAACCCCATATAATTCTTCATCACATAATGCCTCTAATTTAGTCAAAAACTAAAATTTCACCTAAGCTTTCACATCATCCCATCCACATTGTCATGTAAAAATGTGTAGGTAGTCATTGAAATATTACACCTACAATTTCTAGCAGTGTAACACCTCTTCCGACCACTCAGTCATCTTGAGAATGTTTGTATTAAGAAACACTAAGAAGGGGGGTGAATCAATGTTTTCCAATATTTAACTTTTCTTAGGTTATTCTTTAGCTATCAGGAAACAAAGAAGCTTGGGTTACAGAAAAGAGATCTCGAGGCCAAATACCAAAAAGTTGGAAGACAAGGTGAGTAACACGGGTAAGGAATGTGATTAATCACAGGATTTTGGCTCCCCTGTTAAGATGTTAGCCATAATTGAGTGCTTGTAAAAAAGCACTCGAGAATATGCATGAGCATTATAAGGAGGGAGTAAAGACCTCGGCTAATAACCTTCGTTTGTTAGTAATTTTACTCAAGAAACCTTTTGGGGAGTTGTTTTAGACTCTAGTGGTTAAGGTTAAAGACCCAGGTTCCAGAACCAAAGAAAAACTAAACTAGAATATTTCATCTAGCAAGGAGATAATAGAGTTAAAGGATAGTGTGATGAAAATGACTTAGTTGGATACTAGGATGGATGAAACCGTCCAGGTTTTGAAAGGTTGGCAGTAAGCTTGTATTTTTTGGTTATTTTTCTTTGATTTTTTTTTAGTTTGTCTTTTTTGGTGAGTGGTGCCTTCCTTCCCCCTCCTATTTTGTTTTGGCTGGTTCTAGTGTTGGACTTAATGTTTTCTTTGTATCTATGAACTTGTTGGGTTTTGGGTCCCTGTAAAACCTAATTTTGCTTAATTTTCAAAACCATAAACCGCATGCAATAAAATGTTAAATGTTAAAACATAAAAAAAAAAAACATCCACAACACCATAACACCAATATTTTTATCGTGGAAACTCATTCAAGGGAAAAAAATATGATGGGGATGGAACCCACAAATAAGAATACTATACAGAAGTATTTATCCCTATTAAAGGTTAACAAAAGGAATGCACATGCATTTAGGCACACTTCCTAGAGCTCACTACTCAATTACAAAAGAGGCTTATTGCCTATATGGTAATTGCAAAATCAAGATATCTTGAACTATTAAACATCATTTTCAAATGCCAAAATAGTTCCAATTAAGCTCAATATACAGAGGGAATACACTTCATGCTATATCTTTTCTTTTCTATCACTTAGATCTCAAATCAACATACTTCATGCTTCAACATGTCATCATTCATGCCAAAATAATCGACCAAATCAATCTTATATATCTGCTACGAAGAGATAATCATCTTCTGGGTCAGTGTCAAGAATATTTACCAAAATGATGAAACATATATAATTATTGGCTAGATCTAATTGATAACATAATGTGGACCTCAAATAACTCATCACACCCTACCTTACCTGTTGGACAATCATCCTCAAACACAAAAATCAATCATCAAAATTGATCTGATAGATCGGCATAAGGATCTACATCACACAATTGTTGTTCTTCACTGTATACCCAAAAATTGTCACACAAATCCACATATCTCAAGAAAAACATAAAATCAGCTATTACAAATCTGGGTTATGGTAAAATATACCCTGATAATGCTACTCCTAGATTTACACCACATAATATCAATCTAGGTGTCCATACCAAACCTTTTACCAAAAACTATCAACTTCAATGTTAATTGCCTGAATTAACCCATTATGCATTCTGGCCTCCAATTAGATCAAATATTGATGTGTGAACATGTGTAATGTAGTTAGTTTCCATCAATGAAAACATCTAAATCATTCAGAGAAGTGTCTCTTGCCAATAGAGAATCTACTGACCATGTTTACAATTCATAGTTTGTCTTGTTTCATTTCCCTTATTCTTCGCTCTCTAGAGTCTTTGGAACATTTTAACAAATCTCTTATCTCTCTATCTCTGCAACTCCAACATAATTATTGGAGAATTTTCATAGTTTGAAAATATCATGTTATTTTAGTAGCTTCCATCGCATGCCAGCTTGTGCTCACCCTCATCCCACCAAGCTCTAACTTCTTAGCTATGGAGAGGAATGTATCTCAATCCATCTCAATATTTATGTTTCAATTTCCACATCTTAGTTCTTAATATTTTATTTTCTTTTTACTATCATATTATCATTTTATCAGTTATCCATTATCTATCTATTGATCTTGGCTTTTTATGGCAGTAGAAACACCAAAATAAGGGTCTGAATTTGAAAAGCCTTTAAATCAAAGAACTCAACACTTTTATTATTATTTATGTGAATATTCCAAAGAAGGCAACATAGTGGTGATCTTGGGATTCGTTGTAATGTCCCTTCTTAGGATATCTTGGAATTTAGTGACAACTAACTTGATTCATTTTTATTATTTTATGGATTATGCTCTTGATTCTAATTTAATCTCATGAATCGTTAATAAAATGTCAATGACATATCAATTTAATAATATCAAGGCCACTTAGTATGTCAGATTTAGACAATTGGATGCAATCTTAATGATTGGATCTTGTGGAACAAATCTATAGTTAATGTCCACTATGATCTCAAACAAATCAGTTATGGCAGATTAATGTGCAAGATGGATCTTCCCTTTCTTTTCTTATTATATTTATATTCCTATCCCTATTGTCAATAAGAAAAGTGTTCAAAGAGAGACTCTTAATTTAGGAGAATTGGGATAAGTTGAATCACTTTATCTGAATCAGACAAGAGATTAATTATGTGTTTACTGATATGAGTACAATATGATATTTAAATATTATCAAGGATTAAATTCAACTAGACTCTGAGATTTTTATGCTTATCTAATTATGTTCAGAGATAAGAGCCCTAAGTGGATTATATATCAAAGGTTATTGATTTCCCCTCTCTATCCTTCAACCAATGTCTTCTTATATTGATTGTCCTCCATGAGGAGTTGCTATGAATGAGACATGTCTCATGTCCATTCACAAAGATGATCTTTCACAATTATTAATCGCACCACTTCAACATTAATCGCAACTTTTCAAATGTTGAATGGTACCTTAATTAATAATTATCTTATTTATGATCTGTCGGAATAGCAATAAAATATTTCCATAATGAATTGTATCTTATCCTTTCAAAGTTTGCACATCTTAAATCTTTGGTTAGTTACGTGGCAAATCTGACTTGTCTTCTTTTGAAAACAACTTCAAACCTTTTATACTATTGCTGAATTTATTCCATTGATTCATTTTATCATGTATTAGATAACACAAATTTTGTCTTATTCCATGTTTGTTTTATTCATTTTGTCTTTTCTTTAGACTTTTAGAGATTATATTACATGTACGTTGTTGATATGCTATTAATATTTATTGTTGAATATGTATTATATTATATATACTTTATTATCTATTATAACATATTGTAGATTGAGATAATATATATTAAAAATATATAATATATTATAATATATAATAATATATAATATTTATATTTATATTATAATATATAACAATATATCAAATATGTAATATATATATATATATATATTTCATTATTTTTATTTATTTAATTTAACAATATTATTGTTTATCTTGCAATTATCATGTATATTAAATTGTATTTTATAATTTGATTTCTATAATATTATATTAGATTATAATATTAATTGTTTTTTATTTTAAAAAGTAGTCAAAACTGGGGGCTAACCCGAACAAAAAACCAGCACGAGAAGTGCTGATAACCAGCAAAGCACACACACAGCAAACCCTCAGCCTATGCCAATTTTAAAAACCAAAAACCAAAAAAGAAAATCAATAGACCCCAGCTTCAACACGGAGCTGGTAACCAGCTTGGAAGTCCTAATAGGCCCCAACCTCACCATGAGGTTGGTAACCAGCCTGTGGTAGTAATTAACAGTAAAGTTAGCATTAATAGTAATAAACATCAGATTACAAAAACTTGAGATTAAACGATGATCTATCAGGCCCACAACGCCCAACTGAAAAGTTCAGGCAAAAAAGTCAACCATAAACAGAGGAAAAGGAAGCTACTTGGGGTTACCTTCCCCGCCTTTCAATAGGAGCTTAAGCTAGTCATTTGTGAGGAACTGGTACATTTATTCATCCTTTCGCTCACCTCCCAGGTTCATTTTCTCCATATGAAGGATTTGGAGCGTAGTGGCAGCCGCATGCATGACCTTCATAGCAAAGTCTGCAATCCTATTAAAGCTTTCCCTGAGATTTTTAATTCCCTCCCTCATTTCCATTAGCTCCTCCTTAGGATCATAGGGCTCCTTAGGACCAACAGTAACAGTGGGGGTGTCACTCACAACATCAAGCATTTTCTCCTCTATTTTTTTAGGGTCCTCCGGGGTAATATTTATAACCACCCGGGGGTAGGGTGACTGTGAAGTTAGGAGCGGTGAGTTCTCTTTTGTCTCCTCAAAGAGGTTTTTCTTTGAAAGGTCAAAGGTGGGGAGACCGAAACTGGCTGAGATATGAGAGTCATGGCTTTTCACAGATTCATCCACAATAGGGCTTTTCTTCTTTTTTTCCCTTTATTTCTCCTCAACCTTCAATTTCTTCCCCACTTTGGCTTTCCCCCTGGTGACCTACTTGATATCTTCTTCCTCCTCTGAATCTTGTTCCTCTTCTTCCTCTTCAGTGCACCTCTTTCTCATAGCTTTTTGTTTGTATCTAGTTTTGGTAGCGATTCTGTTAGATCTCTATCTACTACCGTTATCCTCCTCCTCTCCTTTAGATTCAATGGTGATTTGGTCATCGTCGACCGAATTTAGCTTGTTCTTGGAAACAGGGGTTTTAGAAGAAGTCATGGGGTTAGAGAGAGTGACTTGAAGCTCATTAGGGTTTTCAGGATGCAGCATAAAGTTATGGAGAGAAATACTCCTAGGAGGGCATAGGGTATAATATTAATTGTTATTTATTAAGTAAAACAGGTTTTACGGGGTTCCTGAAACCTAAAACAAAGTATATAAAATAAAATAATTACGCCCATTCTAAAATGAAATGAAGCCAAAAGACAGAACAGGCCAACAGAGGCCAGAGCAAAAAAATAGATAGAGCTTCTAAAAAAGAAAATAAAATAGGGACAGCAGAAAAGACACAGGACCCTCAAGATAAGTCCACCATCAGGGTGGCCACCTTGGCCTCATGAAACTCCATGTTAGCAGCTAAATTATTGATCTTCTAGAGATCAAATGCCATGTCCTTTTCCTGTATCTTCTTGGTTCTGGCTCTAGTTTTCTTATCGGGACCCTCTTTAATGTTCTGTTCAGTATCAACTTCCAAGTTGATTGTCTCCATCCCATCTAATTTTTCCTCCAGCTTCTCGATGATGGTATTGGTGTGCTCTTTAGACACTTTAAGGATACTATAGCTTTTCTCCACTATGTTCTTTAGGGTAGCTTCTACCCTAGTCATATTAGCCTCCATTGTTTGCACTCTTATGCTTAGATTCTCCTATTCATCTGTATTGGTGTCATTTTTAGCCTTGTCAGTGCCATTAACCCTTTTTTTAAGATCATCCACTTCATGGAATATCCATTTGATGGTTCTATAGTTATCAATCATGCTATTCTGGGAATTGTTGAGTAGGTCCATCTCAAAATTCCTTGGTGTTATCACTAAGCACCACCATAGATGGGTTGATAAGCTCATCCAACTTTATTCGGCCTCCCTCACCTTAAATGAACTTGGGGTTTATTATTTCTCTGGTGATCCCCATTTTTGTAGTTTTGACATTGAATTCACGCCAACCAATTAGCTTCCCCCGTTCTGCCATATAAAAATAGAACTCGCTATCCTGCCTATCATCCTTCCCCATATCATGGGGAGGGGAAGGGATAGCCTCATTGGTCTCATGGTGATCTCCATGGAGCTTCCTCTTCAGATTGTGGTCCAAAATAGGGGAGACATGGTGGGTCTTGTCCTCTGGAGATTTTCAGTCATCTCTCACTTCCTTGTTCATATCCTTTTTGCTATGGTGTTTACCCATCATGGAATGTTTTCTCTTTTGGCCTTTGCGGCTATAAATAACCTCCTCACCTTTCATGTCCATACCTTCGTCATTCTCATTGTAGTCTTCCTCTGAAGAAATAACCATGGTGTTCTATTTTTTACGAGTGGCCATTTTCTCTTTTTTAATGGTTTGCAAGATGACTCTGCACTTTTTAGAGGATGAACCCTGATTGTTCTATTTCATTTCATACTAATCATTGTCCTTTGAATGCAGACCATCACTATCTTTTGTCTTTGACGGGATGTAGTCAGGACCAGAGGCCTCCATCTCATCTTTTTGAGTCACCTCCTTCCTAAGGATTTGGGCCTTTAAATATTCATATATTAAAAGCAACAAGCCTTCATGTAGGGTAGGGTTATCTATGGCCTTCTCTCGAAACCCATTAATGTTATCATTTATAGAGGCATACAAATAAAAGGGTATAGACACCTTCATGCCATGGAAAAAATGATTTAAGAGGACAAAATGGTAGGTTCAAATTTTGTCAAACCTGGTATCCAGCGTAATGTAGTAGATGATGGCTCTTAAAATTAACCTCCACAATCTTTTCATTCCTTCAGGAAGGTAGTGGGTGGCCAACTTTGGTGAGCTCTTTCTTTTCTTCCTCATTTCTGACAAAGTCGCTAACCACCAAATCAAAAAAATTTCAGTCTTTGTAGAATTTATTTCCAACTATAGGGATACCCGTGACAGCATAGATAACCTCCTCTATCACCATAAAATTTCTTCCCTCAATCTCAATACTACCTTCATTCCAACTATTGACGAACATTTTCAACACAGATGACTTCCCTCCATGAATCCTCTCGATGAAGGTAGAAATGCCGCCACTTTGAAGGTAGTTCCAAATCTTGGTACGCCACTTCCATTTTTCACAATCCTTAGTTGTCTCCCTCCTATGCCTTTCCCCTCCTATCGCAAGAAAAAAAAGCACAAATAGAGAGGAGGAAAAATAGAAACATAGACCTTTTTTCTTCAAAATTTTCTAGATAGTTCTACTTCCTTGCCTTGAACGGTAAGTTTTGCCAAAGCATCTGGGCACCCAGTGAGTGTGTGGGTGTGATTTGTAATGAATTCTTTTCCAGCCTATCTCGTGCTTTCTGTTAATGGAAAATACATTACCATTCAATGCATTAATAATGATGATTAATATTAATAATACCCTCCTTCCCATTGATTCGGTCATAAGAAATGAAATCCAAAGCTTCATCTAGGATGTCTCCACCATTAAGCCAGCGAGTCTGCCTATCACTTCTCACTGCCCAGTTGGCAAACCAGTCAGAAACTTGGTTACCTTCTCTAAACACATGGGATAATGAACCTTATAAAAGGTGTTCAAGAGGAGGTGGGTTTCCTTAATCATATTATCTATAGTCCATGATGGCGGGTGTTTCATTTTAAGGCAGTTGATTATGTTGCGAGAATATCCTTCTAACCAATTTTTTTTTATTCCCAAGTCATGAGCTAATTTAGTCACTTGGAGGGCTACATTAGCTTTTACGTAGTGATTGGTTTGTGTCCCCAACAGAAGGTTAATAGCAAAAATTCCTTGGCCGAAACAATTACAAATCACACCACCATTTCCTGCCTTATCAGGGTTACCCTTGGCCGCACTGTCGAAGTTGTCTTTGGTCAATCCATCTAGAGGACACCTCCAGGAATAGTGTTGTCTTTTGTCTATGGTCTTCATGGGAGTAGTAGAATCATCTATACCTACAAAAGGATTAGTATTTCCACAAGTAACATAATTTTCCAAAAGAGAATGGTGTATCTTCTCTTATCTGATTTTGGGATTGGCACTACTCTCCCTAAAGATACAGTTATTGCAGTCTTTCTAAACTCCCCAGTAGAGGTGAGGAAGCACCCATGACCAAATTTTGTGAAAGGAAGTGTTTTTTAAGGGCAACGTCTAATGAGCGAAGAGGCCCTTGACAGAGGAAGGGAAGCACCAATGCAAGCCAAAAAGAAATAGGAGAAACTACTAGATAGACCTAAAAAAAGGTATAATGAATAAAGAGGTGGTCCACAGAATTAGCCTGGATCTGATATAGAACACACCTATTGGGGATAGGGATGCCATGCTTGATAAGGTTATCAATAGTGAGAATGCAATTTTGAAGTAAAAACCAGTAAAAAAAATTAATTTTTGGAATAAGGCCAGGTAACTAGGCTTTAGCCTAGAAAGGAGTAACCTCCTGATGCAGCTGAATAGAGTAGGAAAAGGCCACAGTGAAAGAGTTGTTAGGGGATCCTTACCATATTAGAGCATCTTGATTATGAGAAAGAGAAATAGCATTTAGAGCAGTGAGTAATGGAAAAAGCTCCTGGGAGACAGAGGATAGACCCACCCATGAGTTACCCACTCTATAATTACAAACTTTGTCCCCGAAAGGTAAGGTGCATTCCTCCTTCCAAGGTTTAAAGAAATCCATATCTTTCAGGGGCCCTAACAGAATCCAATTGTCATTCCAAAAGCTAATATTGTAACCATTTTCAGTTTTCCATTTCACTTTTTACTTGGCTAGGTCTTTGGCATTGAGGATGTCATTCCAGATACAAGAACTGTTTAGGATATCATCACTTTGGAAGAAAGACTTCAAAGAAGTATTGGACAAGTATTTATCCTCGTACAAATCCCTTCATTCACCTTTACCATGGAAAATCTACCAAATTTTTTTGGCTTGAAGTGCCTTATTGAAAGGCCTATTCCTCATGATTCCCAAACCACCATCCCTTTTAGGGAGGTAAACTTTGTCCCAAGCAATCAAAGGCAAATGCCTATGCTCATCCACCCTAGACCACGGAAACCTTCTTTGGATTTTTTCCATAGCTTCAGCCACTTTAGCTGGGATAGAAAAGAGGATAAGGACATAAGTGGGAAGGTTTTGAAGAGTGGATTTGCCCAAATGAATCTTACCAGCTTGACTGAGATGAATTCCTTTCCACCCTGCCAATTCCTATTAAATCTGTCAATGAGATTATTCCAAAAATCTTCTGGGGGTTTAGCTCCAAGATGGATGCCCAAGTAGGTGGAGGGGAGAGATCCATTTCTATGCCCTAAAATAACCACCATTCTCCTTTGTCTAGCCTCAGGCATATTAATGAAAAAGAGGGAGCTCTTGCACCAGTTTAGTGATTGGCCTATGGCCCTGGTATAGGAATCTAGCAAGCGTTTAACAATTCTAGCCTCATTAACCAAGGCTTCTCCTCCTAAGATGGTGTTATCAATGAATTATTGATGAGAGAAAATTGAAAACCTAGAGGACGAGCTGATGCCTTTCAACTCCCTAGATATCTTATGAGCCAAAATCGATCTGCCTGAACACTCAGCCAAGATGATGAAAAGGATAGGAGACAAAGGATCCCCTTGTCTCAGGCCTCAAGAATCTTTGAAGAAGGATGAAGGACACCCATTGACCAAGACCGAGAATGAAGGAAAGGAAATGAGTTGATGAATGATAAGGCAGAATTTCCTATTAAATCCAAAAGCTCCCAACACTTTCAACAAAAAAGACCAGTCTACCCGGTCATTGGCTTTAGACAGATCAAGCTTAAGGAGAAAACCTTCCCTCTTACCTGCTTCTAAAGAATGAATCACTTCGTGCACTGCCATTATGGAATCCAGGATCTGTCATTGAGGAACAAAGCCTGACTATTGGTGACGATGATGAAGGGGATCACGTGAAGAGTTCTAATAGTAATGACTTTGGAAATAATCTTGTACAACAAATTACATAAGCTTATGGGTATAAAAAGACCGATTGAGTCTGCTCCAGTGACTTTCAGAATAAGAACCAAAAAAGTAGCATTTTGAGTTCTTTGAGAAGATTCTTAGACCCAAATAATTCCTACACAACTTTGACCACATCAGATTTAACAATTTCCAAGTACTTATGGAATAAAAACATGGGAAAGTCATTGAGACCCAGGGCCTTGTCTCCTAAAAGAGAGTCCACAGATTTTTTCACTTCATCCATGTTAGGGATAGCAATTAAAGCTTTTTTTTGGAAGTCTATGATGGTAGTGGGGATGTTTCTCAAGGGGACCTCCTGATCCTGATCATGGAGGTTAAGATCTTTAGAGATAATTGATTTTAAGAAATCCACAACAACTGAAGAGATGACTTTATCCTCCTGCAAGATTTGATTTCCCCTTCTGATGCTACTAATTCTGTTGGTTGCCTTGTGTTTCATGGTGGATAAGTCAAAGAAGTAGGTATTTTGGTCTCCTTCCCTCAACCATATGGATCTGGATCTCTGCTTCCAATACATCTCCTGCTTACCAATCACATTATGATACTCTGAAAGTAGAAGTTTTTCTTGGTTCAAGTTGATCTCATCATACCCTTCTCTCTGGATTTCCTCTTAGATAAGACCAAGGTCATAAATGGTCTTCTCTTTAGAGGAAAAAATGTCCCCAAACTCCCTCTTATTCCATATATTAATGTTAATCTTCACATTTCTTTCTGAAACTCTAAACCTAGCGGATCCTTTAACATCAATATTCCACCATTCCAAGATCTTGTTGTTTATGTTAGGATGTGTGGTCCACATCTTCTCAAATATAAAGGGGAAGTTTCTTTTCTTAATAATCAGGTCAAGAATAAGGGATAGGGGGAATTATCCAACCCAATCCACAGCAAAGCAGAGAGTTTTCTATTATGGGAATTCAGCCAATTGACTGTAATCAAAGATCTATCCAGTCTAACTTGGATAGACTCTTTCCATGTTCTCCTATTGCTCCAGGTGAAATTTTCCCCTTGAAGATCCACATCTAAGAGGGCTTGATCATTAATAAAATCCATGAAATCCTGCCTGCTTTCCAGATTGGGGATATTTCCTCCCAGCTTTTCCCCTTCTTTTAGAGGGGTGCTAAAATCCCCCATGATAATACATTTTGAAAGATTTAGCATACACAAAATGTTTCTAAGTTTATCCCAAAACCACCTTCACCCTTTTTTAGAATTAGGAGCATAGATGTTCATGATATAACAAATATCATTATTCTTGAGATTAGTGAGATTTAGAAGCAACATTATACGCCTCCTTCTGTGATCCATGGTTCCCAAGCTTTCCAAAGGCAAGGGTTAGTAGAAAAGGTTTTACAAATGATATAAATCAAGTACACAATAACTACTAAAATAAATAACCTAAAATGTAATCAATAAAATGTACAAGCACAAGAAAGGAAAACAAATAAATGCAAACCCCACAATGCTTGAAGCTTCTATTATTTCTCTCTACTCCTTCCAAAATGCTATTTTTGATGCTCAGTACTGGCGGGAGAGCGTCTATGACTTGAGAAGTGTCAAGAATTTGCTAATTGAAATGAGTGTGTGATCGCAAGATGACTTGAATGCTAGAACCAAATTGACATAGTAATGGCGCACGAGAGCTTGAAATCCTAGATCCTTCAAATGGTTATGAAGGGTTTATTATATAGGAATTGGGGATGAAATGAATG
>MU228109.1:616336-662309 GCA_018584345.1 Thuja plicata
CTTACATCAATGACACCATCGCTAGTGACATTTTTGTTTTTCTCCACCACTTAGCTTTGTCCATTTCATTTTTGTTTTTATTCATTTGTGTTGGATCTGCAAGGATTCCTTGTCTGACTAAGTTCTGCTCACAACAAACTCCTCATTCGATGAGTTGTGTGAAGTTCGAAGCTAACTGTAACTCTGTTGTGAATGACATGTCTGGAATTAGATTGTCAACAAACATGACTATCAAGTCTTTTTCGGGCACATCATATGTTATGTAGTTTTCTGTATTCCTCCATCTCTGTAGGAATTTCATAAAAGACTCTCCATCCTTCTACTTTATATCGCAAAGGTCCTTGATGCTGACCTTGTGCTTGATGTTATGATGGAAGTGAGCCATGAAAATTTTAGCCAGCTCACCCCAAGACTGAATGCCATGGGGTAAATGCGAGAACCATTCCATTGCTGGTTTAGCCAAGCTTTGTGGTAACAGTCGCATTAAATATGTCTCATCATGGGTGACCTCGATGCAACTAGAAAAGAACTCCCAGATATGTTCAATAGGGTTGGTATTGCCCCTATATTTGTCAAATTTTAGCACTGAGAAGTGACTTGGGAACAGACACATGTGAAGAGAATGGTCAAAGGGGTATGGGTATAAATCCTCTGTGGTGTAGGATTTAGTTTTCCCTTCATTTTGCATATCCATCATTTGGGTTTGAAGGGTTTTCATTTGTTGCATTAACATGTCTATTTGATATTGAGGTTGGTGTGTGAGGACGTTCCTCAGTGCTGTAGTGGGTATGAGGCTGTGCCTCTATGTCCCTTGATGAGGAACATAGGATTTCATCCTAGGGACTTGATATTGATTCCCCACCGAGTAATTTGTAAATGGGGGTACATGGGTAGCCCATGGTGGGTTTTGATGCATTTTCTATTGTGATTGAAACTGGGGTTGATATTGCTGGCGTAGATATTGCTACTGCTGAGGTTGGGGTTGAAGCTGGGGTTGTTGTTGTTGAGGTTGGAATTGAGGCAACTAAAGTTGGGGTTGTTGTTGTGGAGGTTGGTTTTGAGGCAACTGAAGCTAGGGTTGCTGTTGTGGAGGTTGGGTTTGAGGCAACTGAAGCTAGGGTTGCTATTGCGGGGGCTGGAATTGAAGCAACTAAAGCTAGGGTTGCTATTGCGGGGTTTGGAACTGAGGAAACTGAAGTAGGGGTTGTTGTTGTGAAGGTTGGATTGATGTCAGAATGGGAAAAGATGTAGCCTTGGGCGGGCCCTGACTGTAAGTCATACCTGCAGAGATGGATCCTTGTGGACATGAGGTGTTGATCCCAATACTAGTGTGAATTTACTGCAGCAGCATCGTAGTTTATGAATAGTTGGTGTTTGGTGGGATGGAAGGCATAGCATGAGAGCTTGATTGTCCTGGCCATGAGACCAAAGGTGGAGGCATACTAGTGACCATGGGTACACTTAGTTGCGAGCCTATCATGCCTTGAGTGGAAGATGTACTAGCTTGGGTCAGGTCATTGGTTTGACTGGATATAGTCTGTGTCAATGTGGGTAATACCAATGGTGGAAAGATTTGAGACACAACAGGCAGTATCTGAGGAGGCTGAGTAGTGTTTTGACCTGCGAGAGGGTTTTTGGGCCATATAGTCGATACACTGAATTCAACAGGGAGTTTGACACCCTTCTTTATTAGCATGGCTAGGTAACATTCAGGGTTCCTCTCTACAACAATGTTAACTAATTTCATGGAGTAATCATCTTTCTCCACATCTTCAAGCTCTGCTTCTATGATATCTTGGAAAAAGGCTACCCCACAAGGTTTTTCAATGAATAGAGCAGAACTGGTATTCACAAAGGGATCGTTCTCTTGCTATGTTTCCCAAATGGGGAATTTGTTGATGTATGACTCATCAGGTTGACTTCTAGCCTTAGATCTTGTAAGGTCCCCCATGAGGTGTTTAAGACATAGTGCGGTCCAGGTTTTGTAACTAAAACAAGTGATATAAAGCAAAAAAGGAAGAAGATCCTTTCTATGGAAGTCTGAGTTATGTTTTGGACAAGGGTAATTCTAAGGACAGATTTTGATATAACTTGATCTCAAAGTGGTGATGATAAGAAGATAATATTTTCTGACCTTTTCCTTGGACAAAGTCACTTTGATAAAGATGATTATGTTTGATATGATGAGATCAAGGTATTTCAAGTCTGAGCTTTTGAACTAACAATGTTTTTGACAATAATCGTGCTTTACAGAGAAGGGATAATATTTAATGTTTAGAGATTCACACAATGTTCTTTACATTTTCCTGGGATAGACACTAGTTTTGGACACCAAATGAAGAATTATTTCATGGTTTTAGGTCAAAATAGGTGTAATATATCTTTGGTCAATTGCGGTACAACTTAACCGATTGCAGTAAAGTAAACGGTCAATTGCGGTAGTTTATCACCGATTGTGGTAATAAACACAACGATTGCAGAAATAAACAATTTCAATGCGGTGGAATTCCTTCAATTGTGGTACAATGCAAGCAATTGCGATAAAGGGGAAACAATCTCAAAAAAGACTAAAAGATTGGTATCACTGCTTGACAATTTTGAAATTTTTGGAACAATGCTTCTGATTTGCAAGATAGTTGATGTTGAAAACTCTAGACTTTAACACTTTTGAATCATTTTGATAGTTTGGATGTTTTTTTTTGCATTTTCAAAAACTGATCAAAGGAACAAGCATGACAGATACTATGTTTTGAAGAATGAAGACTGAAAATGTGTATGTTCTACAACTTTTTCAAGTTGCAAGGTTATCACGAGGTCTCAACAATGAACCGTCAGATTAATCTAGGTCAATGGCTTCAGAATATAATGTTATAGGCCCAATACTTGAATGTCTATTAGCTCACACAACAATTGTCACGCTACTAGGACATGAAGGTCCATGACGTAGGTGCCAGTGTTTTCGTCATTTCCAGGTATTGTTTCCATGGAGTGAAGATCTCTTTCACTATACAAATACCGTGGGACACATATGTTGAGAATCTTGGGGGGAAATTTTGCAACCCCTTGCACTATAATAAGGTACCTATTCGGAGGTAAAATGGGTTGGCCTCTAATTAATCAAGGTTGTAGTAAGGTTTCGTGGTGTCTATTCAATTGGTTTGCACGTGCATGACTCACTTAAGAGCCTAATTGATCATGCTGGCTCCTTAGGGATATTCACCCGATCCAGACTATCACCAATATGCCTCGCCTGAGCTCTGCTAGATAACATGAAACTTTGGTTCATGCCTTGTTTATATACTGATCGAAAGGATTACCGGTTTAAGGTCATTCTCTAAGGAAGAAGCGCATTCCCCGGACAGGTCTTTCTAAAAAGGTATAAAGGTTTGTAATCTAACAGTATGTGCAAGTGCACCCAAAACTCAAGACACAAGGTAAATCGATTAAGCTCCAAAGTTTGAAATGTGAACTAAGCTACACAACCATACAAGCACCAGTGTTCAATTTTAAGTCCAAAAGTAGGTGTTGATTGCTTGTTCAATTTTAATGCACCAATTTGAGAGATTTTTTTCCTTTGTTCAATTTTAGTCCCCACGTCATTTTTAAGCCCAAATCTGAAATTTGAGATGTGATATGTTTGGCAAGCAATGTTCTTTTTAAACCCAAATCGACAAGTGAATTCCTTTTAGTTTTCTTTGTTTAGATAGGTTAGTATCAAAAAGGATTCTTGCAAAATGAGAATATATGTAACTTTGAAACAATGAATGATTGATACTCACAATAACTTACCCTTCTCTATTCTCAGTGATTTGCCCGGTCTTGCATAGAAAACCAGAAAATGTCAGTTTAAAAATAGATAGATAGAAGATTTGGATCTGATATGCAATATTTCTCATGATCGCGGCAAAGCACTACCAATTGTGGCAAAGAACTAGAAATTACGGCGAAGCACTATGGCAATTGCAGCAAAGCACTATGGCAATTGCGGCAAAGCACTATGGTAATTGCGGCAAAGCACTGTCAATTGTGGAAAAGCACTGGAAATTGCGGCAAAATAATGATGATTGCAGCACGGATCGAGAAATTGTGGCAAAGTACCAGAAGAAAGAGATAGAAGATGACAGAATAATATTGCAAAATCCTACAATCAATTGTGGTATTAAACCAGTCGATTACGACACAGTTTCATCGATTGCGGCAAAATACCACCAATTGCAAAATAACACAAATATAAAAAAAAAGAAAGATTTTTAGATTTGCGACCGTACGACCATGGTTGATCAATCATGTTTGTCATTTGCAAGAGATATTTGGGTTATTTCTTCACGTTGGGTTCACCAAAATGTACACCTCCTTCTGTGATCCGTGGTTCCCAAGCTTTCCAAAGGCAAGGGTTAGTAGCAAAGGTTTTACAACTGATATAAATCAAGTACACAATAACTACTAAAATGAATAACCTAAAACATAATCAATAAAATGTACAAGCACAAGAAAGGAAAACAAATAAACGCAAACCCCACAATGCTTGAAGCTTCTATTGTTTTTCTCTACTCCTTCTGAAATGTTGTTCTTGATGCTCAATATTGGCGGGGCAACGTCTATGACTTGAGAAGTGTCGAGAATTTTCTAATTGAAATGAGTGTGTGATTGCAAGATGGCTTGAATGCTAGAACCAAACTGACATAGTAATGGCGCAGGAGAGCTTGAAATCATGGAGCCTTCAAATGGTTATGAAGGGTTTATTATATAGGAATTGGGGATGAAATGAATGATTGAGATCAATCCCAGAGATAGGGAGATGAATGGTTGAGATTAAAAGGAACTGGAGAAGCCATCAGTAAACTCCACCACTTTAATTGGTAAAGAGGAGATAGAGTTTGGTTGACTGAAGAGCTAATTGTGAGTTACCTTTTTGAACTAAAGAGGTGGGTGAAGTTACCTATGTGGACTGGAGAGATGGGTGGAGTAACCCATGTGAGCTAATTAAAGTTATCTCTTTGAAGATAAATGAATATTTATTTCATTTATTTAATTATTGTTTTCAACATGTGAGATAATTGAATTCTTTTTTATTTTAGAATTGCTTTATTGAATGAAATTAAATTAATTTAATTGAAATTAATTTAATTGGAAGAATTTAATTAGTAAGTTTAAATATTTGAATTTAAACTATAGGAAATTGAATTTAATTAATTAATTGATGGTAATTAATCATTTAAGGCTAATTAATTAAATAAAACTAATTATTTAATTAATTTTGGGAATTTGATTAGACGATTTGGAGAATGAATTTAGAAGAAAATAGATGATTAATTAATGATTAAAAAACCATTAATTAATAGATGAAAATTAGTATTTTTAATGTAAAGTCGTAAGCCTGTCCATTTTCGGGTGTATACATTTTGAAAGATTTAGCATAGACAAAATGTTTCTAAGTTTATCCCAAAACCACCTTCACCTTTTTTAGAATTAGGAACACAGATGTTCATGATATACAAATACCATTATTCTTGATATTAGTGAGATTTAGAAGTAACACATTACCTTCTTTGTAGAAAATATTGTCCATCATGAGAGAAGAGTTCCACAGAGTCATCAATCCTCCAGAAGCACCTTTCGAACTCGTAGAAACCCCATCCATAGACTTACAAAACTTAATTCCTTCCAGTTTGTCCTTATTCATTTTAGTTTCCTGGATAAGCATGACATCGGGTTTGTGATCCCTTATCATATTCCTAATAAAGTCCTTATGTGGCCTATTTAGACCATGAATATTCCAGGAAATTAGCTTCATTTATAACTAGAGGAACAAGCTTCCTGGATGGTCTTTTGGGTTCCATCCATGATGTTATTACATGCTTCTTCCTTCTGTATCTGGTTCAATTTTTTCTGCCCTGAGGTTTTAGTTTTGACCCCCAGATCAGCGTTTTTCTTGCTCCTGGTTGCTGCTGGAGAAACCAGGGAGGGGTCTCTGCTGTTCTTTTTTATTTTTGACTGTATTCCAATATCCCTCCTTCCCTTCCTTGTGTTTAGAAAATAATTCTTCCATTTTTGTGAACTACCCAGGAGTAGCCAAATTTAATAGAGATTCCATTTTGAAAACCTGCTCCTGACAATTCAGCGCAGGAATAGGTGACACATGAGTATTCTGAATAGGTGATGTTTGAATGGTCTCCCCCATTGGGATATTATGTGTTGGGAGAAAAAAATTTATCTCCTAGGAAGGTTTAGGGGATCTTAGGGCCATCGAAGAGAAGGACGATGGGGATCCTTTAACACCGTCTTGATCATCCCAGGTTTTAAAGTTGATTCCTTCCAAAACTAGTTCGGCTACCACAAAATGCGTCAACTCCAAGCACTTCATAACAATGTCAGAGAAATGGGTGCTCCTCTTTGTGATAAATAATGGGCGCTTCTGCTTCTCCCTGTTTGTACAAAAAGAGGGATTGATACATCTTTTTTCCTCTAAACAAGAGAAGCATTTTGAGGGTTCTCTGAGTTAGAGTCTTCAAGAGCATGATCCTTAAAGTTACCCCTTGAATTTTGGGCTTTCCTAGATTTGTCAATAGCTAGAGCAAGGAATTTCCTAGACACATGCCCTACCTTCTTGTAATGGAAGAAATCAAAAGGCACGCTTTCATCTTACATTTTCTACAATCTTTTGCCTAACTTAGAGTGAATCTCTATGACCTCTGGCATATATTTTCCCTCTTCCATCCCCATACAGACTTGAGCATAGGTGAGGCATCATCTATCTAGTGTCACTAGGTCTATTAAAAGAATCTCTCCAAAGGATCTCGCTATACTAGCAAAGACATCCTGAAACCAAAACTCTAGAGGGAGCTCCGGGAGCCTAACCCAAACCGAGGCTTGGATATAAAAAGAAGCATTGAGGTCCAGATTTGGAGACAACCTTTGTAGAGCCAAAGATGATTTACTAATAGCCCATGTCCTAGCACAAAGGATCTTTCCAAAGTCTTCCTAGCAAGAGAACTCAAAGGATAGAAAACAATTTTCCATGGATTTATTTTCCACCTAGCCCTTAAGGTTCCATTTTTTCTTAGCAAAAGATCTAACTATATCAATATTTGGCCTAGATCCGGAAAATTTACCCACCAGAGTGAGAGACATGGTATAAATATTGTGGTAAATTAGTTCATGTAGTAATGAAATTGCATACTTTCCCTTTTCCTTCTCAGAAAGGTCTTTTATAACTGGAAAAGGGGACTTTCCTGTGGGTTTGATCCCGAATAAATTTGACCAAGGATGATGCCAAGCTGAGTCCTCCTTGTCGCAATGCAAAGCATCTGACTGACCTGGGAGATGCCCTTTTGACCCCACCTCCACTTTACTTGGATCCTTTTGTCTATCACATGGGACCCCATCCTTGTTTGTTGTGTCTTCCTTATCCTAGTCTGCCAGAGAGCCGCCATCATGAGCTCCCATGACAACATCCAACGCCTGTGAACTCTATTTCTCACCTGCATTCAAATTTGAGTTTCCTCCTGCTCCTCTCATTGAGAACATTATAATATTAATTTGTATACTATTAATATTAATGTTATATTACCATATTCATTCATTTACTATATATTATATCTATTATAATATATTATATTATTAAACATATTATAATTAATAATAGATTATATAATAATATTATACTATATATAATATTTTCATTAGTATATTAATAATATAATTAATTTAATAATAAGTTATAGTATAATTTATTTGTTTATTTATATTATTTATTATTAAATCCTATTCTGAGAGGAGACATTACAGTCAGCCCTCCCCAAAATTGCTTTTCCTCAAGCAATTGTATGTTTATGCCTTATGATTTGGTGGGTGTGCCTTTATTTGGTCCTAAAACAACAATTGCAACTTGATGTGAGAATCATAATATATTTACAAATATAGACTTATGAAATTATAAGATCATATTTTTTAATTTGAAATACTAAAAATAATTCAAAGATGAAACTTATCTTGATGGATTGTAACAATTCTCTTGAATTAGATGTTTCTTTACTCTTTAATGAATGAGCCAAGAATATCTCTTGATCATTCTCTAACACTCACCAAGAATGTATCTACACTCACCAAGAATGTCGTTAATCAAGATTTTGACACTCACTAAGAATTTCACTTGATCAAGCTCTGACACTTACCAGGAATGTCCTTGATCAAGCCTTGACGCTCACCAAGAACATCTAAATCAAGATTTGACACTCACCAAGAATGTCTCTTGATCAAGCTCTAACACTCACCAATAATGTCCTTAATCAAGTCTCGGCACTCACCAATAACGTCTAAATCAAATTTTGACACTCACCAAGAATGTCTCTTGATCAAGCTCTGGCACTCACAAAGAATGTCCTTGATCAATCGTTGAAGCTTACCAAGATCATCTAAATTATGTTTTGACGCTCACCGAGAATGTATCTTGATCAAACTTTGACACTCACCAAGAATGTCCTTGATCAAGCCTCAACGCTCACCAAGAACATCTAAATCAAATTTTGACACTCACCAAGAATGTCTCTTGATCAAGCTCTGACACTCACCAAGAATGTCCTTGATCAAGCGTTGATTCTCACCAAGAACGTCGAAATTAATTTTTGACACTCACCAAGAATGTCCTTATTTAATTAAATGTTTATTAACAATAAATCAATTTTACATAAACATATTAATCACTATTTTTGCATAACTTGTTGTCCTATTTAGGGTTGAACCTCCTCAAATCTCCATCGAGTTTCTGCTCCTTTTTCTTCTTGGGTATTATTGAGATCTACTTAATCATACTTTGTTATCTTATGTGGTGTTTCTTCACCTTGTATTTCTTTAATTCTATGGACTTGGCTCTTTTTTCACACTTGTGCCCACATTCCCATGGCTCTTTGTACCTAAAACATATACCTTTTTTCATTATTTCATCTCTCCCTTTGCATTGATGCCCTACATTCAATTGTTCTTTGCATATATAACATTTTTTTCCCTTATCATCCTTCTTTGAATCTTCATACCTATGTTCTATCTTGGATGGAAAATTCTTAGGTATTTCTCTTGAAGAACTTGAATCGACCTTCTTAGCCTTTTGTATTGCTTCTACCAAGGTTTGAGGTTCCGGAGGATTGACTATACTTGTAATTGAGTACTTAAGTTCTTCAACGAATAGATGGGTGAGTCTTATTTGGGATAGATCATGAACCATCATAGAAATATTTTGAAATTCATTAGCAAATTCCTCCACTGTTCCATGTTGCTTGAGATGTGTAAGTTCCTTGAAATACCATTCTGGATCCTGCTAGTCAAACCTATTGATGATTTTGTGAGAGAATTCTTGGTAAGAGGTTATATTTTGATGGCAAAGGGAGAGAATCCCATTGTGCGACCATTCATGTGCTATCCCTTCTAAATGGAGTATAGAGAATTGGAGGGCATCTTCTTCAATCATCGGACTGAGGGTAAAGTAGGTGTTTAATTTTTGCAACCAAGCCTGAGCTGTAACTTTCCTTGACCCATCAAAATCTAGAAGTATCACCTTGTTTACCTTGTGTTTGAGATCTTTATTCACATAGTTTATTGTTCTCTTAGGTGTCTCATGTTTTTGGCCTTCGCAAAAATCTACAAATGTTATAAGCTCCATTGCCTCTGGTTCAAAGCTTGCATAGGCTCTGGCATTATCTACAACACTATTTCTAGGTTGCCATGTTCCTTCTTCTTCCCTTAGTAATTCTTCCCTTAGTAAGAAAGGTGGTTTGGGAACTCTGGAAGTTGATGACTCATTATTTTCTGAATGGTTAGAACCCACATCCTCCCATTGGTAGAATTGTTTTTTGAGGTTTTTGATTGAGTTCCCCATGTTTTGCAGGGCTTGTAAGAGTGCTTCATTAGTTTGATTAGCTTGATCCATAAAACTTCTTAGTTTGTTTGTCAATTGTTCAGCCACAAATTTCTTGCCTTTCTTTCATTTATATGTTATCATAAACTATCTTCCACAGGATGGCAGGATTATGCTCTAATACTACTTTAATGTTCCTTCTTAGGATATCTTGGAATTTCGGGACAACTAACTTAATTTTTTTTATTTTTTTATGGATTATGTTTCTGATTCCAATATAATCTCGTGAATCATTAATACAATGTCAATGATATATCAATTTAATAATATCAAGGCCACTTAGTATCTCAGATTTAGACAATTGCATGCAATCTTAATGATTGGATCTTGTGGAACAAATCTATACTTAATGTCCACTATAATCTCAGATAAATCAGTTATGGAAGATTAATGTGCAAGATGAATCTTCTCTTTCTTTTCTTATTGTATTTATATTCCTATGTCTATTGTCAATAAGGCAGTGTTCAAAGAGCGACTCTAATTTAAGAGAATTGGGATAAGTTGAATAAGCTGATTTGAATCATACAATAGATTAATTATGTGTTTATTGATGTGAGTATTGTTGGTTCTTTTTTACGTTGTGATTACTAAAAAACAACCCTGTCACCCTTTGATGTATTTTATAGAGTAGCCAACTCTCGGTATTCAACCAAGACTGAAAAGGACCAACTAACAAGGATGCGGATCCATCCTTCTACACTTTAGGTTCTGCAAAACCAAGGGGGGGACACTCTTCAATGCATTTAATACTCTGTTTGCCATCAATAAGTAGAGATCTCACAATGGCTCAACATGACCAGGAGATACTAGGTGATCGGCTAATCACCCATTGAACATCAACCTTGAAGTGGAGCATGAGATTAACACAACATCACAAACCACATAAAACCTTTAGATATATCAGAGTTTATGTTTAAATTGCAGAATAGAAAAAGGATTGAATTGAAAATGCATAGGTATAGAAGATACTAATCACCAGCCAGTGTTTTATCCATGGGCAATGTCCTTTAACCAAATCAAAAAATGTAGTAATCAACTGTTGTCAATGATTTTAAGCCATAAATACAATCAATCCAAATCATGTTACTACTTATAGAAATCCTCTTGTAGACAACCGAATGAAATTATCTCACATCCACAACATTATTTAGTCTGATCCTAGATTAGAACTGAAGAATGATAACACATACATAGGTGAATTCCTATGCAGAGAATTAGACAATCCAGACTTCACAAGAATGACACCAAGGAGAGATATAAATCTTGAATTTTTGTATTATGTATGAAAAATCATATTACTACACACAAATTTGCAATCAGAAAATTCTTGTTCAATAAGATGCAAAAGACCAATGAAAATCTATTCTACCTTCAGCAAAACTAGTACAATCAACAAGTTATATCCCTAATCTAGAACCAACTGAAACTGGAAGCTCCTGGAGTTAAGCACAACTTGAAACTCACTGTGGAGGTCAAGAATTTGGAACCAAGTTGGAGCCAAGAAAAAAATTTGGAGCCTTGTAGCAATGAAAGAAATCTGCACAAGTAGACCAAGAGAAACCATCAGATTCCTCCTCTCTTCAACACTTGTCCCTTCTCCCAAATATCTTGAAATGAATCCTTTATAATTGCCCAGAAATTTTATTTTATCTATCGATATGTCTTCTCTATTTTTCAAAATTTAATTTGACTCATTGTTTCTTCATTCTGTTCAAACTGAATTGATTCTGGACTAAAATTGATTGCAAAATTAGAATCCTCATTTTGAGAGCTTTCCAGCAACATATGATAGTCTATACTTCTGATAAAAATTGCCCCCTGGATATTTAAACATCCTCATGCAAACAGTTTTAAATATTTCACATTTTAGACTATAGTCTGCACATTATACATTAATTTTGATCTTTTAAATCCCTTTTATGCATAGACCTAGGCCCCACGTGCTACGTGGCATCACTTGATTTCCTCGACTAACCACCTCATCACCAAGCCACATCATCATCTTGCCATGTGTCAACCTCTGATTGGCTCAGAAATCCACCTAGTTGCCTATGTGTCCTACTTGTGCCACATGACGCCATCTGATTGGTCCATAGGTCCATTTGGGCACCTACATCATCTGCCCTGTGTCAGGCCCGTCACCTATTCAATCGCCACATGGTAGCCTGTCACGATGCCTCTATGATAACTAGCATGCATCTTTCTGCTCAAGGCTTCGCAACAACCATCCATTTTCATCACCTCAGGTTGTGTGCCAACTTAGATGACCTCCTACATGGCTACCACCTCATCACCACCTAGACGCCACCTCGACTTCCACATGCATAGCCTTGGCTTCTTCTTCATATTATCATGCTTGTCATTTTGGTTATAAACATCTCAACATTTCGGGGTTGCATCAAAATTGGGGGTCCCACCATGCAATGACTCCTGCAACCAAGGGCCCGCCAAGAGCCTCTTGACTCTTCATTTACAATAGATGAAAGTGCTGACATATATAAATAGTTAAAAAGACCAATTTTTAACAAATGTGGGACAAAGCGTTTTGAGCCCTTTTCAAACTTGGAAGCCTCTTTGCACAAAATGTCGTGGGCTTTCCTCTAGAACTTGGCACAGGTATTAAAAGTAATAAAATTTTTGCATATGGTGCAGCATCTCCTCCATGTGTTGTGCTAGTATTATTTAACTTTCCATTACTTGGCTTTGCAAATATGAACCCCTCAACATTTGTTGTTCCGCGCAGCTTTCTGGGTACTCCACGCAACTCCTTAAATAGTTTTATGCCTTGGATATGCTCCTACATTATGCTGCGCATGGTACGTGTTTGCAACGGTTGTGGAATTGGCCTTACATCTTCTGGTTTGTATTTGAATGCTTTTTAAAAACTTTGACCTTCACTGTTAGCGCAAACATGTTGGTTGGCAAGGTAGTGGAGATGGCTTTGCATCTGCCATATTGTCATTAGCTTGAAAGTTAAAAAAAAAACTCTCCTCCACTATTAGCGCAGCACCCTGGAAATTACATTGCTTTGAAGGTTTTACAAACTGTGTTTTAGGAACCATATGCCATCTTCCATCCATCTTCAGCACTCGGTACTCTTCATAACTTTACTTGTATGTGCAAATTGTCCTCAACTCATCGCATTTGACTTTTTAAATGTTGAAAACATATGACATATGTTGCGGATGGGGGTCTTCATGTTTTTCATGGGCTTCTTCATTCCAGCATTATCGTACACAACTTTTCAATACTTTGTCCATCCTCCTTCTTGTTGGTGCGCAACCTTCAAACAATGAACATGCCTTGTGTGTGCTTCATCATTCCATCATACACTTGTTTCATAGTTTTAATGTTTTATGTTTTTGAAACATAATACTTGTGTTGATTTTACTCCAAAAATCACTCTGTTTAAACATTGCATGAAATTTGAAAAGCTTTCAAACTCTGCACTGGTAATAATGTTTGTTTCTTCTTCCCTGCCTTGCGTAGCTTTTAAAGACTTTTTACATTTGTTTATTTTCATTACTCTTTTCGTATACATGTTTGGCGTGGTCTGTCACCTAGCATTTCATATGTCAAATGCATTTGTTTAATTAGATATCAACCTATATGTGGGATTTTAGATTTTACACCTACCAGCATGTATTTGTTTAAAACTCTTAACAAATCCTCCTTTCATAAATCGTGCAGGCTATCATGACATTTTCATATGCATGGAAGTTTTATGAGCAATCCCCACACACCACATTGCACAGGTTTTTCTTTGGTTAACATTTGCCAATACACTTTGTCTTGTAAATCATCTCGCTGGCTTCCACTGGCTTACACTCACAAAGTGCATTTGCATTGAAAGTTTTATAAGAATCCTTAAAAACATAGCCCCCTTTCATGTGCGCAAATGTCCCTCATTATCTTGCGCAAGTATAGTTGCTAGATTTAAAATGTGAACACATCTCAACCATGCAAAGTGATATGCCAGAATAGAGTTTGATCTGTAACAATGTGTCAGCTAGTACACCCCACCTGATTAATGGAATTACAATATACAAATATTGTCATTCACCCAATTTTAACGAAACAAAGTAAGTGTATGAAGAAAATGCCGCCAAAGGTATGCACGAGCCACTAATGCAAGAAATGTACTCCACCACTATCACTACGCAGAGTGTCAAATGATGCTCGTAGTGTCTGGTTTACTTGTATCAACTGTTTCATAAATATAACATAAATTTGAGATGATATTTTTTGCACTTTCACAAAGCCCCCTTTTAATGGCACAACAGTGAGGATATTGGTGAAGATGGATGATTTTGTCAGTTCTTCAAATTGAAAGTTTCTCAATGTCCTACGATTGCATTACTCATGCTTTGACAGATGTCTATATTATTTCCAAAAATTTCCCCCTTTATATTGACCATTAAAATCCATATTTCAGATATTTTGCCACGTGCTACAAATGAGGAAACTGCTCCCATAAATGCACTCATAAAAATTGACTCATATAAGAGACCTCAAAGACTTGATGAATATGATCCTTGACGCACAAATACCAGCTTCATACAATGGTTTTGCATGACTCACCTCGAGGTCTAAAATATCACTTGTCGAAGTTGCTCCTTCAAACTATCTTCAAATTACCCTGTGAGATAACAGTGAAACACATCTGGTTTTGACTTTGAAAACCAATCAGGCGACCTCCTGAAGATCCGAGCTTCTAGACATTGGAAGTATGCTATATGGAGAGTATGAATCCCAGAAGGTATCTCATGATGATCAAATAGATACATTTGGGAGCCCCTTGAAAGTAGCCACTTGGAAATACAAAACAAGAAAATATGAGAAATAACAATTTTTGCAATAGAAAAGAATTTGGAAAAGCATGCATACGAAACCCTCAGGATCTGAGACCTTGCAAACTCAGAGTAAATTTGGTCTACAAGATAGGGGCATCATTTACCTGATATTAACAATCAAAAAAATCAAATTGTAACATTACGAACAGGGCCTCCGACTAAACTGTGCACTTGATCTACATTAAAATGTTAGAAATTGCAAACGGAATCAGATTGGCAAACTAGGCAAACAGATTCATCATGGCCTAAAATTTTTCATGGTAGCACATTTCCATGCCTACAATACAGGGGAGCATTCAATTATCCATTCTATTCAATTGGGTGTAAAATTGTAATACCTCAAAGTCAGCAACTTCATAATTCTAGAGTTCACATTCTGAGAATCAACATTAATTGCAAATAGAATGACTTTGGAAAAATATGAAAATGAACTCATGGGGGTCTGAAAAATAGAAAAATATCTTCTCTCTCATGCCTAAAAAACCTCAGACCCATCCTTATATCATGAAACTATATTAGGTCAAAGATGCAAGTATGCAAAGTAGGTCATTTACTATAATCAGACAATATGCAGAATGCAGATTTAAGCGAACACCTCTAAACAACTGTCTCCAAAACTCATCAAAACTAATAACTAAAAGTTGTCACCCATTACATCTACCCCATGATAGGTTTTTAACATGTTCCCCAATCAATATCTCATGAAAATCTTTAGGTCACATTTTACTTGCACTTCAAGTAGGCTTCTTCGAAAAGTTTTTAAGGGTACTCAACATGCCTTAGAGAAAATTTTGAATTGGTCACTCCAAATTTGTGCCAAATTTGAGAGTACCAACAATGGCTCTGTCTGGGGATGCATGCCCCTTGTGGGCACATAGAGAATTTAGAATCTCTTGGGTTGAGCAGACCACTCAAAAATTAGACTTCTTAACTTTCCAAAATTGGTTCCTTATTGGAAACACCTAAGACCTAACACAACTGAAAGCAAAGTGGCTATACAAAAAGTACAATATTCACAAATGTCCTTACACCATCAAACTGAAATCATCACTTACCCCTATCAAATGTTCGATTTTCATCATTTAGCATTATGATCATTTTGTCAAACCTCTTTCCAAGAAATCGACCATTCTAAAAATTATTTCTATAATTCATGCCACTATCACACTTCTCGCTGTTATCACACCTATCATTATGTGGCATAACAAAATCATGCATTGGTTGAAAATATCCATAATCTAAAAAATATCCTTTGCATTCAATACATGGTGAACATTCAGATGGAACATGATATTCTTCATTATCAATCTTCTTGACATGCTCCAATAAATACTCAACTGGATGCATTGAAAATTTAAAACATTCAAATTCAGCCACACAAGCAGCATCATAATGATTTATCTCAGCGAGTGCTTGGACATCAAAGAGAGGATTCTCACACTCAACCCCATACATACCAAACCAATATTCCAAAAGATGATTTTGAGTTGTAACTTCTTATTTTAGACTCGGTTCATAATAAGAAACTTCATTCATTTCCAAGTTAAAAGAATCTTCAAAATCAATACTAGAAGAAGATTGATCATTAGAGAAGGATACTGAATAAGATATTTCATCTTGGTCCCTATATTCATTCTTTTCATAATTTGATATATCATTCAAATCAACTGAAGCTTCAACTATGTCCTCATACAAAGGATTAGAAACCACATGGAAACCCTTCTCAAAATCTGAACAACAAAGCATTAGCTGGTCCCTCTCTACTTCTTCATCAAAGAGTAGATTAAAAACTTCTTTATATCTCCAATCACTTTCAACATCACACTCATCTTCATCAATGCTAGAAAAATCTGAATCAACATCATCAAAATTTGAACCACATTCAAACCTATGAGCTTGAGAAGATAAGCAATTATAACCATGAATTTCACAAGGAAAACCCTCATTGGTTTCAACAAAACTTGCAAGGCTTTTGTGATCACTTAGGGATTCAATCTTTTCAGACATATACATTGGGTTAAACATACCTTGCTAATGAGAATGCTGTAAAGAAGAATCACCAACTGTGTGAAGAAGCTCTTGTGCTGACACATGACATTCACAGTCATTTTCAATATTGGCTTCATGAATACACACATCAATCAGTTCTTCATGGACAACATTTGGAACACGTAGAACTAGAGTAAACACATGCTAAGGTTTATCCATTCCTTCTGAGTACATTAAACAACTTCTTGTTTCAGAATCAGCCTCATGAGAAACACAATCAGCGTTGGTAGGTGATACATAAGACGAATCCATAATTGGAGCAACATGCTAATAATTATTTGAATCAATATCTGTAATGCCTTCATCATATTTATCACTTACATGATCATCATAAGAAGGCTACCTTTGAACATCTATTGTTGAAACTATCTCAATTCTCACATGCTCATTTACCTCTGTCTCAACTTGAAACTGAATGTGTGAAGAGGAATCAACAGAAACTTCATACTGCTGGTTGAAATCTGCATTCTCAGTCTGATTTGTAATTGTTATATATGCGTCATTAAGGGAAGAAAACTCACCAACATTCTGAGAATTCCATGGAGATTCTGAACTTTTATATTTAGTCCTATATGGGGTCCCAAGAGAATTTGTATTCTCACATTTATGACTTCTCATAAAACCAAACTTTATCATTCCTTCAATGTCCCTCACCATCTGACATGCTTGATATAAATTATGAGGTTCTTTATCTCTCAGCTTGTAACTCATCTTTTTATCAAACACACACAAGTATATAACCAAAGCCATGGCATCCTAGGGTCTACATTTCTCAGGATTTTTCTTTAATGTCTTCATAAATATGAGATTGAAATTAGATACCAGATCCTTATCTTGACTATGAGTATCAAAGAGATCAACAATCAAATCATATTCACTAACCCACTCTTTGTATTGTTCATTGAATGCTTCTTCCAATTCTTTCCATGAGCTGATAGATTGTGGTAACAAAAATGAGATCCATTATCTCGCCTCATCTTTCAAAGACTGTGCAAACAACTTCATAATGATATCCTCATGGACAACATCAAAATCCTCTATCACATTAATGAATACATTCAAATGCTTCTCAGCCAATTCATCTTTTATACCACTAAATTTAGGCAAGTGTTTTCTGACTTCAGATGGAATAAGATTAGGGTAACCTTGAATGTAATTGAAATTTAGGGCTGCATACAACTTAATATTGGAACCCTGATTACTATATTGCTGGGACATCTTATTGGGCATGGTTACTCTTATCATACACAAGGCTGGAAATAAACATAATACATTCCCCAATGTCTTCACCAACACTTTAGTTTGACCATAAAGAACTAGACCAAACTTTTCAAACCACTTGCATACCACAACCAAAGATAAAGGCTGAAACTAACAATACAGTAGTATGCAAACCATATTTCAATACTTTTCCCTTTTAACTAGTGCTTCTATCACTTGATAGGGAAAAAATTCTTGATTCTTTCTCAAAGAAAATGAGGATTACCTAGATAATTCTCTTGTTGCTATCATTTTGATTTTTTTTCTGATTTTGTCATTCACCATTGAATCTTTCGAGCATCTACTATATCCTTGTTGCAAGTGTTCCCAACTGATCATCAATTTTCTTTCATCTAAGTGCACACTGGTGCAAAGATATTTCAGATTCGCCACTCACTATTGTGAGAATGAATAAAACATCAATAGAACAAGGACAAGTTGGGATTCAAACAAAGATAGCAGAATTTCAACAAGTCAATATGATTTGACACATTCAAAATTCTTTTAACAACAACAACTAGGATGACAATTAGGATCTGAAGAACTTTCAAATTTACAAACTTTTATAACTCTATCCTCAAATGGATATGGCAGAAAATTGGATTTATAAACAAATAGGCCAGGAGTCTAGCTCAACTTGATAAACCTGAATTATTTACTACAAATTACTTCAACTCCCCATCAGAGTCACCACTTTGTTGGTTCTTTTTTACATTGTGATTAATGAACAACCCTTTCATCCTTTGATGTATTTTATAGAGTAGCCAACTCCCGATATTCAACCAAGACTGAAAATGACCAACTAACAAGGATGTGGATCCATCCTTCTACACTTTAGGTTCTGAAAAACCAAGAGGGGAACACCATTCAATGCATTTAATACTCTATTTGGAATCAATCAGCAGAGATCTCACAATGGCTCAATACGATCGGGAGATACTAGGTGATTGGCTAATCACCCATTGAACATCGACATTGAAGTGGAGCATGTGATTAACACAACATCACAACCCACATAAAACCTTTAGATATGTCAGATTTTATGTTTAAATTGTAGAATATAACCAGGATTGAACTGAAAATGCATAGGTATAGAAGATACTAATCACCAGTCAATGCTTTATCCATGGGCAATGTCCTTCAACAAAATCCAGAAATGTAGTAATCAACTATTGTCAATGATTTTAAGCCCTAAATACAATCAATCCAAATCATTACTACTTATAAAAATCCTCTTGTAGACAACCGAATGAAATTATGTCACATCCACAGCATTATTTAATCTGATCCTAGATCAGAACTAAAGAATGATAACACATACATAGGTGAATTCCTATGCAGAGAATTAGACAATTCAGACTTCACAAGACTGACACCAAGGAGAGATATGAATCTTGAATTTCTGTATTATGTATGAAAAATCATATTACTACACACAAATTTGCAATCAGAAAATGCTTGTTCAATAAGCTACAAAAGAATAATGAAAATCTATTCCACCTTCAGCAAAACTAGTACAACCAACAAGTTATATCCCTAATCTGGAACCAACTGAAATTGGAAGCTCCTGGAGTTAAGCACAACTTGAAACTCACTATGGAGGCCAAGAATTTGGAACCAAGTTGGAGCCAAGAAAAATAATTGGAGCCCTGTAACAATGGACAAAATCTGCATAAGTAGACCAAGAGAAACCATCAGATTCCTCATCTCTTCAACACCTATCCCTTCTTCCAAATATCTTGAACTAAATCCTTTACAATTGCCTAGAAATCTGAATTTATCTACCCATATGTCTTCTCTATTTTTCCAAATTGAAGTTGACTCATGGTTTCTTCATTCTGCTCAAAGTGAATTGATCTTGGACTAAAATTGATTACAAAATCGAAATCCTCGTTTTGAGACCTTTCCGACAACATATGATACTCTATACTTCTGATAAAAATTGCCCCCCCTGCATATTTAAACATCCTCGTGCAAATAGTTTTAAAAATTTCACATTTTAGACTATAGTCTGCACATTATACATTAATTTTGATCTTTTAAATCCCTTTTATGCACACACCGAGGCCCCACGTGCCACATGGCACCACCAGATTCACCCGGCTGATCACCTCATCACCAAACCACATCATCATCTTGCCACGTGTCAACCTCTGATTGGCTCGAAAATCAACCTAGGTGCCTGTGTCCTGCTTGTGCCACATNAGACTATAGTCTGCACATTATACATTAATTTTGATCTTTTAAATCCCTTTTATGCACACACCGAGGCCCCACGTGCCACATGGCACCACCTGATTCACCCGGCTGATCACCTCATCACCAAACCACATCATCATCTTGCCACGTGTCAACCTCTGATTGGCTCGAAAATCAACCTAGGTGCCTGTGTCCTGCTTGTGCCACATGGTGCCTTCTGATTGGTCCACAGGTCCAACTGGGCGCCTACATCATCTGCCCTGTGTCTGGCTTGCTACTTGTCTGATCGCCACGTTGCGACCTGTCGCAATGCCTCTATGATAACTAGAATGCAACTTTCTGCTCAAGGCTTCATGAAAACCGTCCATTTTCATCACCTCGGGATGCGAGCCAACTCGGATGACCTCCTGCGTGGCTACCACCTCATCACCACCTAGATGCCACATCAACTGCACTGCTGTCAGCCCTGCCATGTGGCGGTCTGTCGCGATCCCTTGAAGCTAACTTTCTCGCATCTTCCCCATCGAGTCTTTGTGTCGGCCGTCAATTTTGATCTCCTCTGGATGTGTGCCCAATCTGCAAGCTGATCTGCCACATCACCTACCACCTGTCCTCTATGGGTCCTGCCAAAATATTGTGTTTAATCCTTCGTCGCTTGCTGGGCATGGTTTTTGAGGCAACTCTGCTCAATGTGGGATAAATCCCATTTAGTTTTAAAGTTATCATGTTTTCTGCGTCAAAATTAGGGTCCCACCACGCAATGAATCCTCCCGCCAAGGGCCCGCCAAGAGCCTCTTGACTCTTCATTTAAAATAGATGAAAGCGCTAACATATATAAATAGTTGAAAAGACCAATTTCTTACAAATGTGGGACAAAGCGTTTTGAGCTCTTTGCGCAAAATGGCGTGGGCTTTCCTCTATCACTTGGCGTAGGTATTAAATGTAATGAAATTTTGGCATATGGCGCAGCATCTCCTCCATGTGCTGCGCTAGCATTATTTAACTTGCCATTACTTGGCTTTGCAAACATGAACCCCTCAACATTCGTTGTTCTGCGCAGCTTTCTGGGCACTCCACGCAACTCCTTAAACAGTTCTCATGCCTTGGATATGCTCCTACATTATGTTGCGCATGGTAAGTGCTGCCAATGGTTGTGGAATTGGCCTTACACCTGCCGATTTGCATTTGAAATTTTTTTAAAAACTTTGACCTTCACTGTCAGCGCAAACATGCTGGCTGGTAAGGTAGTGGAGATGGCTTTGCATCTGCCGTATTGTCATTAGCTTGAAAGTTTGAAAAAAAAACTCTCCTCCAGTAATAGCGCAGCACCCTGGAAATTGCATTGCTTTGAAGGTTTTACAAACTGTGTTTTAGGAACCATATGCCATCTTCCATCCATCTTCAGCGCTGGGTATTCTTCATAACTTTACTTGTATGTGCAAATTATCCTCAATGCATTGCATTTGAATTTTTAAATGTTGAAAACATATGACATATACTGCACATGGGGGTCTTCATGTCTATCATGGGCTTCTTCATTCCTGCATTATCCTGCGCAGCTTTCAAAGACTTTGTCCATCCTCCTTCTTGCTATTGCGCAGCCTTCAAACAATGAACATGCCTTGTGTGTGCTTCATTATTCCATCATGCACTTGTTTCATAGTTTTAATGTTTTCTGTTTTTGAAACATAATACCTGCACTGATTTTACTGCAAACATCACTCTGTTTAAACATTGCATGAAATTTGAAAAGATTTCAAACTCTGCGCTGGTAGTAATGTTAGATTCTTCCCCCCTGCCTTGTGCAGCTTTTAAAGACTTTTTACATTTGTTTATTTTCATTACTCTTTCCTTATACATTTTTGGCGTGGTCTGTTACCTGGCATTTCATATGCCAAATGCATTTGTTTAATTGGATATCAACCTATGGGTGGGATTTTAGACTTTACACCTGCCAGCATGTATTTGTTTAAAACTCTTAACAAATACTCCTTTCATAAATCGCGCAGGCTATCATGACATTGGAATATGCATGGAAGTTTTATGCGCAATCCCCACACGCCACATTGCACAGGCTTTTCTTTGGTTGACATCTGCCAATACACTTTGTCTTGTAAATCATCTCGCTGGCCTCTACCGGCTTACACTCGCAAAGTGCATTTGCATTGAATGTTTTACAAGAATACTTAGAAACATAGCCCCATTTCGTTTGCGCAAACGTTCCTCATTATCTTGCGCAAGTGTAGTTGCTGGATTTAAAATGTGAACACATCTCAACCATGCAAAGTGATCTCCCAGAATAGAGCCTGATATGTAACAATGTGTTGGCCACTACACCCCACCCGATTAATGGAATTACAATATACAAATATTGTCATTCACCCAATTTGAACCAAACAAAGTAATGGTGTATGAAGAAAATGTCGCCAAAGGTATGCACGAGCCACTAAGGCAAGAAATGTACTCCACCGCTATCACTACTGCAAGAAATGTACTCTACCACTATCACTACGCAGAGTATCAAATGATGCTCATAGTGTCTGTTTTACTTGTATCAACTATTTCATAAATATAACATAAATTTGAATTGATATTTTTTGCTCTTTCACAAAGCCCCCTTTTAATAGCACAGCAGTGAGGATATTGGCGAAGATGGATGATTCTATCAGTTCTTCAAATTGAAAGTTTCTCAATGTCCTATGATTGCATTACTCATGCTTTGAAGGACATCTATATTATTTCCAAAAATTTATGCTTTTATATTGACCATTAAAATCCATATTTCAGATATTTTGCCATGTGTTACAAATGAGTAAACTGCTCTCATAAATGCATTCATAAAAACTGACTCATATAAGGGACCTCAAAGACTTGATGAATATGATCCTTGGTGCACAAATACCAGCTTCATACAATGGTTTTGCATGACTCACCTCGAGGTCTAAAACATCACTTGTTGAAGTTGCTCCTTCAAACTATCTTCAAATTACCCTGTCAGATAACAGTGAAACACATCTGGTTTTGACTTTGAAAACCAATCAAGCGACCTCCTAAAGATCCGAGCTTCTGGAAATTGGAAGTATGCTATATGGAGAGTATGAATCCCAGAACGTATCTCATGAATATCAACCAGATACATTTGTGAGCCCCTTGAAAGTAGCCACTTGGAAATACAGAACAAGAAAATATGAGAAATAACAATTTCTGCAAATGAAAAGAATTTGGAAAAGCATGCATACGAAACCCTCAGGATCTGAGACCTTGCAAACTTGGAGTAAATTTTATCTAAAATATAGGGGCATCATTTTCCTGATATGAACAATCACAGAAATCAAATTGTAACATCACGAACAGGGCCTCCGACTAAACTGTGCACTTGATCTGCACTAAAATGTTAGAAATTGCAAACAAAATCAGATTGGCAAACTGGGCAAATGGATTCATCATGGCCTAAAAATCTTCATGGTAGCACATTTCCATGCCTACAATAGAGGGGAGAATTCAATTATCCATTCCATTCATCTGGGTGTAAAATTATAAAACCTCAAAGTCAGCAACTTCATAATTCTGGAGTTCACATTCTGAGAATCAACATTAATTGCAAATGGAATGACTTTGGAAAAATGTGTAAATGAACTCATGGGGGTCTGAAAATAGAAACATAGCTTCTCTCATGCCTACAAAACCTCAGACCCATCCTTATATCATGACACTCTATCAAGTCAAAGATGCAAGTATGCAAAGTAGGTCATCTACTATAATCAGACAATATGCAGATTGCAGATTTAAGTGAACACCTCTAAATAACTGTCTCCAAAACTCATCAAAAGTGATAGCTAAAAGTTTTGACCCATTACATCTACCCCATTATAGGTTTTTAACATGTTCCCCAATCAATATCTTATGAAAATCCTTAGGAGATTTGACACTTACAGAAAGCGAAGGATCGGTATAATTTTACATAGCCTAAATGGCTTCTAAGGATGATGTTATTTCTTATGATTTATTTGATAAAATATATTAATAGTTTGATAATTTTATTATCATTTAGAGTGATTTTATGCAGTGCAAAAATTATAGTTACCCATTTGTAATATTTGTGTAATAGCCATAACTACAATGATAAATACATTACATCAACATCATCCCCTTAATACATTGAACCAAAAAACATCAAATTTACTCGGCCCTAGGGACCTTCATTAAGGATTACACGCTAAAATTTCCTAATTAGATAATACGAATACACATTTTAAGAAAGTATTATCCTAAAGAAATAAAGTCTAAACCAAGTGAGGCTCCAACAAGCAGTATCATGACCCTTGGAAAGAATATAATTATCAATCATATACTCTAAAGCTCACTAGACAAAATTCCTTATTGAGCCCAACACTAAACTCGAGTCTTTCGCCAATAAAAACCTTCACAATACATGTGCATTCTTCAAATTTTTCAGTATCAACAACAAAGGGAAAACGTGTCATATAAACCAAAAACGCAAAAAAAATTTCTCATGAAGAACACCATATCAAAGTGACAAGCTGACATGAGATGATACAAATTCCTCTATCCTCCAATGTCACCAACCTCCAAAGTGACATTGTTTATATTTATCACATTGATGTTTCATGTGGATATTTGGAGGCCAAATGAAACAAATTAAACCTCTTGATGTAATGAGAACTAAAGATATTAATGAGCTCATTAATACAATCACTACATTCCTAGTAGGGGGTAGGATCACATAAGGTATTACTAGATCTAAAACACCAAGCACATAGGTTATAACTATAATAAGTGCACTTTGGATTTGTCTTCTGAAAAATTAGTTCAAATCTCCTTATAAATTGACTCTCTTATACCTTGGTAGTAAGAATATTGATTACCTAATGACACGTCATATATAAGAAATAATACCCATGGAATTATTTTGAGTTACATCTTCTCTTGAATGACTATTGATGATAGCATCAATGATAGACTTGAAGTCTATATTATGGAATATTGTGGGCCTAATCTCAATGATTGACGATTATTCAATCATTTTTATGACATATCCATGTTGCTGAAAGGATGATTTGAATCGACATTCTCTTTTCTTGTCTTGTCTTGGATCTGACATGAAGAGAATAATTTGAAGTCAAATTGTGGTGCAAACATGGGATCAAAGAAACATAGAAAGAGGCAAAAGAATGTGTTGACAACTGATAAGATTGAAGCAAATAGAGAGGAGTAAAATAGAAAATGAGAAAGAAGAAAAAGAATTCAAGAGCACAATAATTTAGGAGCATCGAGTTCAAAAATCATTTCAAAAGAGGAGAACATTGAGGACACCATGATGGATGTAGAGGTTGAAGATGAAAATAAAATTGGAGAAAATTTATGTGCATCTACTAATCCTCTATATGATATAGGCATGTCTTCATAGGCAAATGAAACTTATTCTAATAAAGAACAAGTGATCTTTTTATAGAAGCAAGTTTCTCTTTAATTCATTTAGAATTTCTTCCTGAAAATAAAGTAACAAATTTTATTGCACATACAAAACTACAAATTAGTAATTTTAATAATAATGATAAAGGAAATAAAAGTCAAACCCATTGGAAATTGAAATCCAAACACCAATTGAAGTTGACAATCAAATGACAATTGAAATCAACAATGTAGATGTAGATATAGAAATACCAATTGAGAGAGAAACCCTTTGAATGATAATGAAATGAATGAAAATTTTTAAATTAAAAGTGATTTTCTAGACAATCTACATGGTTTGGTTTCATGGAGACAGATTAGGACACACACGACTAGATTGTTTAGACAATTTTTTATAGTAAGAAATTTGGGTTTCAATGTCAACTAATGTTACAACTAATTAAAATTACTAAATGGGAAAATTCATGAAGAGGTTAGGCATTTATGTGAATTCTAAGAATAAGTATGAGTCTCTAAAATAAGTTGTATCAATTGTTTCTACTATCTTTGACATAATCGGAAATAAAGGTCATTCTAGAGATAGGAATCCAACACGACTGTTGACCTTACGGAAAGACATGTTGTCAATTAGTATAGAAACACTTAGTCATTTATATGATTACAATGTTGACCAAGCCATCAACTTGAAGTGTTACCCAAGCTAAGAAATTTCAGTGTCAACCAAGTAGTTAGTTCAGAACAATATCACCTGAGTCACCAGTGTTACCCGAGTTACCATCTCTGAGTGATCAATGTGGCCCAAGCACCCAGCGTCAATTGAGTGCCAGAGTTTCCAATTCACCATGTTTCCCTAGTGTTAGTATATCACCCAAGTGGATTAAAGGACCCGAGTATCAACATTGGGCCGACTTAGTTCATATTGCTTCATACTATTTAATATGATAGTAGCCAACTTGTAAAGGTAATTAATTTGGATAAGATATATATGTAAAATACTTTGTTTATTCAAATGACAAGAAGTAAGAGTATGGATATATGCAAAAATTACAGATGCGAATATGAAGAGGCAAATTTATTAGAAGGCTACAAGAGTTTAATGGAACAACAGAGACTCATCTATCACATTCAGGTGATCAGTATTATTTCAAAGGATCTTACTCAACAAATCAGAGTTGGATAGTAGATCATTCACTGGTTCATCCTAACAGGTGTATCAGACAAAATAATTTAATAGGCTGGACTTAACAGTCCTTATCAAATCTCCTAATAGAGTGCCTACTTTATTATATTGTATAAATCCTTTCACAAGGTGGACCTAACAGTCCTTATTTCTCCTAACAGGGTAGACAATCAGAAGTGGTCAATTGTAAGCCTTAAATAGCCAAATTTATTACTGCAGTACTAAATCTTGTGGGTATCATCCCCGCCCCAGTTTTACTTTCTATTTGAAAGGTTTCTGGGTAACCAACTGTTGTGTCAAGTGTTATGAATGCTTATTTCTTTTATTTTCCATGCATGCAATTAGATTAGCAAATCTAATAAAGGATAAAAGAGAATATATTTTATTGGATCCTCAGTCTCACCCCCCCCCCCCCCCCCCTTCTTACACCTAGCATGTAATATATTTCCAACAATTAGTATATTAGAGATGAGGTTCTCTTATCAGAAGTTTAACAGCTTGAGCAAAGATCAAAGGCATTGGAAATATAGAGACCGGAGAAAGACATTCAAAATGAAAAGATAGATCTACAAGTGGCCATGGATCAAATCAGAAAACTCAAGCAACATCTCTCTCATTCCCTAAAAAGAAGAAAAGAATTAGCAATGCAATTGAATGACAAAGGTTACAAAGAAGAAAGAATTGAAGATTTAAGAAAAGAAAGAAGTTCTGAAGAAGATGATGCAGCCATTGAAGATCTACTTGCAAAGAATCTCAATTTACATGAAGAAGTCAGAAATTTTAAGAGAGAACAAGAAATTCATTCAGTCAGAATATGTGAAGTCATGGAACAAAAGAACCAAGTAGAAAATGACCAAGAAATGACACAAGAAGATCAAATATTGCTAAGTACAAGATTACAGGAAAAAGAAAATGAAATGCATCATATGTCACTACAGCAAGCAGATATGATAAATTAACTCAATAATGAAAATCAAGAAGTTACCAATCTGAGGGCTGAAAATGAAAGACTGCAAAATGATCTCAATACTAAAAAACAATCCAATGAGAGTATGATGAATTAGTTGATAGAGAAAACTCAATTCAAACATCATGGACAAACTATATTTAGTTATACTAAACAAGGTGAATCATCACCACAAGGAGCTCAAAAGAACATGAAACCTACATGTAATCATTGTGGTAAGTTAGGGCATACATCAAATAAGTGTTGGAGCAATGAAAAGTCAAATTTTAATGGTAAATGCTACAAGTGAAACAAATATGGACATAGGGCAAGTGAATGAACTGAGAAACTTAAGTTTGAAGGAAAATGTTTCAATTGTAATATAAACAAGGTCATAATTCTTCCAAGTGCAGAACCGAGAAATGAAACCCGACTAAACAATTAGCTAAAGCAATTTTTGGTTGGGATTAAAACACATGGAGCAGATGTTGTCCTTGTGGTGAATATGGGCACATTGGTGCAAATTGTGCAAATACTCAACTCAGAAAAAGGGATCCTACTAAGAGATGTTATGTGTGCAAACAAATGGGTCATCTAAGCAAGAATTGTATGAACAGAGAAAAAGTGGATATTGGTTTTGACAAAGGCAAAGCAAAATTTCTGAAATCAAAACTTAGATTAGTCAGCAGTGGGTAAGGAAGTCTCCTGACAATTCATACCAAAACAATGAAGGATCAAATTACACCCAAAACAATGAATTGGGTGGGTCCATTATCTCTGAATAAATATGCAAGGAGATAACTGGAACTATGCATACAAGCCATCATACATCAGTTTTAGATATTCTAGCAAGTCCAAATCTCAATATTGATGCACTAGAACAACTCATGATTCTGACGGAGTCAGGATCTCAGTTACATCGAATTTACTCAGGCTTTACCAAGTTAGGTCGAGCTGTGTGGTTTCAAAGATGCAAGTTTGTTTTCACCGAGATTCTGAGTAAGCCTGGGAGAACTACCCAAGCTATGATAGCTACCATGTATAGAGAATTTAATGAAAAATTTATGATGAAATTTCTCATAAATGGTGAAATCAAAGGGTTATTTTTTACACTTTGTAGAGTGATTAAGAGCTTATAGAGATTTCAGAGAAAATTTATGTTTGAAAGCTTTAGTTGCAAAAATGTTTCATCAATCCTCTGAGCATTATGGCATCTTCATCCAGTAGTAAGGTCAAGAAGGGATCCAAGATGTTAGTGAGGAATGCTTTCCATGAACTGCCAATTTTAGACTTCATCCAGTGATTGTAGAGGAGACAAATCCAATTGAAGCCCATTCCAAAATTTCTCCTAAGGTACTATTGATTCACGACATTCAAACTTTCTATCATTACAACATTCAACAACTAGGCACATTGGAGCTGAACAAAGCATATGAAGCACTTTGTGTGGATGGGAATCTAAAGCTAGAACATAGGCACCTCAAAGTCAAGGGTTTAACCCACATCTTAAATATGTCAAATAGTTTCCAAATAAAGTGGATTAGGTTTGTTCTGATCTGTGTTCACGACATGAATTTTTGGTTGGACCAACCAGTGAAGATCACTAAGATGATGGTACACTGAGTGACAGGGTACCTAATTCTCAAAAAACCTAAAGTGACCAAAACCCTACCTCGAGATGACCTAGGCAAGAAGACTCTTACGGAGTGGGATGGAAGAGGCATGAAGTTGAATGGAGTCATTGAAATAGACCTAAAGTTTAGAATTCATGTGATTACACACAAGATATACAGTTCAAGATGACTAAAAAGTGTACAATGTGAGGCTGTGGACTTGGCATACAAAGTGGTGAAGAATAATCTGTCATTCGACCAAGCCAAGTTGTATCTCATACAACTGAGAAAAAACATGGAGAGAATTTGGGCATCCAAGACCAATCCATGTAAGTTCAGTTCACTCTTGGTCTGCATATTCTTTTATGTTCAAAATTTTTTCCCTTCAAAAGGCACAGTTGTATGGAAAAAGGATAGACCTATAGTTTACTAGATAAAGGAGTTTATAGAATAATGGGGAGATAATTTTTAAAGCATCACGGATGATTACTTTGAAAGTTTTAGAGAGAAAATGTAGAATAGATTTAGAATTCCCAAACTATAAGGATGACATATGCTTCCTAGTTGATTGTGAGAATATACATTCAAGAAGTCAAGCCTAGGGTTGCATGGGTGAAACCTCTTGCATATGAGTTTAACATAGATGAGACCAAAGACATCATTAAAGCTCTTGTAAATGAGCACATTGATCCTAAAGCACCATATTTTGGTACTTATGAAGAAGCTAAGGGAAGAATATCATTCGATATTGAGATTCCAAAAATCCTGAAGAGAGTAAGAGAATTGAGAAGTTTGAAAAGAAATATCGCAAATCATCTGACTCTCCTCCTTTGATCACTGAAAGCAAAGGAGATGATATAAAGATAAAAGAATATGAACTTGAGAAAAAAGAGGAAGAGGTAGAAGTAGAGCCTCCTAAGAAGAAAAGGCTATCCCCCAAGAAAACACCAAAGGTCCCTAGCCCTGTCTTCACTACAAGAAAACCCTGAAGATCCAAAAGAAAATTGATATTTCCTAAAGCAGATGAAGAAGAAGATACAGTTACATTCAAGAATCCACCACCTACCTTTGAGAACAAGATTGAAGAATTGAAAGGAGGTAGTGTTATGGGATCTCTCAAAGCATTGAAGTATTCTACCAGAACCAAGGATGACCCAAAGATGATTGAGGATGCATTAGTGGAGAAGATGGCGAGATGGAAGTATGATCCATCTGAATTGAAAATCCATATGACTGAAGACCTTCAAAAGGCAATCACCATTCACTGGCACAATGAAGTTTAGATTGAAAAGGACAATAGAAAACAAACCTTAAAGCATGTCATGCCTTCTATGACTGATAAAGAGGTAAAAGATGCTATGTCTAAATATGAGAGTAATCACAGTCCAAGGTTTAGGACCTTTCAAATCTTGAGCAAGAAATTAGAGGATGTTGTGCAGACCGCAAAAAAGGTGCAGAAGTCAATTTTTATTGAAAAGGCAGATGATAAGATAGAGGAACATAGTACATACCCTCATGTACACATTAAAGATGAAGAATTTCCCGAGGCACAGACTATTGAAGAATCTAATGCTGAAAAGATAGCAGTAGAAGTGATGACATCCTTGCCCCAATCACCTATTTAGAGTATCTTATATTCGATAAAGGAAAAGACCACAGATTATACATCAGGACTAGTAGGAACTGAGCATTAGGCTCTACCTACTAATGGGCCAATCTAGACCGAGTCACAGAAGGACATTGTGGATTTTTCTACAGTTAGCACTGATTCTATAGTTGGTGCATTAAAATTTAATGACCTACTCCAACTAAACACTAAGGACAAGGATGAGGATGGAAAAGATAAGGAAATTATTTCTTCACCTAATCCCAAGGTCAAGGGTAAATAAAATGAAACAATAAATGATGAAGTTGACCTTAAGGAAGACATTGTGATTCCAAATTGGGATCTTTCCAGCCTGACAGCCGAGCAGATGGACATCCTTGGGGAGCTATGGAAGAAAAGAGAAAAACAATAGAAGCTCCAAGATGAAAATAAAAGAAACAAATTTCTAGAGGACATCAAAGGTATTTTCCTGGATTCACTAGAGATTGAAGTCAATAAGGAGGAATCTATAATGGATCAAATTGTTGACATATTCCACAAGTTTAATCATGATCTTAGTGGTCAAGAGAAATTACTGTAGAAGGCACAAAGAAAATTTGAGAATAAGGTTCTAGAGAATGTTGCAGATAAGATTGGAAAAGATCAAGTGAAGCTAACCACTATCATTAGCTCTGTAGAAACCACTATGAATAATGTTGTGGCAATATTTGTAAATTTGAGTGACACTTCTAACTTTACCATGTAAATAAAGAACAATCTAACAAAGATTAAAACTGATTTGAAGGCAAGTGCAAACTTGTTGGCACTTAATCCTAGTTCAAGTACAACACATTTTGTAAAGATCAAGTATTTGGCTGATCTACATGTAGAGCTACTGAGGGAAGAAGGAAGAAAAAGGGAATCCCTATAAGCTATATAGATCCAAAAAATTCCACATATGGATATCATGCAAACACATATTTCTCATGCAAAGACACTCATCCATGATAACAACTTTTCAGTTGCAGAGCTTATGATGGAGTTGTCTGCAGAAATTCAGATTGAGTTGTTGATATAACTACAATTCTTGCTCTGTACCCTATCTATCTCTAGGGTATCATATTTTTCACTTCTTTGACCTATTAGGGTTCTTTCCTAACCCTAATTTCCCGGAATTCTTCACACAAGATCCTTCTCCTTTCAACTTGTAGACACCAATCAAGAAATTGTAATAGACACCACTTTACCTATTGGAGCTCTTCTTGCACCAACTTCACTAACTAATCCAAGGTGGTCAAGAACACTTGCACATGGCAAGGTAGGCTTATCAGATGTCAATTGGATCCAATCCAATTCATACAAACACACTTTGCAATAGAACCCTAAACAAGTTCTAAGAAACATAGCAAATTCACCCAAAATAGGGATACAAGAAATTAGGCCTAGTTAGGCTCTTTATCTCAAATAAATTGAAATAAACCTTAACAAGATGGAAAAATGACCTTTTATTCTTACACCCTTTACATAGAGATAAAATATTTTCTAGGTCTTATCCTTCCAAATTGTTTGTACAGTGGCTTCCTACAAACAAGGCTAAAATCAAGGGTTTCATTGCAAACAGAGCATGACCATTAGAATCTTTGTTTTCAACATTAAGGATCCTTTAAAAAATATTCCCATTGAATTTGGGACTCCTACACACATGTTGCCACCTCTCCACAAGCTCCGATTGAAGAAATTGATGCTTTCAATCCTTACTAACACCTCTGCAACTCTATGTGATCCCTAGCCATGCAACACTGACTCGCCTAGGGAATCACATTAAAAATAGCTCACATTCCTTCTAGGGACCCTCCTTCACTATAAAATATGTAAAACGAGTCAATTGTCTAATTCCAAAGGCCCACAAAGATTCCATGGTGGAAAGAGAACTTATGACCCCATTTTGTGAAACTGCCTGGTTCAGACCAATGTTAGTGCATAATAGAAAAAATTTTACATAAAAAAGAAAATATGCACAAAAAATAAAATTGAACACCTATAGAATCAATAATTTACACCTTCTAACTCATGCACCAAATAGAATTCAGAGTTCAATCCATTAATGATTAAAATGTAAAGAAAACATTCTTAACGGTAACTGGTTTCTCAGTAATACAGTCCGTAGAGATAAATTGAAAACATAACCAACCTGATAAAAAGGTCAAGGGAGGCCTTATATAGTTGAAAATGACCCTATCTCGATAGTTTCAGATAGTTAGAAACCTAAATTCTCACAAAAGACATAATTGCAAGAAATGTTGTCAATGTTGTCAATGACAACATTAACAACTTTTACAACTTTTGTGTTTCTTGCTTAAAACTTGGTCAATCAACTCAATAACTTAACCAATTGAATATCTAGGATAATTAAACCTCAAATAGGTCACCCAAACACTTCCTTGTCCAATTTGACCCCTAAATGCATAATTTCCACTTTTTCCATCACATTGGCAACATGTAACAAATTGATAACTTAAAGATCTAATAATACCTCCTAATATAACTCAACACACCCTAGGACCCATAGAGTCCCATTATTCCACTAGTGGTGTGGCTAAGACCACTACAAGAAAAAAACACATTAGAAGCCCTAGGTTACTATTTAGTTGAAGGAATTATATTTTTCCATTAGTATACTTAGAGAAAAACATGATCTGCACCATCGGTTTACCCTACACCGATAGACAGGGCACAAAACTATCCGATGCCAGTGTTACCTGATGAAAAAAAGGTAAACGATACCCAATGAGTAAAAATAGTGCTACCTGATAGTACAACAAAGAGAGGAACCTGATAGATACAGGGAACCTGATGAACAGTTTAGTCAAGGAACGCAGATAGACCGCAAGTTCAAACCAACAACCAAGAACCGACAGTCAGTTACATCCCGCAAAAAGTGGATCTGACTTTCCACGTGAGATAAATCACTGAAGTTGTATTTATAATCTCTTGATTTGCTTTTAAATCCATTATGTGTGGAGGAAGCAATGTAATTGTTATTGTTTTAATTAGTTTTACTATTTTCAAACATGCAAACTAAAGATCAAGGTCAAGTTGTAAACCTTGTCCATCTGAGAGTTAACATTGTAAATCATGAATTCCAAGATAGGTAAATACTTGTATAAATAGGTGCTCAATCCATATAAAAAGTTTTTTTTGAATAAATATAGTAGTCATGAAGAGAAACAAAAGACCAAATAGAGAATTCATGCACAAGAACACAAACATAATCAAATCAGTTTTAAAGAATAGAACAGAGGCTACCGACAAGTAGAGAAAAGGTATTCATCAATCACTTAATGTGATAGTATTATTGTAAAGGCTTTAATGGATCTATAAATCAGAAATAGTAGATTGAATACAGTCAGGTCAACATTTGTACTCATTCTAATAAGTGAAGCACACTAATGAAGTCCTTTCAAGAAAGGTGGGCTTAACCGTCCTATTGTAAATCTCATTACTAAGTGCACACTTAAATCAGTATTGCTAAAGCTCTTAACATAGTAGATCTTAACAGGTCTCCACCTTAATACTCTTAATAGGGTAGATCATCAGAAGTGATCAAATTGTAAGCCTTAAGTGGCTCCCTTCCATTCTATAGATAGTGAAGTTTTGTGGGTGTCATCCCCAGTGCAGTTTTTACTTCCTAACAGGAGTTTTCTACAATGCCATATCTTGTGTTATGTGTTTGTCCATTTCATGAATGTTTCTATAAATAATTGAAAACTACTAAATATTGTGAGAAAACATAAGATGCATAAGAAAGAATAACAGTAATGGTTGGTAAATTATAATTGAATGATTACTAATGATAAATTGTGTAAGGTGCTAAGAGTTTTAAAGGTACTGATTCACTCCTCCCCTCTCACTAATACTTCCCATTAATTCCAACAATTGATATCAGAGCTGAGTATCTTCTTGAAAAGCTTAAAGGCTTAAGAGAAAATATCATACAATGGAGAAGTACAAACTTGATAAGAATATTGAGAACAAAAATTTTGAGATACAGATGTTCTATGAACAGTATAAAGAAGCAAGAATCGAGATGAGAGAGTTGTTGGATGAAAGAAAAGGTATGGCTACCAGGAACAATGAAATAGACTATCACGAAGAAGAGATTCCAGACTTCTTTAAATCTTCAGGATCAAATATAAGTAATGTATTAGATACATCAGAAGAGAACATCACAAATCTAAAGGAGATCAATCTACATCTGACAGAGCAAATAAAGATGCTACAAATTGGTCAAGAGACCCAGATGGTAAGAATGATTGATGTGATGAGTTCTACCAGACAAGATGAAATAGAAAGAACACTTGCTATTGATGATAGAAGGAAGATTTTAGAGAAACTATAGGAAAAGGAAATGGAAATTCAAAGAAATTTTGAGCATCACCATGATATCACAAATCAGATTATCCTTATGAGTCAAGAAGCAAACAAAATAAATGTGGAACTCATTGAGAGAATACAGATTATTGGTGCACTAAGAGAAGAAAATGAAAATCTAAAGCATGAGGTTAGAATTCAGCAATAGCATAATGAGATTATCAGAAACGCTGAAGAAAGCAATAAAATAATGGATGACTTTCTTGAAGAACAACAAAGAGTCATCAACAACATTGGTATAGGCTTTACCGAAAATGGAGAATCATTAAATCCTAAGAATGTCTACGAAAATCCAAGACCAAGAAAGAAAACATGCAAGCACTGTGGAAGGCAAGGGCACACATGAAATACATCTAGAGGTAAAATGAAAGGTACTCGTAAATCTACATCTACATCTTCATTCATAGGATTCTGTTATAAATGTAATAAGAAAGGACATAAGGCTTATGAATGCAAGATCAAGATAGAAAAGCTAAAGAAGGAAACCTACATGGACAAATACTGTCCTACATGCAAGATGAATAGGCACACATCTAAAGAATGCTGGAAAAAGAAAAGGCAAGCATGGAAGCCAAAAGGTAAAGAAGTTCCTTATCAGCCAAAAAGAATCGGTAATCAATATGTATGGGATTACAACACTTGGACAAACTATACATCATGTGGTAGATATGGTCACATCATTGCAAACTGCATGAGAGCATGGACCAAAAGGTCTAGAGACTATTCAAAACCCGGAATGGCATGCTTACACTATCATAAAGTTGGTCATCCCAAGAAAGATTACAAAGATAGATTAATAAAAACAAGCACATATCCCAATGGTAACACCATTGAAGATATCTAGAGGGCAAGAGACAAAATGTGGATAAAATCTTCAAGCAATGATGAAGTTGGACCAAGAAATGCCAATGGTGACACCCCATCCAATGGATCCGGTGACACCATCAACCCCACTTGAGCTGAACAAGTAAGTATGGAACTACACTATACCAAGTTATATTTTGCATGAGTTCCATTATATAAATTGTTAGATAGTCAAAATCTGCATATACCAAAGATGCATATTATTGTACTTGTTACCAATTTAAGTGTGCAACACCATCAGTAAACACTTACCAAAATCATTGGTGAACACAATAATAAGTTGTTTACGCTTACTGAGAATTGTCGGTCCTCTAAGTAAAATATGGTAAAATACCAATATAACCCAATGACCGTTGGTAAAAAGGGAAAAGTTCAGAAGTAGTCGTGAAAGAACACTGATATCCATCGGTAAAATCAAAATGGTTAAAAAATGACCAAAGCATCATGTCTTCACCGGTGATGATTGGAAACATTGTCCCAATGAAACCCCTCTTCTCATCCTAATGAGTTGTTGAGCATTTATTACAAAGACTTAGGTCAAAAAGTCTATAAATAGTCGATGAGACAACTTCATTTTTCACCCGTGATTCGAAGAGAAAGTAGAGCGACATCAAAGTGATTAAAGAGCAGAAAGCAGAAGTGTCTATAGATCGATTCAGCACACAAAGAATAGATTCCTCATCACCATTGCGAATCAAAGTAAGTACTAAAGACACCAAAAGATTTATGTTACTATTTTGTCAAGAAAAGCCCTAATTTCAAGAAAACCCTAAGTACTTGAGAAACAATGGCAACCACATCAAGAACTGCTAAGTTGAAGAATGAAAAGAAGAATGTGGTGAAACTAATCAAGAATAACACTTGTGTTGAACCAAAGTACAAAATCTATCCAGAGATTGCATCAAAACCCGATGAAAATGACGCATTTTCAAAAATTGCATCTAGGGTTTTGCTCATAGAAGACATTAGGACTTATATTCACTGCAAGATCGCAGAGATAGGTGATCTAGAAATGGATGAAGCTTTTAAGAAGCTATGTGATGTCAAAGGAAGATTGAAAGAAGAACATAAACACTTGGAGGTCAAAGGGTTAACAAATGCCCTACATTTCCCAAGGGAATTCAAGACAGAATGGATTAGGATAGTCTTGAGTAGCATGCATGACAACAAACTATGGCTAGACCAACCCAAGCAAATAACAAAGGATGTTCTTCATGTTGTCACTGGTTATATGATAACCAACAAGCTTAGGGCACACAAACATCCATCCATGAAAGAAGTTACAAAACTCAACAATGCCGAAGGAGACAATAGAGGTCTCAAAGTAAACACAATCACTGATGAAGAGTTAAAATTTGGTGCATGTAATATTGGTTACAAAATTTTTAAGGCTAGCTAAATGAACAACATTTCTGCAACAGCAGTAAGCATTGCTTACAAGATTATAACAAAAGGAATTTAGATGGATATATGTGAGATCCTATAGAAACAACTTGATGAAAATATGATCAAAAATAGGTCTGCAAAGAGCAACACATGTAAGTTTGGATCACTTATCATGTGTATGTTTTTCTACTTTCAAGAATACTTTCCTTTAGTAGGAAAATTTGTATAGGACTCTACCAAACCGGTAACCCAAAATATTAGTTAACCGATTAAGTCATTAGGAGGCAACTTTGAGTCTGTAATGTCTACATACTTCCTTGAGTTCAAGGAAAAGATGATGGAAAGAACTAGGATTCCTGAGCAACTAGTTCAAAAACACAAAGATGAGATATGTTTCATGGCAGACACAGACTTCACACATATCAAACCGGTTGTACCAAGAACAACTTGGTTATCACCCTTAGACTATGAGATCAATATTGATCTAGCTACTAGTGCAATTGAGGCACTACTCAATGAGACCATTGATAAGAATCAACCAAGGTCTAGTACATATGAGGAGGCAAAATCTAAAATAAAACATGGCCTAGAAGTCAATAATACTATAAACAAGAAAGATAAAATGGTTAATAATCTCAAGAAGATTATATCGGTTACTGAAGAGGAAGAGCAGGATCAACAGGAGGAAACTGATGAACATGGAAACATCCGTGAAGAACTAGAAGAAAGGAAATCAGATACAGAGGCTACTGAATCTAATGCACCTCCATCTCCACCTCCCGCAAAGAAGCAAAGAACACAAAGTCAAACTGCTGCTACTGATACCAGACAACTTAAGAAAGGTCAAGTAAGGACCTATATATGGAAGAAACCAGTAAAAAGAACAAGACAACTACCTATCAAAACAACACCACCAAAGAAGAGAAAAAGGATTGTCAGGACACAGGCTGACTTGGACAACACCAAAGATGATGAACTGAATGTAGTATAGAAGAACTTCAAAAACCAAATGGTAGAGGAAGTTGCCAAATCAATTCCTACCCATGGCACAATGACTGATAAAAAGATTAGGTAGTGGGATACATTGAATCCAGAGGATCAGAATAAAATATAGGAAGCCGTCATAAAATCAATGATTAAAAACAAGTATGCCCCTGCTAAATTTGTAAATCAAATACCTGAAGAGATAGGTAAAAGGGTATACCAAGAGCTAGGTAAAAGGGTATACCAACAGTGGTCATATGTCTTGAAAATAGAAAGAGAAGCAAGGGAAAGAGTTCTTGTAAGACTGATGCCTCTTGAATCCAAATTTGAAGAAATACAAGAAGTACTAAAGAAACACTCAAGTAAATTTGTAGCCAAAATAAGGGCTTACAAAGTACTAGAGAGAAAGTTTATAGAGCTAGATTCAATGACAAAGACCAAATGGGGACATCTCTTGGATCTACCGGCAAAGTCAACAAGTGTTGAGAAGCAATTACTTCTCACAAACACACCTCACAAAGAGGAGGAGACAGATAATGCAAGTCCTCAACATATTTCTCTAGACAATCAAGAAAGTGATGATGAGCCTATTAACTTAGATACAGGCATGGATGATAATATCCAAGATATCACTCATTATGATTCTGACAATGATCCAAAGAAGAAAGATGATGTGATATTTATCACACTTAAGGATCAACAAAGCCATCAAGTACTGAAGACATCATATGACAAGATAGTTGACATTACTGATGAAAAAATACAGGACACATCAATCCTGTACCCACTTGTGCAAGACCTTGCACAAAATATACAAAAGGATGAGGATGTCACTACTGACAAGGCACTAACCAACAAGCAGGACACCAATACTGTTAAAGCCAAAGCGGCGACACAAAGTAACATGCCTGTCCTAATGAAGGCAATAAACATACTAGAGGGAAATGAGGGATCTAATGAGAAAGAAACAAGCTCACCCAAAGACAAGGGTGATGAAGAAGCCAAAGGGACAACAGATACTACTGCAGAGCAAGCTGTAACCAATGATCATAAAAATACATCTACTGATCAGAATAAAGAAAACACTCAAAAGGAAACAGGGGACAAGCCTTCAGAGAAAGGTGAAGAAGGAAACAAGGATGAGATTGAAAAGAAAACCAGAGAACATTCTGTAGAAACACCCAAGGTTAATGAAGAGACGTCTTCACATAACCAACAGGTTCCCATAGAGTAGAAAACACAATATGCTTCATTGACAAAACCTTCCCCAAGAAATTTAGAGCTAGCAAATGAACTAGCTATGGTAGTTCATACATCTACATCCCCTCAAATATCAAAGAAGAAGAAAGGAAAGAATAAAAATCTAGTAACTCTGGATGAAATCATTGAGATTCTAGTATGTGATCCAAGAACATTGAATCTGACAGCATTGACAAGATATGCAAAGCTATGTGAGAAAAAATCCATTCAAGAAAAGCTGAAAAGAGCGGAAAAAGAGGCCAAGGTACTGGAAGTAGCAAGAAATATACTTCAAGAAATCATACCAGACATAAATATTGAACAACAAATTTCAATCATTGATCAACTGATCATACTCACAGATACAGTAAAATCTCAGAATAGAGATGCTGAGAAGACTATGGAAGAGAGACTTGAAAAAAAGTATGAATTCAAGCTCACAGAGAAGATAAACCAGGAAGTTGCATTGAAAAAGGTCAAGCTATCTGAATTGATAAGTACAATTGACCCAATTTTATCAGAAGTTTTTACCTTAATCAAGAAATTGTGCACTTTTGATCAACTCACTAAGGATTATACCGACAAGGTAGCAAAAATGGATGTTGATCTTCAGTCCAGTGCACAAAGTCTAGCCACCACCGAACAAGCACTTAAATTGCACAATCAATAGATCAGACAGGCTAGGAAACAGAGATGGGACATTTAGTTTGCAGAGATGAAATATAGAGATGAGGTCAATGAGCTCCAAGTTAAGCTCTTACCGACACTTACACTCCTACAACAAAATATTACACAGGCAAGTACTCTAATTGCCACCACTAAAATGTCTCTCCTAGACAACATTTATGATATGCACGCTAGACTAGAGCTGCAACACCTTGCCCTAGAACAGTTGAGAGAACATTGGGAGAAACTAATGGAAGATATCAAAATTACCCATTCTAATGTATTTGACACATTGTAAGTTACACATTTTTGTCACAATTTTGGCATATAGTAGATGAGGTATGTGCTTCTATTATCAAATTAGGTACAACAAATGATTGCAAGATTAAAAAGTGTCTAACTATGCACACCAAGGACCAGAATAAGATAGAAGAAGAAATTATCACAATGATGTGTATATGCAAATATGTTCCAATATAATTAGCAGATAGGATGCCAAAATAAATTATGAATAGATTGTCGACAAGATGGACATTTGCATTACATTCTGAGAAATAGATCAGGGAAAGAGCCCTATTTTTTTTCATTCCACCTGAATCTAAAATGGAGGAGATTGAAGAGATGATGAAGAAACACTCAAAAAGGTTATCACCAAAGTTAAGAGCCTACAAAGTGCTTCAAGGAAATCTAATTGAGCTAGAAAGGAAGAGTGAGGCTGAATGGGGAAAGACACTTGATTTACCTAAAAATTATACAAGTCCCGAGCCATGAATTGCTCTTACCGACAAGCAACAGAATAAAGATGATCAGGCTAAATAGAGGCCCGAACATATTCTTATTACTGATGAGGATGTTAATGAAGAATCATTGAACAAGGATATGGACATTTTAGATGAAACATGGCTGGATAATACTGTCATTGATATTACTGGAGGAGATTCTACATATGAGATATAGAAAGATGAAGATGTCACTTTTGTCCAAAACCAAACCGATGAACAAGACACTACTATAGATTCTGCATTGGTATACACACCAAGACAAATATACTATTGATACAAGCTATTAATATTATCTTAGAGAAGGAGAAGTCACCTGACAAAGATGCAAGGATTCTTGAAGATAAGGGTAATGATGAAAAGGAGGATACAACCGATGAACAGTTAGTCACCAGTGGAGAAAAAAATGTCATAACTATAGATCACACACAAAATGATGGAGATCACACCAAAAACGATGCAAAAATGAAAGTTACAAATAAAGTGAAAAAGGAGGAAGGTGAACAAGATAAGAAAGTTTATACCACTGCTAAGAACACCAAAGGAGATGTTGTAGTTACACCAAAGGTTGATGTGGAGAAATCCCCACACAATGGATAGGAAAACCCCAAGTAGCAAGAAAAATGTACAACACCTCTAAAACCTTCCTCCAACACATCAGACCAAGAAGAAAAACTTGCTATGGTTTTGCATATAGGTGCATCACAAAAGAAGAAGAAGAAAACCAAGAAGAGTAAGTTGGAGGTCATAATTGTTGAAATCATTGAATTACCAAAGTGTGATGCAACCACATTGGACTATGAATCTCTTATAGAATATGGAGTGATATGTCAAAGGAAAGAAATGCAAGAAAAACATAGAAAAGAACACAAAGATTCTATAGTGTTGGAAACCACTAGAGACATCTTAATCCAAATAGTTCCTGACATTGATGTTGATCACAATGCCCCTATTCTGGATCAAATTTCCGTTCTCACTGAAGAAATCACAAATCAAAATGTGAATGCAGAAAAGGCAATTGAAGAACAAGCAGAACAAAAGTTCTAATACAAATTGACAGAAAAGATCAGCCAAAAAGTGGCAGAAAGTAAGGTTAATCTTTCAGAACTAACAAATGAATTAGATCCAATCATTCCTGAAGTTATTTCCTTAATTCAAAAGCTATGCAGTTTGGATAAATTCACTAAGGATAATAATGATAAGATTTTGAAGATGGATTCCGATCTAAATGCAAGTGCTAAAAAGTCTAACCACAGATGACAATGCAATCAAATTGCATTATGAGAAGATAATGGAAATTAAAAGGTTAAGAAAAGAAATTTGGGAAGTAGAATCAAATTTTAGAGAAGAGGTTACCTAGATACATGCTCAACTATTACCAAACCTCACACTTTTGCGACAACACATTACTTCGGCAAGAAAGTTAATTGCCACCCCTGAGATGTTTGTAGAAGACAACATCTATGATATGCATTCCAAAATTACACTAGAGAAAAAATCTCTTGAGCACCTAAAGGCGAAATGGGAAAAGGTGATGGAGGATATGAAGAATTCTCATTCCCATATTTTTGATAATTTTTAAGTATACACCTTTGCCCTTACTATCAAAAAAGGGGGAAAATGAAATGTACATTACATATAGAAAAAAGTAAGAATGATATGAAGATAAGGTGAAAAGGAAATATAGAATAAAGGAAAGTATACATGTATATACTTATAATATACCAGCACATACATAGGGGGAGTCATAAATGACCAAGGTAAACACATGGTGTACATACTACACATTTTAGAATTTTACACATATAAATTTTTGATACTAATGTCAAAGTGAGAGATTGAAGACATTAATTTTTCCATTGGTATGAAAAGGGGAAAAAGTTATTTGAACCATTGGTTACCCTTACACCAAAAGATATATTTCAGTTCAGACCGAAAGTGATAATTATAGAGAACCCTAATGACACAGTTTTACAGTGCAAACCAAAAGTGCTAAAGAGGAAACCGAAAGAGGAACCCGATGAAAAAATTACACTATAAGAAAAAAAGAAAAAAAAATAGGGGAACCCGAGATAGAAAGGTAACCTAACAGACAGTTCAAGAAAGGAACACTAAAAGACTTTCAGAGAAACCCAAGCATGAGACACCAAAAGTCAGTTATATCTCGAGAAAACTGGATCTAACGTCCATGTCAGATAAAACAATTATGTTTTATATTTAGAGTTTAGATTTTTTTTAAAACCATTTCTTGAGGAACAAGAAATATAATTGTAATTGTTTTAATCAGTCTAATTGATTAAAAACATGCAAACTAGGAGATCAAGGTCAAGTTGTAAACCTTCGATCATAGAGTTATCTTTGTAATACATGAAACTAAAATAAGTCAATCTATTGTATAAATCGATGTTTAATCATTCATTTCAATATGGATGTGAGGATAATTTTAGCCAAGGAGAGCATCTATGGATCAGATTGCAAGTTTCAAGAATCATAACAACAAAAGATGAATTTGGTTATCAAGAACCAAGAATCAAGGCTACCGAGAAATAGAGGTATTAATCAATCACATTAGGTGATACTTTGTACATGTAATTTTAATAGATCTGTAATCAGAAATTGAATATTGCATACACTCAGGTCAATGAGTATTTTTTTCTACATTTTAACAAGTGTAGAAAATAGAAGAAATCCTTTCAATTAAAGTGGATTTAACAATCCTTTGTAAATATCTTAACCGAGTACACACTAAACAAAGTTACTAAAGATATTAATAGAGTAGACCTTAAATATTCTCCACATAATACTCCTAACAGGATAGATCATGAGAAGTGATCAAATTGTAAGCCTTAAGCGGCCTCTTCCAATATGCAGATAGTGAAGTTTTTGTGGGTGTCATCCCCACCATAGTTTTTACCTTCTAACAGGGGTATTCTGCATTACCATATCTTGTGTTACGTGCCATTACATTTCATAAATTATTATATGAATGTTTACATGTTTATTAATCTTATGAGTTGATATAACATACGCAAAGATAGTATAGAAGAATTGCTTGGTAATACAATGGATTACTAAATGGATTATGGTTAAAGAGATAAAAGTTTTAGAGGTAATGATTCACCCCTCCCCTCTCAGTACATACTTCCCATTATTTCCAACATAGACATGGTAAAGGAAAACATGATGGTGTTGGTGCATCTGTTAAGAGATTCCTTTGTAGAGAGAAACTCAAACTCGAGGAAAAAGAAAAATTTAAAGATGCACGTGCAATTTTTGAATGGTGTAAAACAAGTTTGTCTTCAGGATCAAGTCAAAACTCTACAATTAGACATTTCTTCTAGCAATTTGAAGAGAAGAATATCATTTCAAGATATGGTTTTGTTCAATCAATAGGTCTGCTAAATGGCATTCATTTAGGAGTTCTAATTCTAACACTTGGAATATATGGACTAGGGAGCTTGGATGTTTTGGTCAATTTTGTGTTGCAGGTGAATGTGAAGATTGGAAGAATATTGAATGGGTTGAATAATGGAAAAAAAATCCTGAACACCTAATGAGAAATAAGATCAAGATGATATAAGAAATGAAGACCTAAATCATGCACTTGCATCAAAAGATTATGATCGTGTATAAGAAATGAAGACCTAAATCATGCATTTTCATTTTCATAAGGAAGTCACACACGCACTTTAGTAAAGAGGGGTGTTGATGGTACATTATGTTGAATCAAATTTATACATGAAAGATTTTGTTACTTATTTTATTTTTATATGTAGTTCTATATGTAGATGTCTTCTGTCAAGTCTCATATGTAGAGCTAAGTACTCTGGTTTTTAGGTGTCAAGTACAACTGGAAAACATAAATGTTAGTCAAATTGTACATTTTGCAAATTTTGTCTAATCAAAGTTGTATTACTAGGTGAGTGCAATTCATTTGTTTAACTTTTGGATCCTAGATTTAAATTTGACATAAATGATAGTTGAATTTAAATGAAATTTACATTTAAATACATATTTTCTAACATTTCAACTTTTATTTTTATAATGTAGGACCTGTATAAGAACATATACATGAACTATTTATGGAGTTGAATGCATACTTGTATTTGTCCAATTTTTTTTTTATAAAACACATAAGTTCACTTTTATTCAATCAAATTTGTTTTAAATATAAGTTCAATGCATAGTTGTATAGTCCTATGCTCACTAATGAATAATGATATAGTTATTTGTACATCCATATTTCATAATTCAAATTAATATGTCATCGTTAGATAGATGATAATTTTATAGTTAATTGTGAAATCAATATTAGTTACATCTATATTGTTTCATGTTAATATATAATAAGTTGTTTGATTAATGTAGTTTTAAAATCAACTTCTCTTGTTAATTACATCAGTACATAGCTAGTATGAATGACAAATTTACAATTGAGATTTAGATAAACAAATATATTACATGAACTCGCATATCTAGATTCAACCCACTATTTAAAAAAACCATGGAATAGGATTTAAAAAGTCTAGGAATAAGATAAATAACATAGCAAGCCCTTAAATAATATATATCATAATGTCCATATATATATATATA
>MU228109.1:663226-698424 GCA_018584345.1 Thuja plicata
ATATATTTGTTAGAAAGCTACAATGGAAACAATTGTTGGTTTGTCATTGATGTCAAACCTTAACTCATAAGACTACTTCTATCTGTTTGAGTACAATATCTATTGATTGATGAAGGAGATTTAAAAAGAAGAACACGTGGAATGGTTGAGTTATGGGAAATCACAAGGGTACTTGACCAGTTGGCACATTGGCAAAGTAATGTGTTGTTTATCTTTTGATGAAAGTTTATGCCAAGCGAAGTCAGTGATGACCAAGCGGCAGTAAATTGCCAAGGAAACTAGTGATGACCGAGCAGAAGAACACAGTGTTGGCCAAGCAATAGTATTTTGGTAATTATTGAGATCTGAGATCTCTGGCTAACATAATTGATTTTATTGGGATATGTAAAGTTAATTAGGGATAATCACAATTGGTCCACACTATTTAAATGCATAGGTAACTATAATGAATGCATGGATCAAATATTTTATTAGTGATTGATTTAGAGAAGTAAATTAAATGTCAAGATGGAAAGATTCGTTGGATCTAACCTAACCTTAGATCTACAATCTTGGTTAAGTGGAAAAATATTTATCTGACCTAGATGAATAGGTATATGATAACCTCAAGGGGTTATTCATGAAGGGTGGATGTGTAAGAAGTGTATGCAAGAGGATTGCATAGTTAATTGACTGATTGGATTAATCAAAGCAGAGAAGGCTAAGAAGAGAAGCAAAGAACTACGAGAGTGATTACTTGACGGGTTTCCAAGTAGATCTGAATATTGAAATGAGAATGGTCGCCACTCAGTGAATTAGCATAAGGGCTGAATTGAACCTGGATTTGCAAAGTAAGTTGTATGTATCAGATCACACCTGGTGATTACTTTCTAACCATTGTATCAATCAAAATCCTTTAACTAGGTTGACCTAAAAGTCATTGTATAAATCCTTTAAGCAAGGTAACATTCAGGTAGAATGTTCTAATTCCTCTAACAAGGCCACTCCTGACAGGGTGATTAAATCCTTTAAACAGGTCACATTTACCAATGTGTTTTATAACCTTTAACAGGGTTGGCTCCTAACAGAGCTCACTTCAAAACAGTGAAAACTTGATAGAATGTTATTGGTGGTTTTTCCCAAATTGGGTTTCCACATTAAATACTGGTGTTAACTTGTGTGAATGTTTATGTTGTGTTTCACTATTAAGTTTCTACAAGCTGATTACATCTGAACAGTAAATTGCATATGTATGTTATTGTTTTATGTTATTGTTGTCGAACAGATCTAAGTTGTTCAAATTGTTATAAAGTTTAAATGGGCACATCTAGACATGAGGATAACTGATTTACCCCCCTCTCCATTATTCTAAATTCATTCTAACAATTGGTATCAGAGCTTTGGTCTCTTGAAAATAGTTTCAAGGTACTTGGAGAAAAAGATCAAGATGTATAAAAAGGAGGTACCTAAATTGAACAAAGAGAATTTCCCTGCGTGGAAAAGTTTCATGAAATTGCATGTGGATGATATTGGTGATTTTTCTAAGCACTATATTGAACATGATTACGTAGCCCCTACTAAACCCACCACAACTGCACAATTAAGAGAAAAGTAGGAATACAATCAAGCAATGCTGGAGATTGCATCATCTCTAAACTATCTTGAGTTTGAAGACATACAGAATTGTACAAATGCAAAGCAAATGTGGGATTTCCTTGCAACTATCTATGGACGAGATACAAATGTGCTGAGAGACAAATCTTAAAGTTTAAGAGGTAAGTTTGATGAAATGAAAATGCAAGAAGGAGAAAATATAGTTCAATATTATGGTAGGATAAACGAATTTGTAAATGATATTAGAGGAGGTAAGGGAACTATTGATGATAACACCATTATGAGAAAGCTACTAAGAACTCTTCTTCTTATATATGCTATTAGAGTCTCTACAATTCAAGAATTAATATGTACTCATAATAATAATTTGACTTTGGAAGGTTTGGTAGGCAGACTTACTGCATTTGAGATGTCAAATTTTGATAACTACACTCCATAAGCTATTGAATATGCATTCAAATCCAAGTTAGCCCTTAACAAATCAAAGAAAGGAAAGAAATGTGTGAACACTGATAGTGACACTACACATGATGATCTGGAAGAGCTTGAAGCACTCATGGAAAAAATACTATATAGAGGAAAAGGAAAATTCAAAGGTAAACTTCCTATCAGTTGTTTTTCATGTAACAAAGTTGGTCATATTGCTGCAAGATGTCCTGATAAGAATGACAAAGATGAAAGAAAGGATAGAAAGTACAAAGATAGAAAGGATGACCAAGTCTTCAGAAAATATAAAGATTACAAAGACAAAGGTAAGAAATCTTGTTATATAGCTGAAGAAGCTTCTCACAGTGAATCTGAAAATTCTAATGAAAATGATATAGAAGTTGTGTATGTTTCTATGAAAGATGATTCTGATGAGATGAGAAAACTACACTAATTTATTATATAAGTAAAGATGATTCTAATCATCATGTGTGGTTGTGGAACCTGAATCCAAAATCACCTTACAAACTTTGCCAAGGATCTTGCATCTTATCCTAAACAAAGCCCTCCTATGTTTGGGTTCATCTTTGAGTGGTTACCTTATCATTACCCTCCTAAACATTATATTTTCACCCATCTTTGAGTCTAGATGATCAACCTCAGGTGCCTTGATACTTGAAGTGTTCTCATGAGAATAGGCCACTCTCTTGTCATTATTTGATGTAGTAGGTTTCTCAGGGCATCTATATGTTGGGTGGCCCAATTGACCATAGTTGTAACACTCCATACTTACAAAGTATAATTTACCTCTACTTGACCCCCTTCCTCTGCTAGGGTCTCATTGATTACCCCTACCTCTAGTATAACTCCCTCTTGGAGTGATTTCATTGCTATGCTCAGTCAATTTTGATTCACTTTGGTTTCTTATCTCACTTCCTCTACCTTGATAACCTTCTCTTTGACCCCATTGTTCTCTTCCTCTACCTATTTTTTTAAAGTTAGAATCACCTTTTTTCTATTCTTTCCCTCCACCTTTAGAGCTAGTTGATGAAACCTCTAAAGTGTAGTTGGTATCCATAGACTAATCTCTTCTTGAATGTTCCATTTCAATCCACCCAAGTACCTTGCAACCTTGATTGATTCATATTCTTATTTCTTGCACCTAAGACACAATCTCTGAAATGCCTCTACATAAGAGGCCACATCCATGTCTTTTTGTCTTATATTTTGCCTTTTCCTATGGAGTTGAATCTCATAGTCCTCTGCCAGAGAGTTTTATTTTATCATGGTCACCATGGCATTCCAATTGGATATAGGTTTCTTTCCCATTCTAATCATCGCATCTTGAAGATACTTCCACCATGTTAGTGCTGACTCTCTGAGTCTTGACTTGGCTACCTTGAGATTTTGTGCCTCTATGACAACTTCACATTTGAAATGGTTCTCCATTCCTTCAATCCAATCCATCACTGCTTCAATGTCCATCTTCCCACTAAATAGTGGTATTCCCTCCAATTCCTTCACTCCAAGGGCTTTTATGGCTTTTAGGAAGGGTTCTTCATTCAAGACAGGGTTTGGTTCAGGGATAACATCTTCCTCAACAATATTTTTACCCGTATCACTACTTTCAACTTCTTTGTTTCTAGCTGAATTAGTAACTTCTTTTATCCTTATCTTCATTCCTTATAAGGCTTCTTTAAAGATTTTTTTATTCTCCTATTTCTCATCCACCTCTTTATCTAGCTCTACATTAGTCACCATGCTTGACTCTTCCACTGATTCACCAGTAGCTGCAAACATACACTATTTTCCCAAGTCTTTAACCTGGCTCTAATACCAATATGATGTAACTACAAGTCTTTTTCTATACCTTATCTATCTCCAGGTTATCCTATTGGTCACTTCTTTGGCCTATTATGGTTCTTTCCTAACCGTAATCTCCCAAGGATTCTTCACACAAGATCCTTCTCCTTTCAACTTGTAAACACCAATCAAGAAATTGTAACACGCATCACTTTACCCATTGGAGATCTTATTGCACCAACTTCACTAACTAATCCAACATGATCAAGAACACTTCCACATGGAGAGGTAGGCTTCTTAGATGTCAATTGGATCTAATCCAATGCCTACAAACACACTTTGTAATAAAACCCTAAATGAGTTCTAAAAAACATAGCAAATTTACCCAAAGTAGGGCTACAAGGAATTAGGCCTAGTTATCCTCTTTATCTCAAATAACATGAAATAACCCTTAAAAAGATGGAAAATGACATTTTATACTTACACCCTTTATAGAGACCTAAAATATTTTGTAGGTCTTATCCCTCCAAACTGTTACTACAGTGGTTTCCTACAAACAAGGTTAAATTCAAGGGTTTCAATGGAAACAGAGCATGACCATCATAATCATTTTTTTAGCATTAAGGATCTTTCACCAAAGATTCCCATTGAATTTGGGACTCCTACACACATGTTTCCACCTATACACAAGCTCTGATTGAAGTAATAAATGCTTTCAATCCTTCTTAACACCTCTGCAATTCTTTGTTATCCCTAGCCATGCAACTCTGGCTCGCCTAGGGAATCACATTAAAAATAGCTCACCTACCTTCCTGGGCCCCTCCACTATACAATTTGTAAAAGGAGTCATATTTCTAAATCCAAACGGCTGCAAATTTTCCATGATGGAAAGAGAGCTTATGACCCCATTTTGTGAAACTTTCTAGTTCAGACCAGTGCCAGTGCAGAATATATTTTTTTACCATAAACTAGAAAAAATGCACAAAAAAAAATAAAATCCAAACACCTATAGAATCAATAATTTACACCTTCTAAATCATGCACCAAATAAAATGCAGATTTCAATCCATTAATCACTAAAATGCAAAGAAAATGTTGAATTGTAACTGGTTTCTCAGTAATACAGTCCATATAGATAAATTACAAAATTAACAAACCTGATACAAAGGTTGAGGGAGCCCTTATCTAGTTTACCATGACCCTATCTTAATGGTTTTAGATAGTTAGAAACCTAAATGCTCAAAAAAGACATAATTGCAAGAAATGTTGTTAATGTTGTCGATGACAACATTGACAACTTTTACAACTTTTGTGTTTCTTGCTTAAAACTTGGTCAATAAACTCAAGAACTTAACCAATTTCATATCTAGGCTAATTAATCCTCAAATAGGTCTCCTAAAAACTTCCTTGTCCAATTTGACCCCTAAATGCATAATTTCCACTTTTTCCATCACATTGGCAACATGTAACAAATTGAAAACTTTAAGCATTGCTTGCAAGGAAAGTAACTAAAGATCTAATAAGACCTCCTAATCTAACTCAACACACCATAGGACCCATATAATCCCATTATTCAACTAGTGGTGTGGCTAAGACCACTACAAGTAAAAAAACACATTAGAAGCCCTAGGTTCCATTTAGCCCTACCTAGGTGCTCCTGTACTAGTTGCACATGTTGAGGGTGTTGCAAGACAATTGGGACAAGAATTTGTCTCAAATTTTGAAGGTACATATTGATTTCCTTTGATATTTTGGTATTACCTTGTAGATATCCTTTTTGGCATTTGTGTCAAAAACATGGGGGAAAGATAGGATATATTTGTATATATATGAGGATATATTTGTATATATATGAGGTAATACTGAGATTCATTTATCATTCTTTATTCAACATAAAGGTTGACTAGCATTCAACTATTAGGGTTTAAACCACAAACAGTAAAACTGACAAAAAACTAACATATTTTGTAAAAAGTCCTGATTTTTGACAGCATAGGAAAGGAATCTGAAAACAATTCACTTAACCAGATAATTCAAAAATATGAAACACTTAATGCAGAAAAGAAGAATAGGAATGGATTTGATACTCAGAAAAATAATGTAATCAGAAGCCTGCTCTATTATCCTTCAAAACCTATAAAATGGTTACAAAAACATGTAAAAAGGTCTATACAAATCAATGGTTCACTAAAAGAGCCTTCTCTCCAGATTCTGAACCCCTAACTATGAAGTAAAAAGTCCACTAAATAGCCCAAATGGCTAATCTTGAAAATGACATCTCCCTCCAAAACTCTCCTCCAAACAGAAAGATCAACTTGATTCTTAGGCCAAAATCAGGCCTAAAAGTTAGCCTCCCCAAGTCAACCCAAAAATAGGATATCCCTAAATCTGAGGCATGATTAGTGCCCTAAAATCTAGCCCCTAAAGACTCATTTTGAAAATGGGATAACCTATGTTTGTATTTTAAAATATTTACATCCTTTTTACATAATTACCAACTTTGTATCAAAGAATATATTAAAATATTTAAAATATATCATAGAATATATTTAAAATATCTAAATTATATTCTAAAAACAACATAAGATGCCAAACCCAACCATAAAATTATCCAACTTAAGTTTAAACTATTTGAGAAATTCAAAGCTAGGTCAACATGACCATTCGAGTGTAAATCCTAACTCATGTTAAACATTTCTTTTAAGGCATGTATGGGTTGGCAACTCCAAATTCGATGCACAGGGTGGAAGTACACAGTAACATTGAATGGCATTTACTATCTTTACTATCACTGGACTTCAACTCTCATTTCATCTTGGAATTTTTTTTTTATCTTTGCATTTGAACGAGGGAAAGCTAAATGAAACCCTAGCTCATGGCCGCTAGGATTCCATTTTCTTTCTCTGCGCTTGAACTCGAACTGGATATCACTGACTGTCATCTCACTTGTAGTCTTTTCTTGGAACTATGAACTTGGCTCTAGCTGTAGCTATTGTGGCTGGGCTAGCTGATGAATTCATGGGTTGTGTACCACGAGCTTGGATAGGCTCTTTTGTTTTGAGAAGCTGCAACTGTGACTTCATTGTTTGCTGTTGAATGTTGGCATTTTCAAACTCTAACTAATATTGTTTGATGACTATGAAGTGGGTCTTCTCACCATCAAGAGCTTGGGCTCCATTTTTTTTTCCTCAAAAGCCTCACTTCTTCCATGCACTTCTCTGTCGAAGTGTGGCTTCAACTACAGTTACCCATGCATATCACTTTTGCATGACATAGAAGTATTATAACTTGGGTTTTCATTAGAACTTGTAGCTTGACTCCATGTTAGAGAGCTCAGACTCTCTGCTCTTTCTACACTGTGGCTACACTTTGGGTTGTAACTATTTTAAGGTTTGGTTTCTTTTTCTTGAGCTTGGGATGCATCTTGAAAGGTTCAGCTTTTGATTGGTGGTTCACGACTGGCAGTGAACTTGACTTTAAAAGCTCACGGCTATATGAAGATAAGTAACACATTATCTCCTAAAACTTGTCCATTTTGAATAAAAGCTTTTCATTACATACATTGTAGAGATATCTAGAGCCTTTTTCTGTTTTATCGTATTTAAACTTTTCATTTGCTTATACTTATCTCTGCTTGGCCCTCATAACAACTCCCATCTAGAATTATAGATAAGTGGCCCTTTCTTTTATGCACTCTATCTTTTGACAAGACTTTAATAGTTTACTTTGAACACGCTATTGCAAATGATTTTTTGAAGCTATCTGCATCTATTTAATGAAACCGATTGCAAGAAATTTTTGTTGAAATTGAGAAGTGAACTCCATCTTTTCTCTATAGCTTACAATCGACTGATATTGTTGTTGTAGAAATCTGTATGTTAGTCTTTTGCACACTATATTTGGATGAATGGAAAGAAAAAATTGAAACAACCACATGGATTTTTTTGTACATCTGGAAGTGAACACAAAACATCTACAAGATGTCATTTTGTTGTTAATAAATAAGCTCCATTTTGTCTTCTGTCAATTCCATTTCAATATCTTCCTGCACTGTACTCTCCAAATTTATTCAGTCATAAATACTGAAATAATAATAGCACTATAATCATGGGTAAATATATCACTGTTATTTCAGCATACCAGAATAGCATTGCTTGTTAAATAGCCTGCATAAACATCTCTTCAAATTCATTCTAGATATATGCATAAAATTAACTCATGCTTGACAGTATATGCACATTGTCTATTCATGGTTTTTAGAAGTTTATAGTTCTGCATTGTTTTCCTTATCATTTCCAAAGGCATCATCTGTTGTGACAGCACTATAAACACCTTCTTATGAACTATATTCTCCCCTGTATATGCATATTGTCTTTTCTACAAAAAAAGTAGATCACAGTGACATGTATCTTATATACTTTACACAACACCATCGTTTGATTTTACATATATATGAATTGTTTAAAACTGCATCTTCATATGCATAATCCAGTCTTTGAAAGCTTGAATCTTGTTCATTTATTCACTGTTATGCATATTTTATAACAACATTTGATAATACTGTTCTTACTCTTCTGGCATTCAACTATTAGCATCCATAGTGTCGAAACTGGTAACAGTATACATGCACCCTGTAGCAACTTGTTATGCACTGCATTTCATATGCACAACTCACATTGAGACACTATAGTTCAATCATTTTCTTGCACATTAATGTTGAAATCTACATTTGAACATTTCTTTAATAATGCATATTTATGAAGTTCAAGCACGGGCTCGTGACACTCACTACATCTTTCAAATATAGCACAGGATTTCATAAATATATGTTTGTTTGATGTTATTATTTTGTCAATGAAAATGCATATTTTTCTATCACATTGATGTCATTAGTAAATATGCAGTTCATGGAGTTTGACTGATGTATGGTGTTTTTTAGGCATTTATGTATTGCTTAGATCCAATTGGATCTAACATCTTTTCCACCATGATGCTGCAGGAAACAGGAACAATAGAAGACCTAGGATGCAGGACAATTAGAGACATGACCAAGACAACCAAGACATGAAGGCTTTAGATGATGCAGATGAACAACTCCAGAGACTAGAAGACCTCTTAAAGGCAATATATAGACCCCCTATATTTCATCATTCTTCCTTCTTAATTTCTTTTCTCCATATGTCCTCTAAGTTTCAGTATGCAAGATGTGACCTTGAAGGAACACTTGTCTAATACATTCAGTATGAATGCACAATGTAATGATCATTTATGAATCTGAAAGTGTGAATTTGATCAAAACTTAGAGTACAAATATAATATGATAATGTGAATGTAATAGCAATGTATTTCTTTTGCATTGGCTGAACAATAATGTCTAAAAGATGTATCTTTATGCAAATTTTACTTTTTCTGATTATTATCCCGCATGTAAAAATTTGGGTAACAATTCTGGCGACCTCTGATGGATTTTTTCAGCTTGATTTCTGGATTTGAATATGTGTAATTTTTAGCATCAACATTTTAGATCACTCTGTGATCCATCATCACGATAAGAGAAAAGAGCATGAAGGAATGTAAAAATGGGTGTCTTCCTTCTTTACATTGGGACCAATAGCCTAAACAGTCCATTGGGTATTGAGTCTATTAATCACCTATGGAAACCCTAAACCTAGTTTGTGGATATAAGAAAACCCTTCCCCAATGATTGCGGGTATGTTTATGATTTGTGGTATTGAAGAAAAAAACTTCATTATCACCAATTGTAAATGTATTTTTGATCATTGAGGAATGATTTCCTTATGTTTGCAGATTAGGACAACAACCTTAGAAGACCTTGCAAACCTAACAACTTATTAAAAACTGGGAAAACTAAACTAAAACTGACCTAATTATGCTTGACAGCACTTAGGGAAACTGAACAACTAACCTACCCTAACCAAACCAGCCACAATACTTTCTAAACAAAGCCATTTATTGGTTCATTGAAATATTTTCCTTTTCTCACCAACAGCAGATGAGATGCATGCATATAGGCAATTGAAAAAATATGCAATACAACTTGAAGGATCTGAAACTCTCGAAGCATATCTTGAAAGTGAAAGACCAGATCACATACCTCTTGTATTTGATTAATATCAATTCAAATTTGAGGTAAATAATCATGCTAGATTTGTTGCTTTTATAATTGTAATCTTAGGAACAGGCTCTTTTCTAGAAAGATGCCTGATTGGGCAGCCTCTAAAGATGTTAAATTATGGCTTTATGCTGCTAGATTCATTGCTTCCCTCTGGTTCCTCATGGCTATCCTACATCATTAGCTATCATGTGACCTCCTCCTCCATGGTAAAAACATCATCATCTTCTGTGAATTCAGCTGGGAGCTTGTCAAAACTACTGATCTCCTGGGAATCTAGAGCACTTGGTTCCAGCTTGCCTTCCTACACATAATCATTAGAAAGAATATCCTCCACAATAGAGCACTTTTGAATACGCACAAACTCTGACATTTCAATCTTTTCACAGAAATCTGCAATAATGTTGTCAAAATCATTCTCTAAGCTTTGATTAGTTTCTTGATCATGGACACCCTGTTGTATTGAAGTGACCAGAATCTCCTTTTCTTTTTCTTTATCTACAAAAGAGGGTAACTCCTCAAAGAGAAGTACAAACACCTCTTGTTGGTCAAAAGAGCCTCTTGTAGCCAATGATGCAATTTGTTGACTATCCATCTCAGAATATACAAGATCTACAACTGAATCCAATACTTCTTGTTCTATTAGATTTGAGCTAATAACCTCCTTCTCAGCTCCCTAATCTGGATATAACTCACATGTAACCACCTTGATAAGATTTGGCATTTGGAAGCCAGGGTGCTTAGTCCATGAGTGCTGCCATGACAACTTGGTATCTTGTTCATCTTTCTCAGCAGAGTCACTAAAGTGGGTTGGCTAACCATGCTCACTCAGGGGCTCTTCTATGGGCTTCTTTGTTTCTTCTGCAGGCTTATAACTTGGAATCTTTAGCTTGGATCCTTCTTGGATTGAAGGTTGACTAAAGGAACAAGAAGTTGCTTGAGCTTCTAGCTCTTGTAATTTTTTCATTAACTACCTCATTCGTTCCACTTTAAATGCAACTTGCTTGGAAATAAACTCCTGCTCATACCTTTGAGCCTCCATTTCTTACTGGTGCATATGAGCTTGATAAGATAGCTCCTCTTGATGCATGCCATACTCTTGCTCTTTCTCCACAGATCTCATTTGTTCTTGAAAGTTCTTCAGAATATCATCAAGGCTCATGTTTGGAATATGCTAGGAATAATTCTGAGAATCATCAAAGAAACCCCTTTGCGGCTATTGGTATGCATGCTGCCAAGAAACTTGCCGCTGGGCTGGAGGGTGACAAACATGAGATGAATGTTGTCTTTCAAATTCTAGAACAAAAATAGCAGCAGGGTTGCATTGATATGATTGATATTGAGAACATACAAAAACATCTTCATAAAATGGAGGATAGTAATCCATCTTAGGCACCAAATCTACATAAAACTAGTAGATATAACCTTAGAGCCACTAGATATGCATAATATTGACCTTCAAAAGGCTTGCAACCTGGTGGATGCATATCAAAAACCAGCAAGAACTATGAAATCCATGACCTTCTGGTCCCACCGGGCGTGCCAAAAACTATTCAGGCTTAGAATTGTCACCCTAACTCAAGCATTAAGGCTTCATGACAATTCTATCCTAACAATGGAAACCTCCTGTAGCTATGGGTGAACTATGGATGAGGAAGAGTCTCCAGATTCTAGGTTGGTTCCTGTTTGATATGGAATATCACCTCCTGATTTGTAACTTAATGGGAAAAGGAAAGAAGGATTTAAAATTGAATGGGAAAATGGGGTGATACACCAAAATTTTCTTCAGATCTATTAGGATCTTCAAAATGGAATTCACAATGAAAAGATTACTGATATTCATTTATCATTCTTTATTCAACATAAAGGTTGACTAGCATTCAACATTAGGGTTTAAACCACAAACAGTAAAACTGACAATAAACTTACATATTCTATAAAAAGGCCTAATTTTTGATAGCATAGGAAAGGAATATGAAAACAATTCACTTTACTAGATCATTCAAAAATATGAAACACTTAATGCAGAAAAGAAGAATAGGAATGGATTTGATACTCAAAAAAATAATGTAATCAGAAGCCTGCTCTATTATCCTTCAAACTCTGTAAAATGGTTACAAAAATATGTAAAAAGGTCTCTAGGAACCAATGGTTGACTAAAAGATCCTTCTCTCTAGATTCTAAACCCCTAATTATGAAGTGAAAGGTCCACTAAATAGCCCACATGGCTAATCTCAAAAATGACATCTCCCTCCAAAATTCTCTTCCAAAAAGAAAGACCATCCCGATTCTTAGGCCAAAATCATGCTTAAAAGTTAGCCTCCCCAAGTCCCCCCAAAACTAGCATATCCCTAAATCTGAGGCATGATTAGTGCCCTAAAATCTAGCCCCTAAATACTCATTTTGAAAATGGGATAACCTATGTTGGCATTTTAAAAGATTTACATCCTTTTTACATAATTACCAACTTTGTATCAAAGAATGTATTAAAATATTTAAAATATATCAAAGAATATATTTAAAATATCTAAATTATATTCTAAAAACAACATAGGATGCCAAACCCAACCATAAAATTATCCAACTTAAGTTTAAACTATTTGAGAAATTCAAAGTTAGGTCAACATGACCATTCGAGTGTAAATCCTAACTCATGTTAAACATTTCTTTTTAGGCATGTATGAGTTGGCAACTCCAAATTCGATGCATAGGGTTGAAGTACACTATAACATTGAATGGAATTTACTATCTTTACTATCACCGGACTTCAACTCTCATTTCATCTTGGCATTTGTTTTCAATCTTTGCATTTGAATGAGGGAAAGATAAATGAAACCCTAGCTCGTGGCCGCTAGGATTCCATTTTCTTTCTCTGTGCTTGAACTCAAAATGGAGATCACTGAATGTCATCTCACTTGTAGTCTTTGCCTAGAACTATGAACTCAGCTCTGGCTGTAGCTATTGTTACCAGGATAGTTGATGAATTCACAAGCTGTGTGACACGAGCTTGGACAGGTTCTTTCATTTTTAGAAGCTACAACTGTGACTTCATTGTTTGTTGTTGAATGTTGGCATTTCCAAACTCTAACTAATATTGTTTGATGACTGTGAAGTGAGTCTTCTCACCATCAAGAGCTCAGGCTCCATTTATTTGTTCTCAAAAGCCTCACTTCTTCCATGCACTTCTCTATCAAACTGTGGCTTCAAATACAGATACCCATGCATATCACTTTTTCATGACATAGAAGTATTAGAACTTTCATTTTCTTTAGAACTTGTAGCTTGACTCCATGTCTAAGAGCTCGGGCTCTCTGCTCTTTCTACATTATGGTTGCACTTTGGGTTGTAATTGTTTGAAGGCTCGGTTTATTTTTCTTGAGCTTAGGATACATCTTGGAAGGTTTGGCTTTTGATTGGTGGTTCATGACTAGCAGTGAACTTGACTTTAAAAGCTCATGGCTATATGAAGATAAGTAACACCTTTTCTCCTAAAACTTGTCCATTTTGAATAAAATCTTTTCATTATATACATTGTGGAGATCTCCAAAGCATTTTTCTATTTTATCATATTTGAACTTTTCCTTTGCTTATACTTATCTCTGCTTGGCCCTCATAACAATTCCCATCTATACTTACAGATAAGTGGCCCTTTTATTTTATTCACTCTATCTTTTGACTGGACTTTAATAGTTTACTTTGAACACGTTGTTGCAAATGATTTTTTGAAGCTATCTGCATGTTTTTAATAAAACTGATTGCAAGAAATTTTTGTTGAAATTGAGAAGTGAACTCCATCTTTTGTCTGTAGCTTACAACCGGTTGATATTGCTGCTGTAGAAATCTGTATGTTAGTCTTTTGCACACTATATTTGGATGAATGGCAACAAAAAATAGAAACAACCACGTGGATTTTTCTATACATCTGGAAGTGAACACAAAACATCTGCAAGCTATCATTTTGTTGTTAATAAATGAGATCCATTCTGTCTTTTGTAAATTCAATTTCAATATCTGCTTGCACTGTACTCTCCAAATTAATCAGTCATAAATACTGAAATAATAACAACACTATAATCATGGGTAAATATATCACTGTTATTTCAGCATACAAGAATAGCATTGCTTGTTAAATAGCCTACATAAACATCTCTTCAAATTCATTTTAGACACAAGGATACTATATTTGTTCCACTCTCATGGATATATGCATAAAATTAACTCATGCTTGATAGTATATGCACATTGTCTTTTCATTGTTTTCAAAAGTTTATATTTCTGCATTGTTTTCCTTATCATTTCCAAAGGCATCATGTGCTGTGACAGCACTATAAACACCTTCTTATGAATTGTATTCTCCCCTGTATATGCATATTGTCTTTTCTGGAAAAATAGTAGATCACAGTGACATGTATCTTATATACTTTACACAACACTATCATTTGATTTTACATATATATGCACTATTTAAAACTGCATCTTCATATGCATAATCTAGTCTTTGAAAGCATGAATCTTGCTCATTTATTCTTTGTTATGCATATTTTATAACAAAATTTGATAATACTATTCTTACTCTTCTGGCATTCAACTATTAGCATCCATAGTGTCAAAACCTGTAACAGTATGCATGCACCCTATAGCAACTTCTTATGTACTGCATTTCATATGCACAACTCACATTGATAGACTATAGTTCAATCATTTTCTTGCACATTAATGTTGAAATATACATTTGAAAATTTCTTTAATAATGCATATTTGTGAAGTTTGAGCACGGGATCGTGAAACTCACTTCATCTTTCAAATATAGCACATGATTTTATAAAGATATGTTTGTTTGATGTTATTATTCCATCAATGCAAATGCATATCTTTCTATCACATTGATGTCATCAGTAAATATGCAGTTCAGGGAGTTTGACTGATGTATGGTGTTTTTTAGGAATTTATGTATTTCTTAGATCCAATTAGATCTAACATCTTTTCCACCATGATGCTACAGGAAATAGGAACAACAGAACACCTAGGATGCAGGACAATCAGAGACATGACCAAGACAACCAAGACATGAAGGCTTTAGATGATGCAGATGAACAAATCCAAAAACTAGAAGACCTCTTAAAGGAAATATATAGACCCCTAGATTTCATCATGCTTCCTTCTTACTTTCTTTTTTGCATATGTCCTCTAAGTTTCGGTATGCAAGATGTGACCTTGAAGGAACACTTGTCTAATACATTCAGTATGAATGCACAATGTAATGATTGTTTATGAGTCTGAAAGTGTGAATTTGATCAAAACTTAGAGTACACATATAATCTGATAATATGAATGTAATAGCAATGTATTTCTTTTGCATTGGCTGAACAGTAATGTCTAAAAGATGTATCTTTATGCAAATTTTACTTTTTATTATTATTATCCTGCATGTAAAAATTTGGGTAACAATTAAAGTGTTGACCGAGCCAACAACTTGAGGTGTTACCCAAGCTAAGAAGTTGGAGTATTGACTAAGCAGTTAGTTCAAAACAGTATCACCCGAGTCACCAGTGTTACCCAAGTTACCATCTCTGAGTGATCAATGTGGCCTGAGCACCAAGTGTCAACTGAGTGCCAGAGTTTTGAATTCATTGTGTCCACCGAGTGTTAGTATATCAGCTGCCTGAGTGGATTATAGGACCTGAGTATCAGCATTGGGCCAACTTAGTTCATATTACTTGATACTATTTAATATGATAGTAGCCAAGTTGTAGAGGTAATTTATTTGGATAAGATATATATGTAAGATACTTTGTTTATCCAAATGACAAGAAGTAAGAGTATGGATATATGAATCAATTACAAATGCAAATATGAAGAGGCAGATTGATTAGAAGGCTACAACAATTTAAAGGAACAACAAAGACTCATCTATCACATTCAGGTGATCAATATTATTTCAAAGTATCTTATTCAGCAAATCAAAGTTGCATAGCAGATCATTCACTGGCTCATCCTAATATGTGTATCAGAAAAAAAATCCTTTAACAGGGTGGACTTAGTAGTCCTTATCAAATCTCCTAATATAGTACATACTCTATTGTATTGTATAAATCCTTTCACAAGGTGGAACTAATAGTCCTTATTTCTCCTAACAAGGAAGACCATCATAAGTGGTCAATTATAAGCCTTAACAAACCAAATTTATTATTGCTATGCTAAATCTTGTGGGTATCATCCCCACCCAAGTTTTACTTTCTATTTAGAAGGTTTCTGGGTAACCAAATATTGTGTCAAGTGTTATGAATGTTTATTGCTTTTATGTTCCATGCATGCAATTATATTGGCAAATCTAATAAAGGATAATAGAGAATAAGTTTTATTGGTTCCTAATTCACCCCTCCCCCCGCTCTTAGTCACCTAGCCTGTAATATATTTCCAACAATGATGACCAATAAAAACAACTTTAGTAAACAAAACTACTTTTGATAAAAGAATGATGACAAACATAAAACGATATATTAATATTCATCGTAAAAATTCATCAAGAGCTATAAAGAGAAGAGTTAACTTTGAAAGTGATCTAAAGAACCATTTGTGGATCTTTACTGGAAGAATCCCGAGGTCTGAGATGAAACTTACTGGTGAATTCAAAACTTTGATTAAAATTTTTTGGGATGATAATATAAGAGTATCACCTAATGCCAGAGATGTTCTTAAATTAAGAGTTGGCTTAAAAATTTATGATCCACATCCAAAACACCTCTTGGATATGACTAAAACGGGATTATATAAAAAATTTTGGGTGTTAAGGTGTTAACTATTAGTATTAGTCAAAGGTTTTTTTAAAAATTTAAACCATGGTATACAACGATTAACAAGGAAAGAGTCACGTGTTGTTGCAAAAATCATGTTTAATTTCATTATCATTATGATGTATTTTGGTCTATACATTCTACCATTCATACTAATGAAATGTTGCAGGGTTGTGGTATAAATATACCACCTCAAACTGTAAAAGAGTTTATATCGGGTTTGTTTTATAACCCACCTATTGATAAATTTTTTATTTTGAATGCAATGTTTTTTTGTGTATGTGATGTATGTGGCAATCTTGCATTTCTAGATGAATGTTTGCATGAAAATCTTTAAATTTATTTTGGACATAAATTAGTTGATGTAAAAATATTTAAAACTATTGACTATCTATTGAAGGAAAGAAAGGTTGGAAAATTGTACAATCTAATTATTGAAAAAATTAGTGTTCATACATTTATGAATGAATTCAAGAGTAAGCGTGTACCTAAATATGTGAAATCTAGTCTCAAAATGCTAGTTGAATTGATGGACAGTTTCACATATGCAAGAATAAATTTCCAATTGGTAGTATACTTTTAGTCATTGACTTTGCAGAGAACTACATGCTTCCACCACAAGATAAGATCCAATTGCAATATTCTAATTTAGTGTGAGTAACAATTTTTATTCATATTGTCTATAGGCATGTACCTGATAGTACAAAAGAGGATTGAAATTTTTTAAGACAGTACCATTTCTATATGAGTGATAATAAAATACACTCATCAAAGTATTTCCAGTATTTCTTTATGACCATTATGAGAATTTAAGGGAGAGAGAAATTCATATAACACAACATCTAATATGGTTAGATAATTGCATAGAGAAATTCAATAATTCTAAAATGTTTTATCAGTTGATTAGGACACATAAGAAAATTAATTTCCAACATATTTGGATTTTTTTTTAGGCTAGACCGAAGAAATTAATTTTTCCATTAGTATGCAAAGGGAAAAAATTTCTTTGAGCCATTGGTTACACTTACACTGAAAGACAAATTTCAGCTCAGACCAAAAGTGATAAGTATAGAGAAACCTGACGACACAGTTTTACAGTGCAAACCAAAAATGCTGAAGAGGAAACCGACTGAGGAACCCGAAGAGAAAATTACACTATAAACAAAAAGATCAGACAAGAGAGGAAGCCAACAGAGAAAGAGAACTTGATAGACAGTTCAATAAAGGAACACCTAAATACTTTCAGATCAACCTGGACATCAGACACCGAAAGTCAGTTATATCCCGAGAAAAGTGGATTTGACTTCCACATCAGATAAAATAGAATATGTTTTATATTTAGAGTTTAGATTTGATTTAAAACCATTTCTTGAGGGACAATAAAGATAGTTGTAATTGTTTTAATCAGTGTAACTGATTAAAAACATGCAAACTAGGAGATCAAGGTCAACTTGTAAACCTTCGATCTTAGAGTTATCTTTGTAATTTACGTGAAACTAAAATAGGTTAATATATTGTATAAATAGATCTGTAATCATTCATTTCAATATGGATGTGAGGATGATTGTATCCAAGGAGCACATCTATGGATGAGACTAAGAGTTTCAATAAGTATAATAGAAAAATATGAATTTGGTTATCAAGAACCAAGAATCAAGGCTACTGAGCAACAAAGGTATTAATCAATCACATTAGGTGATACTTTGTACATGTAATTTTAATGGATATGTAATCAGAAATTTAAGATTGAATACACTCACTTCAATGAGTAATTTTGTCTGCATTCTAACAAATGTAGCAAATAGAATAAATCCTTTCAAGAAAGGTGGATTTAACAATCCTTTGTAAATCTCTTAACTGAGTGCATACTAAATAGTATTTCTAAAGATCTTAATAGAGTAGACCTTAACCAGTCTCAAAATAATATGCCTAATAGGGTAGATCATTAGAAGTGATCAAATTGTAAGCCTTAATCGGCCCCTTACAATCTGCAGATAGTGAAATTTTTGTGGGTGCTATCCCCACCACATTTTTTACCTTCTAACAGGGCTTTTCTGTGTTACCATATCTTGTGTTATGTGTCTTTACAATTCATGAATGCTTCTATGAATGTTTACATGTTTATTAATCTTATGAGTTGATATAACATACACAAAGATAGTATAGAACAGATGGTTGGTAATACAATGGATTACTAAATGGATTAAGGTTAAAGAGATAAAAAATTTAGAGGTACTAATTCACCCCTCCCCTCTTAGTACATACTTCCCATTATTTCCAACAATTGGTTTCAGAGCTAGATCTCTTATTTTCAAATCTTAAAGACTTAAGAGAAAAGATCATACAATGGAGAAGTATAGACTCGACAAGACTATTGAGAATTAGAAGCTATAAATTTAGATCTTGTATGAGTAGTATAAAGAATCTAGAATCAAGATGAGATAGTTGCTAGATGAAATAAAAATTATGGAATCTCGCTGCAATGAAACATAATTTCAAGAAGAAGAGATCCCAGATCTATTCGAGTCTTGAGGATCTACAACTAGAAAAACATCATACACATCTGAAGAAAGCATCACAAGTATGAATGAAATCAATCAAAATCTAGCCGGACAAGTGAAATCTATGCAAATAGGTTAAGAGACACAGATGGTAAGAATGATTGATGTCATGAACAATGCTAGACAAGCTGAGAAAGAAGGAACACTAGCTATTGATGATAGAAGGAAGATTACTGAAAAGATACAAGAGAAAGAATAAGAAATACAAAGACTTACATGACATCATCATGAGATCACAAATTAGATTATTTTTATGAGTCAAGAGGTAAACAGAATGAACATATAGAACTCGTTGAAAGAATAGAAGCTATCGGTGAGCTAAGAGAAGAAAATGAAAAGCTGAAACATGAAGTGCAAATTCAGAAACAACATAATGGCATGATCAAGAGAGCTGAAGAAAGCACCAAAAGGATGGATGATTTTTTGGATGGACAAAGAAGAGTCAACAAATATACCAGACTAGGCTATACCAAGAATGGAGAATCACCATACCAAGCTAATCCAAAGAATGTCTACACAAATCCTAGACCAAGAAGGCCAACATGCAATCACTGTGGAAGGCCTATCAACACATCAAATGTTTGCATGAGAAAAATTAAAGGTATTTCTAAATCCATAGCTTCATTCATAGGAATTTTTTATAAATGTAACAAGAAAGCACATAAAGCATATGAATGTAAATCTGAGGTAAAGCAACCAAAGAAGGAAACCTACATGAACAAATATTGTCCTACTTGTAAAATGCATGGACACACATCTCTTGAATGCTGGAAGAAGAAAAGGAAAGCATGGAAGCCTAAAGATAAAGAATATGATTATCAACCAAAAAGAGTCAGTACCTCATATGTTTGGGATTAAAACACATGGGAAAACTACACAACATGTGGAAGATTTGGACACATAGTTGCAAATTGTAGAAGACAATGGATGAGAAATTCCAGGAGCTGGACTAACCCTAGAATGGCATGTCTACACTATCATAAAGTTGGTCATCTAAATAATGAATGCATAGACCAAATGACAGAGACCAACACCTTTGCCAATGGAAACACCATTGAAGACATCACAAAGATGAGAAACAAAATGTGGAGGAAAGCTACAAACACTAATGAAGCTGGACTGAGAAATGCAAATGGTGACATCTTATCTAATGGATCTGGTGACATCACAAACCCCACCTAAGTAGAAAAAGTAAGTATGGAAATGCATTATACCAAGTTATATTTTACATCAGTTCCATTATATATTGATGAATTGCCAAATCAACATGATTAAAGATGCACAATGGTATTACTTGTTACAATTATGTGAATTCAATCTCATCGGTTAATGCATACCAAAAATCATCAGTATAAATATATAGCTAAGTTTTTTGTACTTACTGAGCATCATCGGTTAACTCACAAAAAGCAAATTCGCTAGTGTAAACTGAGATCCATCGGTAATCATGAAAGTTGACATGTTGTCTTTTCCATACACCGAGATCCATCGATAAATAGTCAAATAAGTTGACACATGTCCTGAGGATAATGTTCTCACTGAGAATGAAATGTTTGTGCTACTTGACAACTCCCTCTTCAAACACTGAGAAGTGGGTGAGCATTTATGACATGACTTAGGAAAAAGGTCTATAAATAGTCGACAAAATAACTCATTATTCACAAAGTGACTTGAGAAATGAAGTAGAGAAAAAATAGAGCATGAAACAACTAGATTGCAGAGTGAATCCAACCCTCTTCACAACACTCAAAAATATTGCTAGAAGTCACAGTTTGTTGATGTAAGTAACAACAATCACCGAGAACTATGTTTTCATTTACGGGAAAAATCCCTAAATTCTGAAACAATGGCATCAACTTCAAGAACCTCCAAGATCAAGAATGCAAAGGTGAATCTAATCAAGAATACCATGTATGAAGAACCTCATTACAAGTTATGTTCTGAGGTTTGCTCACAACCCAACAATGTTGGTGCATTCTCTAGTATACAAGCTAGAGTTTTGCTCATTGAAGACATGCGAGCTTATATAGACTGCAAGATTGAAGAAATAGGAGACCTGGAAGTTGAGCAAGCCTTAAAAAATATTTTCAATGATGATGGAACTATAAAAGAATAAAATAAGCATATTGAAGTGATAGGGCTCACACATGCCCTACTATTCATGAAGGAATTCAAAACTGAATGGATTCGGTTAGTACTGAGTAGAATACCTGACCGAAAGATATGGCTCAATGAGAAAAAACCAATAACCAAGGATGTTATACACATTGTTACTAGTTATCCCATAACCAATAGAGTAAAGGCACTAAAACATCCTCCTAAAGATGACATTGAAAAGAACATAGGAGCAACATGGGATGGAAGAGGATTAAAGGTAACTACCATCAAAGATGATGAAATGAAATTTGGAGAATGTGTCTTAGGATACAAGTTATTTCATGCTAGCAAGATTAACAGTATTGCATCCGAAGTAGTGGATACAACATACAAAATTCCCTTGAAGGGACTACAGTTGGATCTATTGAAACTTCCTGTAAGGTAATTAGATGAAAACGTGAAGACAATAAGGACTTCAAGCTCCAACTCATGTAAGTTTGGTTCACTCATCATGTGCATATTTTTCTATTTTCAAGAATCCTTCCCTTCTATAGGAAATTTAAATGGGACACTACCCGACCAGTGACCACACAAATTAGTGAATTCATCAAGACACTAGGAGATAATTTTGAGTCAGTCATGGATGAATATTTTTTTGGATTTAAAGAAAGAATGTAGAAAAGAATGAGAATTCCATAGCAGTTAGTAGAAAAGTTTAAAATTGACATTTGTTCTATGGTGGACTTTGACTACACCTATATCAAGCTATTTGTACCGAGGACAGCATGGCTGGCACCACTTGACTATGCGGTAAATATAGATCAAGATTCAAATTCTATTGAGGCATTGATAAATGAACCATTGGATAAATCACAATCTAAGTTTGGAACTTATGAGGAAGCCAAGGAAAGGATTAAAACTGGCTTAGTTGTGAAAAAGATTGACAAGAAGAAAGAAAAAATGGTTAAGACTTTGAAGAAAAATTTGTCGGTGAATGAAGAGGAAACATAACAGACAAAAGAAACTAAGGGTCAGTCACTTGTCGGTGAAGCTGAGAAGGAAAGTGACTCATAATCTATAGTGTCTAATGCACCACTTCCACCATCAAAAAAAAAACCAAGGATTACTACTACATCTAGGACTAGGAGTCAGACAACAAAGGATGCATGTTCTTCATCGATCAAGAAAGGTCAAGTGAGGACCTACAAAAGAAAGCCACAAACAGGGAAAAAAGGGCCCAACAAAAAGAATAAAGTTCCTTAGAACTAGGGAAGACATTGAGGACACCGAAAAGGATGAAAAATCTCTGCAAGCTGTCAAGAACACACTACCTTCTATAATTGATGAGGTATGTGCTTCTATTATCAAATCAGGTACAACAAATGATCGCAAGATTAAAAAGTGGCTAACTATGGACACTGAGGACTAGAATAAGATAGAAGAAGAAATTATCATAATGATGTGTATATTCAAATATGTTCCAATATAATTGGCAAATAGAATGAAAAAAGAACTTATGAATACATTGTCAGCAATATGGACATTTTCATTACATTCTGAGAAACAAATCAGGGAAAGAGCCCTATTTTTTGTCATGCCACTCAAATCTAAAATGGAGGAGATTGAAGAGATGATGAAGAAAGACTCAAAAAGGTTATCACCAAAGTTAAGAGCCTACAAAGTGCTTGAAGGAAATCTAATTAAGCTAGACAAGAAGAGTGAGGCTGAATGGAGAAAGATACCTGATGTACCTAAAAATTATACAAGTCTCAAGCCACAAATTGCTCTTACCGACAAGCAGCAGAATAAAGATGATCAGGCTAAATAGAGCCCTGAACATATTCTTATTATTTATGAGGATGTTAATGAAGAATCATTGAACATAAAAGCCAACAAGGATATGGACATTGTAGATGAAATATGGCCAAATAATACTGTCATTGATATTACTGGAGGAGATTCTATAGATGAGATATAGAAAGATGAAGATGTCACTATTGTCCAAAACCAAACTGGCGAACAAGATACTACTATAGATTCTGCACAGGTATATACACCAAGATAGATATCACTATTGATACAAGATATGAATACTATCTTGGAGAAGGAGAAGTCACCTGACAAAGATGCAAGGATACTCGAAGATAAGGGTAATGATGAAAAGAAGGATACAACCGATGAATAGTTAGTCACTGGTGGAGCAAAAAATGTTATAACTATAGATCACACACAAAACAATGGAGATCACACCAAAAAGGATGCAAAAATGAAAGTTACAGATAAAGTGAAAAAGGAGAAAGGTAAACAAGATAAGCCAGTTGATACCACTGCTAAGAACACTGAAGGAGATGTTGTAGTTATACCAAAGGTTGATGTGGAGACATCCCCACACAATGGATAGGCAAACCCTGAGCAACAAGAAAAAGGTACAACACCACTGAAACCTTCCTCTAACACATCATACCAAGAAGAAAAACTTGGTAGGTTTTGAAGAAGAAGAAGAAGAAGAAGAAGAAGAAGAAGAAGAAGAAGAAGTAGAAGTTGGAGGTCACACTTGTTGAAATCATTAAAATACCAAAGTGTGATCCAACCACATTGGAGTATGAATCTCTTATAGAATATGGAGTGATATTTCAAAGGAAAGAAATGCAGGAAAAACTTAGAAAAGAACACAAAGATTCTATAGTGCTAGAAACCACCAGAGACATCTTAATCCAAATAGTTCCTAACATTGATGTTGATCACAATGCCCCCATTCTGGATCAACTTTCCATTCTCACCGAAGCAATCACAACTCAAAATGTGGACGCAAAAAAGGAAATTGAAGAGCGAGAAGAACACAAATTCTAATGCAAATTGATAGAAAAGATCAGCCAAGAAGTAATAGAAAATAAGGTAAATCTTTCAAAACTAACAAATGAATTAGATCCAATCATTCCTGAAGCTATTTCCTTAATTCAAAAGCTATACACTTTGGATAAATTCACTAAGGATAATAGTGATAAGATTGTGAAGATGGATTCCGATCTAAATGCAAGTGCTAAAATTCTAACCACATATGATAATGCAATCAAATTGCATTATGAGAAGATAATGGAAATAAAAAGGTTAAGAAAATAAATTTGGGAAGTAGAATCAAAGTTTAGAGAAGATGTTACCGAGATACATGCTCAACTATTACCAAACCTCACACTTCTGCAACAACACCTTACTTTAGCAAGAAATTTAATTGCCACCACCGAGATGTTTGTAGCAGAAAACATCTATGATATGCATTCCACAATTACACTAGAGAAAAAATCTCTTGAGCACCTAAAGGAGAAATGGGAAAAGATGATGTAGGATATGAAGAATTCTCATTCCCATATTTTTGATAATTTTTAAGTATACACCTTTTCCCTTACTATCAAAAAAGGGGGAAAATGATATGTACATTACGTATAGAGAAAAAAGGGAGAATGATATGAAGATAAGGTGAAAAGGAAATATAGCATAAAGGAAAGTATACATCTATATACTTATACTATACCAGCATATACATAGGGGGAGTCATAAATGAATAAGGTAAACACATTGTGTACATACTACACAGTTTAGAATTTTACACATATCAATTTTTCATACTAATGTCAAAGGGGGAGATTGAAGACATTAATTTTTCCATTGGTATGAAAAGGGGAAAAATTTCTTTGAACCATCGGTTACACTTGAAGTGAAAGATAGATTTTATTTCAGACCAAAAGAGATAAGTATAGAGAAACCTGATGACACAGTTTTATAGTGCAAACCAAAAATACTAAAGAGGAAACCAAAAGAGGAACACGACGAGAAAATTACACTATAAAATAGAAGAAAAAACAAGAGAGGAACCCAAGAGAGAAAGGTAACTTGACAGATACTTCAACAAATGAACACTAAAAGACTTTTAGAGAAACCTGAGCATGAGACACCAAAAGTCAGTTATATCCCGAGAAAAGTGGATCTAACTTCCATGTCAGATAAAACAGTTATGTTTTATATTTAGAGTTTAGATTTTACTTAAAACCATTTCTTGAGGGACAAGAAAGATAATTGTAATTGTTTTAAACAGTCTAACTAATTAAAAACATGCAAACTAGGAGATCAAGGTCAAGTTGTAAACCTTCGATGATAGAGTTATCTTTGTAATACATGAAACTAAAATAATTCAATCTATTGTATAAATAGATGTGTAATCATTCATTTCAATATGGATGTGAGGATAATTTTACCCAAGGATCACATATATGGATCATATTGCGAGTTTTAAGAATCAGAACAACAAAAGATGAATTTGGTTATCAAGAACCAAGAATCAAGGCTACCAAGAAATAGAGGTATTAATAAATCACATTAGGTGATACTTTGTACATGTAATTTTAATGGATCTGTAATCAGGAATTGAAGATTTCATACACTCAAGTCAATGAGTATTTTTTTCTACATTCTAACAAGTGTAGAAAATAGAAGAAATCCTTTCAAGAAAAGTGGATTTAACAATCCTTTGTAAATATCTTAACCGAGTACACACTAACAATGTTGCTAAAGATATTAACATAATAGACCTTAACCAGTCTCCACATAATACTCCTAACAAGGTAGATCATCAAAAGTGATCAAATTGTAATCCTTAAGCGGCCCCTTCCAATCTACAGATAGTGAAGTTATTGTGGGTGTCATCCCCACCACAGTTTTTACCTTCTAATAGGGTTTTTCTTCATTACCACATCTTTTGTTATGTGTCATTACATTTCATGAATGCTTCTATGAATGTTTACATGTTTATTAAGCTTATGAATTGATATAACTTACACAAAGATAGTATAGAACAAATGGTTGGTAATACAATGGATTACTAAATGGATTAAGGTTAAAGAGATAATAGTTTTAGAGTTACTAATTCACCCCTCCCCTCTCAGTACATACTTCCCATTATTTCCAACATAGACATGGTAAAGGAAAACATGATGGTGTTGGTGCATGTGTTAAGAGATTCCTTTGCAGAGAGAAACTCAAACTCGAGGAAAAAGAAAAATTTAAAGATGCATGTGCAATTGTTGAATGGTGTAAAACAAGTTTGTCTACAGGATCATGTCAAAACTCTACAATTAGACATTTCTTCTAGAAATTTGAAGAGAAGAATATCCTTTCAAGATATGATTGTGTTCAATCAACGGGTCCGCTAAATGACATTCATTTAGGAGTTCTAATTCTAACACTTGGACTATATGGACTAGGGAGCTTGGATGTTTTGGTCAATTTTGTGTTGCACATGAATGTGAAGATTGCAAGAATATTGAATGGGTTGAATAATGGAAGAAAAAATCCTTAACACCTAATGAGACATAAGATCAAGATGATATAAGAAATGAAGACCTAAATCATACATTTGCATCAAAAGATTATGATCGTGTATAAGAAATGAAGACCTAAATCATGCATTTTCATTTTCATAAGGAAGTCATACACGCATTTTAGAAAAGAGGGGTGTTGATGGTACATTATGTGGAATCAAATTTATACATGAAAGATTTTGTTAATTATTATTTTTTTATAATTAGTTCTATATGTAGATGTCTCCTGTCAAGTCTCGTATGTAGAGCTAATTACTCTAGTTTTTAGGTGTCAAGTACAACTAGACAACATAGATGTTAGTCAACTTGTACATTTTGCAAATTTTGTCTAATCAAAGTTGTAATACTAGGTGAGTGCAATTCATTTATTTAACTTTTGGATCCTAGATTTAAATTTGACATAAATGATAATTGCATTTAAATGAAATTTACATTTGAATACATATTTTCTAACATTTCAACTTTTATTTTTATAATGTAGGACCTCTAGAAGAACATATACATGAACTATTTATGGAGTTCAATGCATACTTGTATTTGTCCAATTTTGTTTTTGTAAAACACATCAGTTTACTTTTATTCAATAAAATTTGTTTTAAATATAAGTTCAATGCATAGTTGTATAGTCCTAAGCTCACTAATGAATAATAATATAGTTATTTGTACATCCATATTTCATAATTCAAATTATTATGTCATCGTTAGATAGATGATAATTTTATAGTTAATTGTGAAATCAATATTAGTTACATCTATATTGTTTCATGTTAATATATAATAACTTGTTTGATTAATGTAGTTATAAAATCAACTTCTCTTGTCAATTACAGCAGTACATAGCTACTATTAACGACAAAATTACAATATATATAGACACACACACACACAGATATATATATATATATATATATATATATCTGTGTTGGAAAGATTGTTTGAAAGCTACAATGGAAACAATTGTTGTTTTGTCATTGATGTCAAACCTTAACTGGTAAGACTACTGCTATCTATTTGAGTACCATATCTATTGATTAATGAAGGAGTTTTAACAAGAAGACCAAGTGGAATGGTTGAGTTATGGGAAATCACAAGGGTACTTGATCAGTTGGTACATTGGAAAAGTAATTTGTTGTTTATCTTTCGATGACAGTTTACTGTGAACAGTTTATGCCAAGCAAAGTCAGTGATGAAAAAGCGCCAATAAATTGCCAAGGAAACCAGTGATGACCAAGAGGAAGAACACAGTGATGGCCGAGCAACAGTATTTTTGTAATTGTTGAGATCTAAGATCTCTGGCCAACATAATTGATTTTATTGGGATATGTAAAGGTAATTAGGGATAATCATGATTGGAACACACTATTTAAATGCATGCGTAACTGTAATTAATGCATTGATCAAATATTTTATTAGTGATTGCTTTGGAGAAGTAAATTAAATGTAAAGATGGAAAGATCTATTGGATCTGACCTAACCTAAGATCTATGATCTTGGTTAAGCGGAAAAAAATTTATCTGACCTAGATGAAGAGGTATATGATAACCTCAAGGGGTTATTCATGAAGTGTGGATGTGTAAGAAGTGTATGCAAGAGGATTGTATAGTTAATTGACTGATTGGCTTAATCAAAGTAGAGAAGGTTGAGCAGAGAAGAAGAGAGCTATGAGAGTGATTGCTTGACGGGTTTCTAAGTAGATCTGAATATTGCCACTCAGTGAATTAGCATTAGAGCTGAATTGGATCTGGATTTGCAAAGTAAGTTGTATGTATCAGATCACAAATGGTGATTACTTTCTAACCATTGTATCAGTCAAAATCCTTTAACTAGGTTGACCTAACAGTCATTGTATAAATCCTTTAATCAAGGTGACATTCAGGTGGAATGTTCTAAGTCCCCTAACAAGGCCATTCCTAATAGGGTGATTAAATCCTTTAACCAGGTCACATCTAGCAATGTGTTTTGTAACCTTTAGCAGGGTTGGCTCCTAACAGAGCTCACTTCAGAAGAGTGAAAACTTGATAGCATGTTATTGGTGGTTTTTCCCAAATTGGGTTTCCATGTTAAATACTAGTGTCAACTTTTGTGAATGTTTATGTTGTGTTTTACTATTAAGTTTCTACAAGCTAATTACATCTGAACAGTAAATTGCATATGTATGTTATTGTTTTATGTTATTTTTGTCAAGCAGATTTGAGTTGTTCAAATTGGTATAAAGCTTAAATGGGCACATCTAGACCTGAGGATAATTGATTCACCCCCCCCTCTCTATTATTCTGAATTCATTCTAACAATTGGTATCAGAGCTTTGGTCTCTTGAAAATAGTTTGAAGGTACATGGAGCAAAATATCAAGATGTATAAAAAGGAGGTACCAAAATTGAACAAAGATAATTTCCCTGCATGGAAAAATTTGATGAAATTGCATGTGGTTGATATTGGTGATTCTGCTAAGCACTATATTAAACATGATTATGTAACCTCTACAACACCCACCACAACTGCACAATTAAGAGAAAAGAAAGAATACAATCAAGCAATGCTGGAGATTGCATCATCTCTAAACTATCATGAGTTCGAAGACATAAAGAATTATACAAATTCAAAGAAAATGTGGGATGTCCTTGCAACTATCTATGGAGGAGATACAAATGTGCTGAGAGCCAAATCTTAAGTTTAAGAGGTAAGTTTGATGAAATGAAAATGTAAGAAGGATAAAATATAGTTCAATATTATGGTAGGATAAAGGAAGTTGTAAATAATATTAGAGGAGCTAAGGGAACCATTGATGATAACATGATTATGAGCAAGCTACTGAGAACTCTTACTCATGTATATGCTATTAGAGTCTCTGCAATTCAAGAATTAATATGTATTCCTAATAATAATTTGACTTTGGAAGGTCTGGTAGGCAGACTTACTACATTTGAGATGTCAAATTTTGATAACTTTGTTTTTCATGTAACATAGTTGGTCATATTGCTGCAAGATGTCCTGATAAGAATGAAAAAGATGAAAGAAAGGACATCAAGTACAAAGACATAAAGGATGATCGAGACTTCAGAAAATATAAAGATTACAAAGACAAAGGTAAGAAGTCATGTTATATAGCTAAAGAAGCTTCTCATAATGAATCTGACACTTCTGATGAAAATGATATAGAATTTGTGTATGTTGCTATGAAAGATGATTCTGATGATGATGAGAAAACTACACTAACTTCTTATATGAGTAAAGGTGACCATTGGATTATTGACAGTGGTTGTTCACTTCACATGACTGGTGATAAACATAAATTTGAAACCTTAGATCAGTGTAAAGGTGGTTATGTTAAATTTGGCAATAATGCACCATGTCTTGTTAAAGGGAAAGGATCAATTAACTTGACTGAAAAGATCAGATGTAACAATGTATATTGGGGTTATGACCTTAAATATAATCTAATGAGTATTGCACAGTTGAATACTTCTGGTTACAGAGTTGAATTTCATCACAAGAAGGCAAAGATCTATGATGCCACTTGAGAATTAGTTGGAAGTGGTGAGAAAATAAAAGGCAACTTGTTCTATCTAAACTTAGCCGATGAGACATGCTTGTTTGCACATTATAATGATGTTTGTTTATGGCATAAAAGGTTGTTCCATGTAAACTTTGATAACTTGGTAAGCATAAGAAAATTGAAAAAGGTTAGAGGGATGCCTAAGTTAAAGAAACCTGAAAATGCAATGTGTAAGCAATGTCAATTAGGAAAAATGAATAAATCTAGTTTCAAGAGCAAGACTCATACTTCTGAGGGAATTCTGGAATTAGTTCATACTGACCTTTGTGGTCCTATTGGTGAGAAAATTTATTGTGGAGATAGATACTTTATTCTATTTGTTGATGATTACTCAAGAATGATAACTATTATGTTTCTTAAAGAAAAATCTGATACATTCCAGTTATTTAAGTGGTACTTGGCAAAAGTTGAAAAGGAGACATGTAAAATTCTGAAATGTTTAAGATCTGATAGAGGAGGCAAGTTATTTTCTAAAGAGTTTAACAGGTTCTGTAATGACCGAGGGCTAAAAAGATAGATGTCTACACCTAGGACACCACCACAGAGTGCTATTGCTGAGAGAAGAAACATATCTATCATGGACTATGCCAGAACACTAATTATAGGCTATAAGTATAGAATTCTATACCTTGAACAAAGTACAAGTTAAGAAAGTTACTAATGCTACACCTTATGAGCCATGGTATGGATATGCACCTAATGTAAGATATTTCAAAGTTTTTGGAAACAAGTATTTCATACTGAAGGATAACATAAATGGAAAAATTGATGCTAAAGGCGAGGAAGGCATATTTCTTTGTTACTCAATGAAAATTAAAGCATACAAATGTTTGAATTCTAACACTAATAAAATTGTGGAAAGTGCAAATGTTAGAATTGATGCATATGCAGAAAGAAATGAAGCTAGAAGCACACAAGAACCTGAAAGTTACAAATCATTCATCTATATAGATGAGGAGGATTCTAGTGAATTACCTAAAACTGAGAAAGAGGTTGTCAAGCAATAGCTAGAACCTAACAAGTCACAGAACAAAGCTGTCGGGCAACAGGAGGTAATTGTTGAGATATCTGATGGAGATGCTGAGTCATAGAATCAACCTAAATTGGACATGAATGATCAACCTGAAAAAAAAAAAGAACCTACTCTAGCAAAGTATGTGAGGAGGCACCACAAATCTGATCAAATCATAGGATCGAAGGATTTTGCAGTTATGAAAAGCAGTAAGTTGAGATAAAATACATGCTTGTTATGTGATTTTGAGCCTTAAATAGTAAAAGATGCCTTAGACAATGAAGACTGGATACAAGCCATGAATGAAGAAATTGAACAGATTGAGAAGAATAAGACTTGGACACTTGTACCTAGGCTGAATTACAAGAATGTAATTGGTACTAAGTGGGTATTCAGAAATAAGCTGAATGAACATGGAGAGGTAACAAGAAACAAAGCTAAAATGGTATGCAAAGGTTATGCACAAGAGGAAGGAATTGATTATCGAGAAACATTCACTCCAGTTGCAAGATTGGAAGGAGTAAGAACATTACTTGCATATGTAGCCTACAAAGGTTTTAAATTCTCTCAAATGGATGTAAAGTCAGCATTTCTAAATGGAATATTGGAAGAAGATGTATACATTGAACAAGATGATGGATTTGTTGACCCAAGCAAGAGGAACATGGTTTTTAGATTACACAAGGCACTATATGGACTAAAGAAAGCACCTAGAGAATGGTATGAGAGATTGCAAAATTATCTAATGAAGATTGGATTTGCTAGAACCAATGACAACAACAATCTATCTTTGAAGACATAGCAAAGTAAAGGTACTTTATGAGCTGAAAATTTTTTTGATGACATTATATTTAGTGGACAAGATGTGTTATGCCAAGAATTTTCAAAGGAGATGAAAACAAAATTTGAGATGTCTATATTTGGTGAGATAAAAAATTTCATAGGCTTACAAATATATCAGATGAAGAATGGTATCTATATTACTCAATCAAATATGTCAAGGAGATACTAAAAAGTTGTGGAATGGAAGATTAAAAACCACTGAGTACAACCATGGCTACTAGACAGAAGTTAAAAAAGAATGATGATACAAAAGAAGTGAATTAGACCATTTACAGATCAATGATTGGAAAGCTGCAATATGTTGTACACAACAGACCTGATATTGCACTGGCCGTTGGTATTGTTGCGATATTTTCTGTCAATCCCAAGGAAACTCATATGATGGCAGTAAAAAGAAATTTGAGATATTAGAAAGGAACAGATGACTATGGTCTGTATTACAAAAAAGAATGACAAGTTTGAACTTAGAGTCTATACTGATTCTAATTGGGCTGGAAATGTTGATGACAAGAAAATCACCATAAGAGGAGCATTTTTTTTGGGTAAAATATTAGTGTAATGGACAAGAAAGAAATAGAATTGCACCTCACAATCTACAGCTGAAGCTGAGTGTGTAGCAGTAGGAGTTAATTGTTCTAACATTGTGTGGTTGAAGATACTACTGAAAGGTATGAAAGAGGAGATCACAGAACTAGTTTTCATATATTGTGATAACACGAGTGCCATTAATATTTCAATGAACCATGTGATGCACTCTAAGACAAAGCATATAGCTATCAAGTATCATTACTTGAGGGAGCTAGTTCAGAAGAAGGGTGTGAGATTGGAATATTTGAATACCAAGGAATAGTTAGCAGATGATTTATAAAGGCACTACCCAAGGATTCTCATGAGTATCTACGAGGTAAATTAGGGGTGATTCCCCTAACTAAGGCTAATTAGTTTAGAATGGAACTGTTGCATCAAATTTTGTATTCAAAATATTTTACACATTGATGCATAGGAAGTCACACTTTAGGATGCTACCTAAAGCTGTGAAAGAAAGACAAAGATAGAAAGATGATCAGTCATAAGCAAGATGACAGGAATAGTATGATATAGAGTTTAAAACAAAAGAATCTGCATGATGAAGATGTCAATGTCTTTTGCATTGTTGTCAAAGAGGGACAGATTATTGAGAAAAATAAATAAAGAGGGAGAGATTACTAAAAAAGAGATTTTTGTCAAAGAGGGAGAGATTAATGAAAGAGGGAGTCTATAGATGAACAGAAAAAGAAAGATTTTAGTGTGATTACAGACACAAAAGGAAAAAAGTTTACAAGATGAGAATAAGAATGAAGCTAAAGACATTAATGAAGATTTGTTCATATCAAGGAACATAGGAAGACTTTTTGGAATGTATGGAAACTATGGTTGGAAAATTATTGTTTTATTGTTTAGTGTTGCCATCAATGCCAAAGAGGGAGGTTTTTGGAAATATTTTTGGAAAGCTACAATGGAAATAATTGTTGTTTTTTCATTGATGCCAAACCTTAACTGGTAAGACTATTGTTATCTATTTGATTACCACATCTATTGATTGGTGAAGGATATTTAACAAGAAGACCAAGTGGAATGGTTGAGTTATGGGAAATCACAAGGGTACTTGATCAGTTGGCACATTGGCAATGTAATGTGTTGTTTATCTTTCGATGACAGTTTACTGTGAACAGTTTATGCTGATCGAAGTCAGTGATGATAGAGCACAAATAAATTGCTGAGGAAACCAGTGATGACCGAGTGAAAGAACACAATGTTGGCCGAGCAATAGTATTTTGGTAAATGTTGAGATTTGAGATCTCTGGCCAACATAATTGATTTTATTGGGATATGTAAATTTAATTAAGGATAAGCATGATTGGTCCACACTATGTAAATGCATGGGTAACCGTAATTAATGCATAGATCAAAGATTTAAATAGTGATTGCTTTGGAGAAGTAAATTAAATATAAAGATGGAAAGATCCATTGGTTAAATCGATCAGATTTCCACAATCCATTGAATTTAGAGTTGAATTTCTGGATTAGATTGTGTATTTTTTTTTAGCATCAAAAAAACATACACAATCTAATCCAGAAATTCAACTCTAAAGATCCATTAGATCTGACCTAAGCTAAGATCTAAGATCTTGTTTAGTAAGAAAAATATTTATCTGACCTAGATGAAGAGGTATAAGATAACCTCAAGGGGTTATTCATGAATTGTGGATGTGTAAGAAGTGTATGCAAGATGATTGCATAGTTAATTGACTGATTGGCTTAATCAAAGCAGAGAAGGCTAAGAAAAGAAGCAGAGAGTTGTGGGAGTGATTGCTTGATAGGTTTCCAAGCAGATCTGAAGATTAAAATGAGAATGGAGGCCACTCAATGAATTAGCATTAGAGCTCAATTGTATATGGATTTTCAAAGTAAGTTGTATGTATCAGATCACACCCGTTGATTACCTTTTAACCATTATATCAGTTAAAATCCTTTAACCACGTTGACCTAACAGTCATTGTATAAATCCTTTAAGCAAGGTGACATTTAGGTATAATATTCTAAGTCCTCTAACAAGGCCACTCCCGACTAGGTGATTAAATCCTTTAAATAGGTCACATTTAGCAATGTGTTTTGTAACCTTTAACAGGGTTGGCTCCTAACAAAGCTCACTTCAGAAGAGTGAAAACTTGATAGCATGTTATTGGTGACTTTTCCCAATTTGGGTTTCTACGTTAAATACTACTGTCAACTTATGTGAATGTTTATGTTGTGTTTTACTGTTAAGTTTCTACAAGCTGATTACATCTAAACAGTAAACTGCATATGTATGTTGTTGTTTTATGTTATTGCTGCCGAGTAGATCTGAGTTGTTCAAATTGGTATAAAGTTTGAATGGGCACATCTAGAGCTGAGGATAACTGATTCACTCCCCCTCTCAGTTATTCTGAATTCATTCTAACAATATATATATATATATATATATATATA